>VXAC01001091.1:2393049-2404175 GCA_013399225.1 Rhipidura dahli
CCCCTCCGTTCTCCCCCTCTTTGCGGCACTCGCATCCTCCACGCCGGCATCCATCGCCACCCAGCCTCCCGCGCCGGGTAAGTGTGGGGCGCGGGGGAGCGGGGGGGGTTGCCGCGCCACTGCCAGGGCACATTCGCTGCTTTTTCTAAACACCCTTCTCTTCGCTCTTCTCCTTCTCTCCCCCCTCCCTATTTCTCCCGCTCCTTTTCTTTTTGTGTGAGTTGGAGTTCTTGCTAGAACTACTCTATATTAGTTCTGCCGTTCTTCCTTTCTCNGGGGGGGGTGGAAGGAAGCTTTTTCCTTTTTTTCATTTTTCTTTTTTTTCCCTCCTTTTTTCCTTTTTGTTTTCGGTTAAAAGTTTGAAATGGGATCTCTTGTTTATTTTGTAGGGCAATGAGCAGGGAGGGCGCAAGGCAAGGACTTTTGGGGAGAGGATATTTTTGGAAGGGAGGAGGGGCTCTGATTCCCCCTCCCCATCCATGTACCTCTGGGAAAAGAAGCCGGCCGGGAGCCGGCCCGGCGAGCAGCGCACCCAGGGCTGCCGAGCTGCTAAACCCTCCCGTTTCTCCCTACAGGTGCTGCCCTGGCGCTTCCTCGGACCTGCCTACGCCACCCGCCTGTTGACAGAGGGACACGCTGACTTTGGGGGTCCTCCCCCCCGCCTCAGAGGGCGCGCTCCAGTCACCTGGCTTTTCTAAGAAAAGGCGCCCCAATCTCTTAAAAACCCACCAGGCAGAGCCAAAAGCGACCTTCAGAGCAGCACCCCCCGCCCCCACCGAGCGCAGCTCGCTCCTGGCCTGGGGGTGGGTGGGACGGGAGGCCCAAGGCCATGGAGGTGGCCACGGATCAGCCTCGCTGGATGGCCCACCACGCAGTGCTCAACGGGCAGCACCCCGAGAGCCACCACCCCGGGCTGGCTCACAACTACATGGAACCAGCGCAGCTCCTACCTCCGGATGAAGTCGACGTCTTCTTCAACCACCTGGACTCCCAGGGCAACCCTTACTACGCCAATTCCGCCCACGCCCGGGCCAGGGTCTCCTACAGCCAGGCACACGGTAAATCAGCCCCTAGCCCCTTCCCTACCGTCTCGGCAGCGCTCCGGGCCCCGCTGTACGGGCCGCGGGTGTCGTGCGCGGGGGTGAGAAGTTTCGCTCGGGGCCGCTTCGGTGTGTCGGAGCCAGGGGAAAGGAGATCGAAAACAGGATAGAAAGGCAGGCACGGGTGAATTTTAACCCTAGGGATAACCAAGGACTAGCGGAGGGGAGGAAAAGAAAGGGGGGAGGTGAGAGAGGAAGGGGAAATAGTGTGCGCACAGGCTAAAACTTCTCAGACACGGCTACTTCCCGGATGCAAAATACAAACCGATTCAAACCGGCGATGGATTTTATTTGGGGATGTTTTTAGGAGCCGAAGAGAGAGCGTTACCGCAGCTCAGAAAGATAGAGCAGAAAGGGGTTTGCTGCTTATTCCCAGGGAATGGGGTGGGAGGAAGGGGGGTGCCTGAGTCCCCCTCCTGCTCCCCTTGCTCCTTCTTGCCGGGCTGGCTGGTATCTCTCTCGGATGGAACAGGGCGAAGGGGCTGATGCACCAGCCTGGCTGCTCTTCCCCGGGTTGAGAAGTCTCTCCCGCGGCCGCCTGCCCTCCGGCTGCCCGCAGACCGAGGAGCTGCCCAGCCACGGGGAGCTGGGGTCTTTCCCGAGGCGCTCCGGTCTGAGCCGTCCCACGCTGATCCCAAACGCTCTTGTGTTTCTGCAGCCCGCCTGACCGGGAGTCAAATGTGCCGGCCTCATCTTATCCACAGCCCCGGGATCCCTTGGCTGGATAGCAGCAAGGCGGCACTGTCTGCCCATCACCACAACCCCTGGACCGTCAGCCCCTTCACCAAGACACCCCTGCACCCCTCGGCGGCCGGAGCGCCCGGGGCCATCTCTGTGTACCCGGGCAGCAGCACCTCCAGCACCGCCTCCGTGTCTTCGCTCACCCCGGCCTCGCACTCCGGCTCCCACCTCTTCGGGTTCCCCCCGACCCCTCCCAAGGAAGTGTCCCCAGACCCCAACTCCACCAGCGCCGCCTCCCCTTCTTCCTCCGCTGGGGCTCGGCAGGAGGACAAAGACAGCATCAAGTACCAAGTGTCGCTGTCGGAGGGGATGAAGATGGAGAGCGCCAGCCCGCTCAGAAGCAGCCTCACCAGCATGGGGGCCCAGCCCTCCACCCACCACCCCATCCCCACCTACCCCTCCTACGTGCCGGCAGCCCACGACTACAGCAGCAGCCTCTTCCACCCGGGCAGCTTTCTGGGGGGCCCCGCGTCCAGCTTCACCCCCAAGCCGCGGAGCAAGGCCAGGTCCTGTTCGGGTAAGTGTCGCACCCCGTGGCTTCCCCACCGTGTCCCGGGGGGAAGGGCCGCGCTCCCGGGGCTGCGTGCGGGTGCCCGCTCCGCCTGTTGGGGTGAGGGTGCTGCGGGCTGCTGCGAGGCTGGGAGCTTGTGTTAGCCCCCTTCGGGACAGAAGGACAGGTGACTGCTTGGTTCTGCTTTGCGGGGTGTTTAAAACTAGGAGATGGAGCTTGGAGCGGGCTCCTGTGGGTGCCGATGCACCCAGGCACTGGCCCCAGAGCGCTGAAGGGGCCGCGGGGCACGGGACCAGGGCAGTCTGAGCCAGCAGACCGCGTTGTACAAAGAGGGGTTTATATGGAGAAAGAAACCCAAACCCTTTTCTTTGGAGAAAAGGAGGCCTCGGCCTCCCGAGGGGCTCAGGCTCGACCCTGCTCCCTCAAATCAGGCAAACCCCCATGGACGACACACGGGAACTTGCCAGCGATAGGTATTTCTCCCTCCATAATTTCCACGTCTCCCCATTAACACCACGCAAGGCCGCAGTGCAAGATGAAAGCGAAACTTCCCTGGTTGGTCCCCTTCAGATCGCAGAGGGCCTTCTTCCCTTCGCGTTTTACAAGAGCAAAAGTTCAAATATAGTTTACATACCAGTGCAAAAGACCAAGGTGTCCGGTCATTGCTAACTTACTCCGGCCTAACTTTAACTAGAAGATACTTCCCCCCCCCCCCATTTTTTTTTTTACCCTGAATCAGACATATCTCTGCTTCCAAACGACTGCCTGCAGACGTTTCCCATGTTCAAAACACTTTCTTGCATTTCTTCTAAAAGCGCAGTCCTAAATCTGCAAATTAGGCAATGGACAAAGTTTTGACCTCACTTTGAAATCACGTAGTTATGCAGCTAGACACAAATTATGACAATTTCTATAGTTCTACTGACCTTCTTGGTTTAACACTCTCACCAGAGGAAGGAAATTGAAATATATTGGGACTGAAATTAGACAGCTCTTTAAAAATAAATGGCTCTATAGGCATTTGCATATGTATTCTATTGAACATATTTGCTTATGAATACGCTACATGTTTTTATTTAAGTAGACAATAATTTAGAAATGTGATCTCTTATGAGTTTTGCAACAAAAATACCAGCTATTTTACAAGCTCATCAGTACTGTTTCAAATGATTCCTCGGAGGGAAGAAAATACACTCTTTCCTTGCCATTATTTCCAGGCAGTTGCTACTACATGTATGTATTTTTTGTTAGCGCATAGAACAGAAACTACAGGCAATTGGTAGCCCAAACCTCCTGAGTTTTGAAACTGATTCAAGATCCAGGTCTCTAAAGATAAAGGGATCCTGAATAGCTTTTTAAAAAATTTTTGTCCTGTAGCTGTCAATGATTTTTAGATGGGGGAAGCAAGGACCTTTTTTGTTTTGTTTTACAGTTGCTTCTTTTTTTCCCTCTGCAAGGGAGCTCCCAGTGCAAGGAACTGGGGAAAGTTCGTGACCACTCAGTGTTTTTGTAGGAAAACTAAGACTCACGACAGGACGACTCCTGCAGCTTCCTGCCCTAGGAGGGACAAAAGCTACAAATGCAGCGCTGCAGAGCTCCCCTCATTTTTCACTCAAGACTGTGCTGTTTAAAAGCTACCCACTCCCTAGATTAAAGCAGACACAAGCCCCGCTGAACTCAACATGGCCTGCTTCAGTTATTAGCAAAAAGAATTTCCTTTCCAGTTAAATACTGTAGGATTTGCATAAACTGTATTAAGAGAGATTTCTATATTAAGCAGACCTGCCCTCAAACCATCCAAGGCAAATGAACTTTTAGCAGGAAGCTTTCTGATGGAGGAACAGATATCTAGGAGTTACATGTTGTGTTTTATTTAATACAGCCATTCTACAATGCCATGTTTATCACATTGTACTACTAAAACTAATAATGAAGGTAAACTGCTCCCTACCAAATCCAAACTGTATTGTTGAAAAATCACAGAATAAGCCAGTTTTTTTACAGTAATATCCAGTGAAACTGAACTTTCTCAATGAACAGCATTAACAGTGTTTTTCTGCCTTTAGAACAAAAATCATAACTGAACCTCTGGTATTCTGTATCCATTCCCAGTCTGCTCGGCTCTACTTTCTCATCCTGTAGCATTTGCAACAAAAAGTAAAGTGCAGAATTTGAGGTCTTTTTGCTTAAATTTAATTCTAAGCAAACCTCTTCCTCTGACTCTGTCTTTTTAGGTGTTGTGTGTTTGCAGGTGTGTGTGTGTTTGTGTGCACGTGCCCGGGTGTTTTTGTGGCAGGGGAACACAGGATTTCACCAGCGGAGTGCAATAGATACCGGAGGGGAGCAGTGCCCAGTGCAGACTGAGGGAGTTCTCCTTGCTGAAACGATAACTTCCATCTGACACAATACGGGTGTCACTCTTCCTCACCTTGCAGAGAGCGCTGCCTATTCCTGAGCATGACATAAAATACTCACTGGAGCCTGGGAGTTCTCGAAACACTGAGCTCCTTGCTGCATGTGCTGTAGATGTCACTGCTGTCTGATTGTGCTTAACTAACAGAATCAACACAATGTTTTGACTCCTGAAAAATGCCTCAGGGATGATGCAAAAAGATTTTGTGAATTTGTTTTTTAAGAAAGAAATCCGGTTTCTTCGTGTTTCCATTTAGAAGGCAGAGAGTGTGTGAACTGCGGAGCCACTGCTACCCCTCTCTGGAGAAGAGACGGCACCGGGCATTACCTGTGTAACGCCTGTGGGCTCTACCACAAAATGAACGGCCAAAACCGACCTCTCATTAAACCCAAGCGAAGGCTGGTAGGTGTCTCTGTTTCTCCTGGGTTTGGGGATAAATAAGGCAAAAGGACCACACACAGGCACAAGTCGGTCGTGCCTCATCTCTGCTCAGCCCCTGCGTGGAGCCGAGCTGTACTGTACACGGGGGTCAGTCACGGCGAGGTCACTGCCGTGCCTCGGGGCACATCTCCCCCTCCACCCCTCCGCCCCCATCCCCGCTCAGACCACCGAGCCTGCCTCTGTCCCCAGCCTCCCTGCTGCTCACAGTGCACGCGGGAGATCGTGTGTCCGTCTCCCCGTTTATCCTCGGATGACAGCTTTTAATTTAATTCCTTGTTTATTTGGCCTCTTGGGATGGTTTGGGCACACACTGGGACTGAAAGGGTTATGAGCATGAATGTCCTCCACCATGTACTAAAAAAAAGTTCCAGCTCCAGAAAAGCAAAACAAATCAGATGAGTCAAAGCTACTGCTCCCTACTTCATAATTATTTGTGTAAAAGCCATGAAGTAATTTTCACTCTTATATTCTCTGGCAATATTAATATTGGTTCCCTCCCCAGACAATCCCCTACTGTTAAAAAAAAATCCTGTTATTTTTCCATGGAGTCACCTATACTTTGTATTTTCATTTGACTGATTTAAAAAAAAAAGTCCTTTCTAAGCTCCTGGTAGTAGTTTCCTATCCGGATATCTGTACGTTAAAGATAAGGAAACTTTGTGTATCTGTTTCCTGACTCTAAAAGCTTTAGAGAGTTTCTATAGGCAAGCCTTGCCAGTCATGCTTGCTGTTTTGAAATTTCTAATACACTCTACTCCACAAATAATGCGTAAAATGCTAAGAATAATAAATATATTTTTTGGAGCTTTGTGATTTATGGTGCCTAAGTCTCCTAGCTATTCGTGGGCAAGTTTCAATGAGGTTTAGAGAGCAGAAAATTGGCATTACTGTTCTAACACTGGGATGGGATACAGAAGATTTCTGTCGTGAGTCAGAATTTCAGCTATGCAAGCTTCTTAATGACTTGCCTTCTAAAGTGACTGACATATAGAAAAATGTTAAGACAACAGTGTAACATTATCGTCTCTCAGGCTCAAGTACTTTCCAGACTGAATGGGACAGGCTATAGAGTTAAGCAGCATAGTTGAGTATCAGTAACCCATCTCAAATATGCAAACATAGGTCTCCACCTTCCAGTGTGTTGGGAGACTGTTATACTTAGCTCACTGTGCAGGGTTTGGGGGGCACTAGAGAGGTTTTCTTTTAGTGTAGTTGTTTAAATGTTTTGTTTTGTTTTAATTGATTTACAGCTTTGTTTATTGCCCCTTTTTCCACTGTAGTTTGCTTGTTTGCGGGGGAGAGGAGATGGCCATCTTTGGGAATTTGTTCATCTGCCATGCAATAGCAAAGTGATCGTATTAACAATGTCAGCGTTTGGACGTCTGGCATTAATTGTGTTTGGGTTGCATGAGTGCATTTGCAGTAGGGGGTACCCCCTCTTTCTGCCTTTGGCCTGTTCTCACAGGCAAGCAAGGCACCGAAATACATGAGTCTCCGAGGGCCTGATTCTTGCCTAAAGCTGCTGAGCCGTCCATCAGCTTTGGGAAAGTTGCAGAGGGCCATGGTGTAAATCAGGAGCAAGTGAGAACAGAACCCTGCGCTCCTTTTTGGTGAGCGGGCCGGGCTGTGCTTCCAGCGGCGCCAGCTCCCCACCGGGGCCGGCGGGCAGGGAAGCGCTCGGAGTTCTCTGGGAATCCCACTGCCCCGGGACTGGCTCTGCGCTCACGGAGAGATTTGCTGTCAGTTTTGCTGCTGCCTCACCCCACGGCTCTCCATGGCTAATTGCAGAAATATCCAGGGAGCAAGGCCCCCGGGGAACAGCCACGATTGATTCGCTTTGGGAAGTAAACTCCAATTTTAAGAAAACACCCGAGTCCTCAGCATAAATTCAGCAGCACAAAATGGACTTGGTATTTTGACCACTTCTAGAGGCAGGGCTGAAAGCTTTCTAATAGAAAATAATTTCCCAAAATCCGGGGTGCAGTTAGTCTGTCCATAGCACTTTATACGTCACTGTCCATGCACAAAGGACGCTTTATCGTTGGGTCTGCTAGACAAGGGCCCATCCAGGAATCACGGCCGCCTGCTGTTCTACTTTTCCTGTTCTTGTTTTGGGAGGTGGGTGAATGTTTGGGCATTTTTCTTTCCCCTCACCTTGGTTTCAGCAGAACAATAGTTCTAGGGGAAAGGGTGGTGGATTTTTGGTGATTTTGTTTAATTTTAAGACAGTTGTTTGAGGGCTTGTCAGCCAAGGAACTAAGTAGGGACAGAGGCGGCAGACGGGTCAGCGGAATCATTGCTGCAAGGCATGAAATTTGGTTTGCTAAATATTTAAAGAAAGTTGGAGCCGGTTTTGTTTTCTCCCTTTCACTTGTAAATGCAAACTGAATTTTCAGTGATGGCTCTGATAAATACTTCGCCCAGCTAAGTAATGTGGTTCGTTTTCTTTTGTGTCTACCTTTCAAGGGCCAGAGTAGGGGTAAAAATCACATTCTTGAAGATTACCTGTTTTCAAACAAACTCCCAACACTGGCACAGGCTAAATCGGTCATTAAAGAAAAAGAAAAAAGGCAAATGCATTTTCATGATGCATTCTAGAATCCTGCAAAGGAAAAATTTGAAAAAGTCAAGAATATTTTTCCGCTCCCTAAAAGTTTTGTTCGTGGAATCGGAGATTCATTGTTTCTCTCCTTACTTCCCTTGCACACAGAGTGCCATGGGGCTTGAAACAGCAGTTTGCATAGGAGAATATTTAAATTTAAACAATAACATAACGGCCATAAAATGTAAAACTGACAGCACTTTTCCTCCAGCCCTGATGCTCTGTAAAATCCTAGTAGCTAGTTCTCCCCAAACTAAATATTGAGTCCAATTTGACCTTTCTCATGATCTCCCTTTGCCTGGTGATACATTTTAATTTTCTTTTTCTTTTGGTTAGTCAGCGGCCAGGAGAGCAGGGACTTGTTGTGCCAACTGTCAGACAACCACCACGACCTTATGGCGACGTAACGCAAACGGGGACCCGGTTTGTAATGCCTGCGGACTCTACTATAAATTGCACAATGTGAGTATTTACTCATCTCATGTGTCGCTGCTTGCCTAGCCTGGATTGATGTCTTAACTGCATGGTGTACACTGGGCTTTTATTGGTTTCAGGGGTTTGGTTGTTGTTTTATTCCTTCCCCCTCCCTGTCTCTAAGGTTCCCCTGGGAAGTGACAGCCGTTCTTTGTCAGCATAGTGATGCTAAGTTCAGTGACATTACAATGTATTAGCTTGGCTTCTAACGCTTGGGCAAACCAGGCAAAAGAGAGCTGCCACACTTGGTTTTTAACTAAGTGGGTTTTGTGTGTTGTTTCCCTCCAGAATGAGAGGCTGTTTGGAATGGGCTCTGTGCAAAAAATAATCCTGATGGGCTACCTTCATTCTGACTTGTGAAAAAGTAATTATATCTAAGGCTTTGCTGTATTATTTTATTTTTTTTAAAAGAAATTAATCCTATGCAGGAACACTTGATATGTTGGAACGTTATTTACACTGTAAGTAACAGAGGTTAGTGGTACATGATTGCTCATGTCTTAGGACTGAATTTGGGTCAGCATGTGCCTCCTAGTTTGATCTTCTGTTAGGAAATGAATGAGGACTGAGGGTAAGCCTACGGGAAAGAGAGTCATCAGCTGCCAAATTCAGTTCAATTTGTTTTTCATGTCTAGGTTTTTTTTTGTGTGTGTGGTTTTATTAAACAAATCAATATAAACAAGTTCTGCAGAGAGAAACACCATTTTTTTTGGCCAGAAAAAGGTCTCCATCCAGGAAAAACACATGGGGGCTGTCCAAATATTTTCATTTTTGCACAATAAGGTCATTTTGTCTGCATGAGCCTGATTTTCTCATTTCTTGCAGGTGAACAGGCCTCTGACCATGAAAAAGGAAGGAATTCAGACCAGGAATAGGAAAATGTCCAACAAATCAAAGAAAAGCAAGAAAGGCTCTGAGTGTTTTGAGGAACTGTCCAAGTGCATGCAGGAGAAGTCGTCTCCCTTCAGCGCTGCTGCCCTTGCCAGTCACATGGCACCCATGGGGCATTTGCCCCCTTTCAGCCACTCTGGACACATCCTACCAACACCTACCCCCATCCACCCATCTTCCAGCATCTCATTTGGACACCCACACCCATCCAGCATGGTTACAGCCATGGGATAAAACGTGATGACCAACAGACCCACCCAGATATTAAGAACATGGGACTTTGCCTAAGATGACACCAAGTAAGACAATGATCTGCCAAGAGGAGAATGTAGGGATGGCAAAAGGAGACCTCTGCTCCCATGTGGTTTAACTCCTAATGCTGGACTAAAACCTTGCAAGTGATGGGTCTTCTGCAGAAATGTGTAGTGGTGCCTGTTATGCACTTTGCCCCCTCAGGTATAAGAAAAAAGAACTCACCTGTTTGATATTTAATGGTCCAGCAGGAAGCAAAAGATGGCAGAAGCTGAAGGAGAAGGCTTGGAACTGGCTTTCCTTTCTTTTCTCTCTTTGTTATTACTGTGAATATTGTAAAGAGATATAAGCAGCCTCCCAGGATGGAATTGGCTCACTGGAAGCCAGACATGCTGGATTTCTATTGCGGACTTTGTTTGGGATGGGGAAAAAAAAAAAAAAAAAAACCCAAAAAAAAAAAAAAGAAAAAAAAAAGAAAAAAAAAAAAGAAAGAAAAGGACTTCTTTATTAAACTGTAATTTTTAAAATCAGACACAAAGTCATATTTATTTTGTTTTCCACAAAAAGCCTCAACCCCTCTGATTGCATGTTTTTGTGCTGTCATTTGCAATGGCTACCCTGTAAGAAAAGCTGCCTTCAAAACAAGGAGGAGAGGGGAAATGTACTCGACAGCCCTGTTGGATTAGCTCCATCTATCTTCCATACCAAAGTTACTAGCAAGGGGGAAAAGATTGCGAGGGCAAGGAACAAAGCAAAAATGTGGCCGTAATACGGGATTTTAATATGCCCAAGATGGTGATTATTTTGACACAATTCCTTCATCCTTCTCCCTAACATGAGAGATTTATTTTAAAAAAGAGCCCCTCTCCCAACTACCCTATTGTTCCTCAAACCAGACAACCTAGGTCAGACAAACTGTTGGGGAAAAACTCTGGGGAAGGCAATCCTGCACTAGCAAGGGGTGAGATACAGGCATTCACCAAAACTGTGTCGCAGCTAAGTTCTAGCACAGCCAAAAGCATCACGGGGGCACAGAAACTGTCCTGCTCGCAGATTTTAGAGGTTGAAGCATTTTGTTCTGTTGTGTTGGCAGCTGTTGCTTAAAAATGCAGATTAGCTGCTTGGGTAAACTTCGGGCAGTGTGGCCACCACCACGTCCACACGCAGCCAGCGCGTGCTGTCTCAGGCATCCAGGCCCCGGTGGACTTCACAGGGAGGAAGGGCAGAAATGAGGTTGAGATCACTGGAGAGGGGGAAAAAGAGAGACAATCAGTTTGAGCTTCACACATCCATCAAATCCCAGACACGGTGACAGCTGATGAGGGGAAAGCACCGTTCTAAGGGGAACGTCTGTTTTCCGTAGCGGATTTTATATGAAAATTAAAAAAAAAAAAAAAAAAGAAGAAAGAAATTAATTTAAATCTCCCGTTATTAAACCGTATTGTACGTAAATGACCGAAAACAAAGCTATTGCCAATGTGAAGTGTATTCTATTGATTGTTATGATCTGATGCCTCTCGTGAACACAAGCTCCAGTATAACATACAGTGTACATATTTAGCTATACTTCTGATGAAAATGCCCCAATGAACAGAGGGGTTTGATAATGTAAACCACGTAAGCTTAACTCTGTGACAAGCTTTTTATTTTATTTTTTAAAATTTTAACTATTTTGTTGTTGGGTTTTTCTTTTTTTTTTTT
>VXAC01001091.1:2404221-2447518 GCA_013399225.1 Rhipidura dahli
TTTTTTGGATCAAGCCAAATTGTACCTTTACTGCAAAAGTCCTGCTTTAAAGAAAAAACCAGAACGAAACAAAAAATGGATGTATGTAA
The DNA here is from genome assembly GCA_013399225.1 of Rhipidura dahli. Taxonomy (NCBI): domain Eukaryota; kingdom Metazoa; phylum Chordata; class Aves; order Passeriformes; family Rhipiduridae; genus Rhipidura; species Rhipidura dahli. The sequence continues at coordinate 2,404,311 of VXAC01001091.1, forward strand.
ATTTTTTTTAAACCTGTAATTCTAGTATTTTATAATTGAGAAACAAGCAGCCATGAAAATACTGCTTTCCTCCTTTTTTTTTTGGTCTGCGTAGGCATATAGGTGCACTTTGTAAAGAAGTGGAAATAAATGGGAAACTAAATTGGTTGGGAGAAGAAATCATAAGAATTTTTAATCTACTGAGGTAAAAAATTAGGTCCTTTTTACTTTTTACCTTTTACAATGGTACAGTTGTACATTATTTGTACCCAACTCAAATTTCTGTAGGATTTGGGCAGAGGGGAAGGGATGTGGGTGAAAGACAGGGATTACTGATACAGTTGACAAAGTGCAATATATTGTCAGTCACTGCAGCATAGACAACGGCAGTTGAGATTTAAATTATTTTGTACTTGTATCAGCATAAAATTCTTCAGTATTTTCTGTTTTATTTTAATTTTTATTTTGCTTATTTTTGGATTAGTGAACTAAGTTATTGTTAATTATGTACAACATGTTTATATATTGTCTGTAAAAAGTGTATGCTTTCCTCATATTCCTTCAAGGTGAATATTGCTAAGAATAATAAAATACCTTTTTTGTGAAACTACCCGTGCCCTGCTTCATGTCATAAAAGCTGCTTTTAGTAGGGAGAGAGGAAAAAATATTGTCATTGTTGCCAGTAGAATTATTAGCTAATACTTTATGCAGAACAGTCTATTGATATTTCAAAAACCTAACAGGGTAGGGCAAAAAAAAGGTAGTTAAAGAATGATTTAGTATTAAAAGCACAGGTACAAAAGCTCATTCTCCAGTGTTGTTTTGGGGTGACGAGGTCATGCAGTTAAGTGCTTTAAAGTTTCTAAGCTAGTTTAAAATTTGAGGCAGCAGCCACATTGTAGATGATGAACTGTGGTTTCTCTCGAGATTTTTTTTTAGGTGTTGTTTCTTTTAACGTGTTTGGAGAAATACTTTTACATTAAAAACACATTTTAAAAGCACTGTAAACGCAGAAAAGTGGCCAGCTGCTTAATGGGTTTCAAGGCAGGACCTGTATTAGGCCAGGGAAAGTTCTCCAAGGGAACACTCTCAACCTGGAAACCTGTTCCTAGCCATTTGTCATTATCAGTGGTGTGAAGGGAGCGAGGAGGGATGGCCAGCCTGCAGCTCTCAGTGCTGCCCTGGGAACAAGGGCTGCAGTCCTGGGTGCAGGGGGGTGTGCACATGGGCTGGCACGTGAGGATGGAGATAAGTGCTTACCAGACAGATCTTTCCATCACCAAAATATTGCAGCTGCTTTCATCAAACAGTCAAGTGTGACCCACACAAGAAACTCACTGGGGCCTTAGAAAGCGAAGCAAAGTCTTGTGAAGTCACCCTGCCATGCGTAGGGGTGGGCACTGCTGCTGCTGCAACAATATTTTCAAGAAAATTGCTAATGAACTTTGGGTTTCCTCCTTTGACCCCCTGGGAGATGCGTCTCACTTCTGTGGAAACCAGCTTAGGGATAACTCTTTTCTCATTAAGGAAAAAAAATAACCTGAGTTCCTTTTTCTCTGTGTGTGTGTGTAAATTCCAGCCCTTTCTAGCAGTGCTTCTCTTTCCCCCTGCAGCCTCCTGCCCAGCCCTGGTTGCAAGCCCTGCTCGTGAATGCCACGGAGTCGCAGCAGCTCTCGATGTGCTGAAGGAAGAACACGCAACTGGGACGAGGCCTTCCCGCATCATTTCAGAGAAGTTAATCATCTCTCCAACTTGTTCAGCAAGGCTTAGTGCAAACACCCATTAAAAAAAAAAAAAAGAAAAAAAGAGGCAGTTTATAGCATACCGTGCAAGCTTCATTTAAAAAGAAACGTTCTTTTTCAGACAGGTTTAAAACGGGCTTGTAACTAATCTCAGCCTCTCTCCCTCCATCTTTGAATAGCTGAGAAAGGAGAACCAGCAACATCTCTTTAAAATATGGAATAATCAAGCTGTTTGCTTTGGTTGCACAGCACACATCCCATCCAGGCTGTGATGGTGGCTTGCCTGGGGGCTGCCTCTCTGCCAGCATTTTGCTGGTTTGGTGGGATCCGCTGACAGAACTGGGGCCGTGATCCGTCAGGCTTTCAGGAGGGGTGCTGCATCCCCCTGCGCCCGGAGGAGCGTGCTTGCCTCTCTGAGCGGGGGCTGCAGCAGTTCCTGCAACACAGATAATAAATAATCCCGTGTTTGTCAGGTGGCACTAATCTGTGAAAGATCAAACCATCTCTCTGCAATGTGTGTATCGTGTTTGTCTCCAGACGTTTTGCATAGCAGAAGAAAAACAAACAGCAGGGAATGGAAATGGAGCAAGTGTGTAAAGTTCAACGTAAAGTGTAAGCACAGAGCAGATATCGAGGCAACAAATTGGGATTTACAGTCCTTTCACTGCCACCAAACACTGGGGGACAGGCTTTTTGTGAGGGAGGAACCCTGACATTACTTGCCTTTGGTTCCCGTTGTTGGGATTATTGTTTTAAGCCGTGCTTAATTGTCATGTCTCCACGGCCACATCAAAAGCCAAGAAGATTAGGTTACAGGGAGTGTTTGATGTCAAAATACAAAATAAATAAAAGGAAAGCTGAAAAGGTACTGTATTTTCCATGATATCTAGTGAGGTTTTTGCTTCAAACATCCCCTTTTTTTATTATTGTTTTGCAAACGCTGCACTTTTAGTGACAAGATTTCATTTACTTACTTTCAAATGACTCCAGTGCTTTCCTGCAACAGCTCGAAAGAGTTAATATCCCCTCTTTGATGGCAAACATGGTATAATTAACGCAAACTTCTTAAGTATCCTGGTGACCTGTAGATGGCCACATGAGAATTTTGTTATTTACTGACTTGCCAAACATTTATTGCTTATAGCAGGACAAGTGGGAAGCAGGCATTAATTTTGATGCTGTTATCTGTGATTGCATGTAAAGTTCATAGCAGAGAGTGCCTATATGTCAACTGCAATTAAGCATTTTCCCATTTTTTTTAAAAATTAATTTCACGTTGGTGGAGGGGGGGTGGAGCAGCAGATTTACAGACTAAACTCCTGCCCATCCACAGAGCAGGCGTGACACAGCCAGACACAGGACAACTTCCCCTTACCTGCAGGCTGCAAAAGAAAACAGTCTGGCGCCACGGAGCATTTGATCCTTGGCTTCTCCGCAGAGACAGTCAAATCAGTACCAACTGTGGCAGGGTAGAGAGGGAGATTTTGTGGAGTGGCATCTCCCCTTGGAAATTAGCCTGAAAAACAATCAAAAATGAAGCCAAAAGTGGCTATCAGGTGAGTATGTTCATTTATCACCAACCTGGACTGGATTAGAATGCATGGCCTAGAAGTAAAATGCTTTGTTTAGCCCAACTCCCTGGGCCATCTGGTCCTTGCAAGTAAACATTTCTAAGTGAGATTAAGTGACTGTTCTTTAAGCATGGTGATATGAGTGCAAACCAGGCTGCTCTGGGTCTAGCAGATCAAACCTCAGCATCAGGGCAGCTGACTGGTGCCAATTCAGAGACACCATTTGCCTGAACAGCTTTGGGTGCAATTCTCCGTGGTGCCGGCTTTGCAGTCAATCCTGGTGTTCAGTCTGATGTATCCCTCTCAGATCCAGAGCCTGCCCTAAATCCAGGGCTCAGATTGCACCAAGGTGCTGCTGGGAGGTCGAGGACTCCTATCAGAGGGAACTTATGGCAGACACTGCAGAACTGCCCTGCATTTGCAGCAAGAACTAAGTTGCATTTCTGAGCCCTGAAAGCTCATCTGAACAAAATGCAGTTGCAGGGTGAGAGATACAGAACAGAAAACATCCAGCCGGTAGAAAGACAATAGAGAACTAACCCCTCCTTCAGGGAAAGGCTTTGACATAGTGCTGAGGGAGGGAACTGCTACTGTTTGGTCTATAAAAACCTGAATCAGGCAAGTATAATGTTAACCCAGCCCATGCAGCAGTGCCAGGCAGAAAACAGCCACCTGCCTGTATCCTGCCTGCGCCTCTCTCTGTGGTTCTGCGCTCTGGGCTGCAGGGAGGTATCTGGGGGAAAGTTGACTCTGGCTCAGGAGGGTCAAGAGCCTGTGTAAATCATTTGGAGTCGGGCCTATCAATGCCAGAGTGTGAACATGGACCCTTGTTTCTTCTAAACACTCCAGTGCCTCACCAAAGTCTTCCCCAGTGCTTTTATTTTCCTCTGGCTCTTGATTCAGTTCCTGCCTGCTGTCTGTCATGCAGAGAGTACATGGCAGATTTCTTTACCTGGAACATTTTATTGTCTATTTTGGTTGTGATTTTTTATTACTGGTTCTTTAATTCACTCCCACTTGCCCACACCGGCATTCTGGTGGCAGGTTATACTGCTAGGGTGATTTCAAGGCAATCTCTGCTGGATTTGGCTGTAAAATTCCGATTAATTTATCATTTCCTGCTTTAATTCAACCCAACCATAATTTTATTTTTCTTTTCTTTTTTGTAGATCCTTGAAAAATTTTAAAGTAAAGCCATCCAATTTGGAGAGTTAATTATAGATGGAAGAGAACTAGATGAACAAAAAGGAACAAGCCAAAATCGTTCACATAACCTTTGAGCCCACAGGCATTGTGGACTGCACACTCTTTTGCTCTTTCCAAGCATTACTCCCACCAGCACAGGAAAGATGTTCTTGATGAAAAAGCACATCTCTGGGGGCAGACCACTGCCTGACTGGTGCCAGGACTCACCCCATTCCCTCACACGCTCACTTTCTGATACAAAGCAGAATTACAGCGTTCTGTGCCTCAGTTTACCCTCGCAAAGCAGGCGTGAAGAAGACTTGACCTGCCCTATCAGCTCCATGCAAGCGTTAACTCGCTCCAGCCTAGCAAACTTCAGGGCAAGTTCTAACAAATGTCAGCATGTGGTGTGCACTGATAGGCACAGGGAAAGGGCACGGCACTCTCTGGGTTAGAGGCTCCTCCCTGCCTTTTCCGTGGAGCTGCTGCATGGCGGTCACCACCTCCATCGAGCTGTTTGTGGCACAAATGACACACTGGAGACATCAGTCACTGGAGTGCATCCCCCGGCTGACGGGGACGCTGACCACGCGCGCTCAGGGAGAGCCCCACGCACACGCAGAGCCGCACGCGGCGCCTCCAGCCCGTTGTGAAGCAGCCCTTTCGCCATCTCCCATGCTGTCAGCCCCTGACCTTCCTTTCACATGCTCTAATGGTCACTGGAACACTGCGGAGAGAACACAGTCCTGGTATTAAACAGCCCTAATTTGTCTCCAGGCCTTTCCCCCTCCTCCCCCTTACCTCAGTCTCCCGCGACTTAACGTTTAAAACAGCTGAAGTTTAGAACAAATCAAAGCTCCCAATAGGCCCAGATTGTCTAAATACGGAAAACAGGAAGTGAGTAACCTTCAACGGGAAATTGTTCATCCGATGGAGGCCAAGACCCAAAGCCTGGCGCTTTGCAGTCCTGCCCCAGCCCAGCAGACACAGCGGGTACCGAGCGGGCACCCGGAGCCTGGCAGGACGGAGCAGCTGGGGAAACTTTTGCTTCTCTCGCGGTCGTGTCGCGGCTGCTTCAAGAAGAGAGGAGATGGTGTTCGTGCCTGTACAGAGCAGTAGAAGGGCAGTTGGGAGGGTTATTTTTATCGGGGATAATGTGGAGAAGGAGACGAAGGTTGGAAGGGAAAACACAGAAGATGTGTGAATCCAAACTAAAAAACTGTCTCTTGCTTCCTATGGGAGTGAAGATGGCAAGAGAGCAGCGCAAATGGCATTGGGCTGTTTCCAGAAGGGAGGGGAGAGATTTCGTGTGACAGCCCACTTGATGATGAAAAAGAGAACACTTCATTTCCTAGGCAGTGAGAATAATAATTTCTTTTTGTTGAGTAACGTGCCTGCTTCCCCCCACCAGGAAAGATCCCAAATTATTTTACCGGCTGTTTATCTAAGGCTTATATTATTCACTCCTGAATTGCAACCATTAGTGGGGTGGAACACAGCAGCTGTTTAACAACTCAAACCATGCCCCTTTTTTACGGAAGGTCATATTAAGATCCTCTCTGACTGAAGGTGAACTTCTTGCTACGTGCTGCATCCACTGGAATAAAGCTTTGCTCACAATGACACTTCTGCCAGAGTCACCAAACTGCCAAAGAAACTAGGATGCACGCCTGAGTCCTTCCACTCCAACTCTGCACAGGGCTAATGAACCATGTACCACAAAGGCCCCTGGGTCATAGGCAACCTTCTTCTGACTCCCTTGGAACTTGTACCTGTGCTCATATGCCAGTTTTGCTCTGGGCAGCTCATGGGATAAGCACCAGCAATGAAGCCTGGTCTCCAATCTGAGAAACAGGCAGAGAGAAAAAAAGTCATGGTTTGGTTTGGAGTTTGGCACCACTGTCAAGGAGATGGGGGTTGTTTGTTCTCATCCTGGTTTCTTGCCCCAGGACTGGGAGTACTACAGATGAAGGGCACTCCTGGGCAGATGTGCACACATGGGACAGTCTCCAGAGGACATTCATGCAGAAAACACAGCTGGAATCAGACCTGCCTGACCAGGATTTTGCAACTCTGAGAAGACTGGGGCTACAGAGAAATGTACAGAAATGCAACTGTTGTGTCTTTTGAGGAAGACAAGCTAGAGATGAAGCTTCTAGATAGATCTCTATGCTGCAGAATTTAAAATATTGCACTGAAATTACCCTTTAAAAATATTTTTTAGGTATTTGGTTTAGGCAGAAATATTTTGCCTCTTACTCCTACAGTCTTTTCCTGCAAAGATTTCCCCAGATATCTTGTGGTTTATATAGGTGAGTAAAATGGGACTTGTGGCATTTGCTTCACTGAGATTTTCTCTCTTGCATAAAGATGAAGTCTATTTGGTTGTTTTGCTAGCAAACCAGCTGGCTGGGAGAAAGATGCTCTTAATCAAACAGCCTCGCTGCCTCTCTGGGGAGAACTCTGTCTTTTTTCCCATCACAACAGGTTTCTTCTTTGTTCTGTGGTGGGCAGGTGTTGTCCCTGTGGGATGTGAAAAAGGGCAGGCTCTGATCCCATTAAAGATAGCCCCATTGGTAATAGATCAGAGGGGCATCCCTAGGTTGTGGGAGAGTATGCCTGTCTTGCTTCACTGGCTAGTGAATAATAGAGCTGGCTCTCAATGATACTTGCAGGGTTTTTAACAGGAGTCCTGTTCTCCAGAGGGACAATGAAAGGGAAAGGAACCCAGAGAGTGATGGCTGTGTCTGGCATTGCCAGAAATCACAGCTGGTCCTGCAAGTGATGGGAATGGGGACGATGCCTCTACCCAGGAAAGATGCAAAGAAATGCTCCCCCACTACATTATCTTCTTGCTTTACTCTCTTTCCCCACCAATTCCACAGCAAGCTGACTTTGAGGGACATGAAAGTGAGTTTTGTTCCAGTGGAAGGCAAGATATGGATAACCCCTGAGACAGAAACACTGCTGTAACCCCTGATCTCAGCCCCTCCTTGGACCTTCCATCTTGAGGGTTACAGCAGCTCTGATCTGACTTCCTGGGAAGGAATATTGGGTGTGTGCACTAAAGGAGGTCAGGGAGCTCCAAACCACATCCCTGGCCTGGATGAGGTGATCAGGGCACCAGGGCTGTGGCTTGCCCAGTGGAGCCTGTCTGCCTGCAGTCCAGACATAGCATGGAGTAGCTGTTTTTCTGCTGACCTTGTGCTCAGAAGAACTGAGATAGCAGCAAGGATCTCCCATGCATTTCCTTCTTCTGTGCTTTCTAAAGTCCTCCAGGAGGCGAGTGTGCTGTGCCCAGGAGATACAGACTCCTGAGATTTAGGACAGGCTCCACACTTGCTTAACTCAGAGCCTTGCTGTCTATGCTGGCTCGGTTAAGGAAGGATTTTTCTACATCATGTGGGGTTGTGGCAATCCATTAATCTGTGTTAGTGCAGGCCTTGGACATGGTCACATGCCAAGAATGGAAACTTGCAGCTGGATCCATGCAGCAGGCAAAATATGCAGCTCTGACTGCAAACCATACCACAGGCACGTTCCCAAAGTAGGCACCAGCACTAGGGGCCCAGAGGCTTGTCCAGATAAGCAACAGCTCTGACAGACAATGTGTCCAGGCACAGGCCTCATGAATTTCCTTTCTTTGTCAAGATCCCTGTGGCCAGAGTCATTCCAGCTCCAGCAAAGCTGTTCAGGAGGGACACACACCTGCCCTGCAAAGGTCCTGCATCACAGAGTTAACCCTTGAGCTCCTGACTCAATGCCCAGGAAAGCAGCCACGTTGGGGAGAGTCTCACTGGGGTCAGTTTTGAGCACTGACTTCATGGGACCCTGCACAACTCGGAACTCAACAGTGGCTGCACTCAGTGGTGTCAGGACTGATAAGAACAGAGATGGTACTGGAATGTTAGACAGCTGGCTATATTTTAACAGTCTTTCTACTTTCTTTTCCTATGTTCTTCCTTAGTGTCACTTGGAAATTACACTACTTTTGCCCTATGCACTCTGCCCCTTTTCGACATCTTTTCATCTGCACCCTCTTCCTTGCTGTTCTCTTTCTGATGGTTCACTCTCCTATTTACATCTTTGCTGAATTTACCTCTGTGGCTCACAAACCACCCAGAATCCTTTAAATCCACTAGGTCCTGGTCATTCTCCTTGTGAAGCCACTGATTCAGGCCACTCCACTTGATCCAGTACTGCCTGAAATCACAGCTCCTGCTCAGCATCCCTACATTCTGCTATCACTTTTAGCCCCGATGCTGAACAAGCTCACTCTCCATGTATATGTACATATGTATTTATACACATGCTCCCCACCACAGAAAGAGACCGATTTTGCAAGGTTTAATATGCTCCCAGTTCTGCTGTGGACTCTTCCTCTTTTGTTGCAGCTGTGGTTTTAGGGCAGGCTTTGTGGGTTTCAGAGAGTCCTTGGATGCCTTGGGAAACATTCTGCAGAAGCACACTTTCTCTCCATGCATTTTACACTCCAGCCACTGGGTCCTGAAATCTCAGTGCACAGGATTTCCCCTATTTAGATGAACGCCAAATCTACTTGACTTTCAGGCATTGTTTCTGATTGATACCACTCGTTTGTGCCTGCGGGGTCAGGCAAAGAAACAGAAGAGGCAGCTGGACTCCCTCCTGCCATCAGCAGTGACTCTAACTGAGCCACAGCACAGCATCAGGATGCTCTGAATGGGCTAAGAACCACCACCACCACCTCACAGCCATGCCAGCCCTGCTGTGCCACAGCTCGGGAGAGAAACAGATCTCACCCATTACCCCTAATGTCTCTGTCCCTGACACAGGAGAAGCAATACAGCCTACCTTGTCAGGGAAAGCCTGCAAGAGCCAAATAACTGAAACAGAAATACTGTCTGCATCCCCTGTGCTTGTCCTAGTTACTCATGAGGGAAAGTAACCCTGCCTTAGAAAAGCCGAGGATTAGCCTAGCACACCTGGGTACCACCTGCTGCTTAGTGTCTCCAGCTCACAGTTTTGTGACAAGCTGGGTGCTTGACAGCAATATCCCTTTGAAATGGCAGGTATAGCGCTGAAGGTTTGGAAAAGCCTTGCTCCAGCACAGGGTAATTGTCAATATGCATGAAGACAAGCTTCCTGGGGCTGGCTGGGGGAAAGAAGGGGGCAGCTTGGGTGGAAAAAATGCCTAAACCACAGCACAAGGCACGCCTGTGCTCCAAACCAGCTACCCAGCAACCCTGAGGAGTTAGAGCAGCCTTGAGGTGGCTCTGACAGGCAAAGCACACAAATGCTGTGATAAGAAAACAACCCCCAAAGCAACAGAATGTCTCGCAAGGTTTAAAAGCACAGTTGTTTAGCCTTGCCTATTTGTATGGGAAGCAGGAGCCGCAGCTCCTGAACGTGGAGCTGGCAGGCAGCATAGGAAAGGAGAGGGAGGCGAGATATGTGGCTGAGGAATTTGCAGCCTTCAAGTTCCCTCTCTCCCACCTCCTCCTCTCGAAGGAAATGAAAGAAGCCTCTTTTGTGGCAGGAGGCTGGTAGGTGTGCATGCGTGAGTGTGTGTTTGGGAGCAGCCTGGCCTCGCTGTCCCCCTGCCCGGCGTGCCGGGCACCTCGTGTCCCCCTCGTGTCCCCCTCGTGTCCCCCGGCCCTTGCACGGAGTTGCCGCAGCGCTCGGGGCCGGCCCAGGGCTGTTCTCAGAAGTCTCCTCATGCGTGTCTGAAAAGATGGATCAGGCAACGGAAGTGGCAAAACTACCAACATGCCCAGACCCTGGAGAACTGCCTTTTCACCTCTTTTTTTCTTTTTTTTTTTCTGTAAAGCAACCCCCCCAAAACTTCTTCCTCCTTCCCTCCCCCACTCTACCCTGCTGAACCGCAGTGCTAGAGCAGCAGAGCCTCAAACTGGAGGAAAGTAAAGGAGAAAAAAGTGGCCATGGGCATTGTAAAGAGTGATGAGAGGGACCAAGGCCAGCAAGACTGGCAGTGGGCATGGGCATTTACTGCTGCCCTCACCCAGGACTGAGCCTGGAGTGGAGAGGGCAGCCAGCCCTCTCCACCAAGGGCATCTGCTTTAGCCTCTGTTTCCACAATACAGGAACAAAAGAATGGGCTGTTTTTCCCCATCCTCACTCACTGCATTACACGGTGTACCTGCATGGCCTGGTGGCCTCTCCTTCGGGTGCCCTTGGGAGGGAGAGGAAAAGCATGGCTGGAGATTGCACTTCTGTTTATATCTCATTGTTAGCAGTAAAATCATCTTCTCCCCATGCTTTCTCCTGAGGCAGGTGGTGGCAGTGGGCTGAGGAATGAGAGGGTGGCCCAAGCCCCCTCCTTCTGCACCCTAAAATATCAGGCAGGACAGGCTGCCTAAGCACAGCGATGGTGAACAGATCTGCACCATTCCTTGAGGGCTTTTACCACCCCAATCCACAGCCACACAGTGCTGGAGAGCTCTGAGTTCACATTCATCCCTTCTGGTTTTCTGTGTCAAAAATAAAACCTGCATAAATAATATTTTCTAAAAAAGAAATAATTTTTACTTCACCTTTTCTGTGGAAAAAAAGGTATTGGGTACAAGAAAGGAACTGTCTGAGAAGGTAGGAATCTCCCAAGAAGGAAGGGCAAATCCAGCATTGCAAAAAAAAATTACATAGTGCCAAAGGAAAAAGGTGAATGAGTTGAAGGGAATTAAGAAATTGAGCGAGTAGTGTGCCTTATGAGTCTGTCCTGAGATCTAATATGTGTAAGGCAGATGGGGTCCTAAAGCACACAGCAAGGTGGGAGAGAAAAAGAAGAGTAAATAAATAAGAAACATGCAAGAAATAAGCCTACTCAGAGATCTAAGGATTAAAAAGAAAACCTTTAGTAGAAATGGAAAACAGGGAGGCAACCAAACAAGAATATTCAGTCAGTTAAGGCTTGCAGGGAAAAGATAAGGGCAGCAAAAATGCAGAATGAGTTAATTATAGCCAAAGGGATTAAGGAGAATAAGAGGCCTTTTACAAATATATCAGGGGAAGCAGAAACACTAGGTAGAAGGTGGGTCTGTTAATAATAGGTCAGAGTAGGGAAGGAAAATAATGAAACAAGGGGGCAAATCATGCCAACAGCAGTGTGGGCATCTTGCTGTTACCAGCCAGTCTGAGACCTCCAAACCAGCACGACAGGTCCATTGATGGTGATTGTTTTCAACCCAAAAACTCCCCATCCACAGGGGCAGATCTGAGCTGCCATCACAGTAGAGTTGGGTATGGAAATGAATCATGCAGTGCCTGACACTTCCTACAAGAAATCAATGTTTCCAGAGATGTAATTGCCTCAGCCTGGCTTTTTGTTTTGTAGGAGGCTGGAGACAACACGTACATCCAGCTTAGGCCACACACGTGGTGCAATGGCCTTGGAAGAAGACCTGGTAGAACACCGAGGGTTTTTTTGTGATAGAGAAACAGACCAACTAACCATGGGCTTCTCTTCGGCTCTTGTACCTTGGCTTGGCTACTTCCTCTGCCTGCCTCTCATTTCCACTGAAAGCAACAAAAATAAAAACCAGTAAATTCCCTGGGGCTGGAAGCCAGGATTGGCAAATATTAGGACTTTGCAAAGCTTCCATCTCACTGATTTAGGAGATTCTCACCTCCTAAGAAATTTTGCAAAAGAATTTTAAATATTTGAAATATGCGCACAATTCTGACGTCAGGATTTTGTCTTTCTCCTTCTTCTGAACTAAAGTTTGGCTCCAAATGCCAGATTTCCCTCTCGGTTCCTTTATAAAAACAAAAGGCTCAGTTAGTAAAACTACAGACTACTTAATGTCTTCTCAAAGTCAAAAAAGAACCATCAGGAGACAAAAACTGTTTCACCCAGCTCCTTCACAGGAGAAAACCCACCCCTCTCCTGCCTGCCTGTGGGCGCGTTTTGCATACTGGAGCCTTTCCTTGAACAAGACCCCTCAGGCACCCTCCAGCCCCCATCTGCCTGGGAGTCACACAGTGAAACAAAGGGCCAGCTCCTTTGTCTGAGGAGACAAGGTGCCAACCTGCCTGTCTCTGTTTACCAAAGGGAGGGATGTTAGCAGGGTGAGAATGGGGGCTGGGACCATTGCAGGGGTGGGGACCATTTGTCCTCTATTCCCGGCTCTCAGGCGCTTTCCCCACCCTGCTGTCTCCCTCTGATTTTCGTGTCTTGCCAGCTTAGCTTTTTGAAATGCTTTAAGTAGTTATTTAGGAGGCTGCTGCTTTAAGATAAATAGATAGATAGATAGATAGATAGATAGATAGATAGATAGATAGATAGATAGATCGATTCTATTTCAGAAAGGATGGTGAGATCTAATTCCCTACATGGTGAGATCTAATTCTCTACAGCTCCATCCACCAATGATACTGGGTTCTTAATCTGTGGATAACCATGGATGCACACAAACAACCCATACCTTGTCGTTTACTCAGTGCTTGCCTTTTTCTGCATCCCCACCACATCTCCTGCCGAGAGCAGACAGTGAGGAGATACTTGGGGCCAAGTCCTAGGACACATGACAGTCATAGCTGTTCCCCAGCCACACACTTTCACACTAACCACGTCAGAAATGGGCAAACCCAGCCAAAAAAATGCGTGGGACACTAACACTATAGAGACTTTCCTTCCATACTCATCCTACTTACCTTGGAGACCACACAAGTGACAAAACCAAGTCAGCCTCCCCTGCTTTTTACCTATGTTGCATGTTACAGGGTGAAGTTAATGCTCTCTGTCTCCCTGCTGCCTCTGCACTTTAAACTCAAATACATAAAACTGCACAAGGAAGGAGAGGTTAAAATAACAACACTCCATTATAAATTATATACCGTCCTTTATAGGCCCTCCTTTTACACCATTGGTTCTTTTACCAGCATTATCTCTGTTGGGTGTTATGTTAGAGGGAGTCTCCAGGAAGATGCTGAACAGGATACTGGATTTTATAAAAAAAATATATGCTGCTGCTTTGTATTGCTCCCTCAGCCTAACGAATAACACACAGGTGATGCTTCTAGAGGCAGACGTGTCTATGTTCCCCTATCTCTTGCTATATTTGCCCAGCAGTATCACAGTGTGAGTTCTCCCACTTCTTCTGTCCACTCACTCTGGCACTCAAGGGCTCAGACAGGAGTGGCAGAATTGCAAAGTATTGCTGCTTCCGTGGCTCAGCCCCTCCTGGAGCAGGGACAGAGTTCTCTTGCTCTCTAGACTCACACAGCTTTTTTTCTCCTATGCACGGTGACTTTGCTGCATTACATCTAACCTGCTCTTATTTTTATTCTCCTCCTGTTGCTCCCGGTTTCCCAGGAGATGATTTGCAAGATCTGGCCAGGAGAGGTGGTGCTGTGGGCAGGGAAAAGGAGGTAGAGCCCAAGCACCAAAAGCAGCAGCCACAGCGGAAAGCAGTGCTTTGAATGATCTCATGAATCAGCTACGACATAATCTACAGTGAAATGCCTGGGAAGGGGTTTCCCATGTCCTACCCTGACCTGGAAGGTTGAATCCACAGGGGCCTGAAGGGCATTTTGATTGCCAAGGACAAAGGCTAAATTAGAAGGAAATGATATTTTATTTAACCTCTGTATCGCGGTGGGGGCCTGAGGGGAGGGTAGAGGCACGGGGGCGGTGAGAGAGGCATTGGGATAATAAGGGGGATTCAGAACAGATAACTCAGGAACATATGGGCTCTCACTAAAGCAGAATGTCCCACCAGAAAGCCAATTTCCCCTGACACGCTGTCAGCCGCTGCCGGGGGAGGGCAGAGCCCTGCAGGCAGCCTGGCCGGTGCTGTGCCGTGCCGGGCTGTGCTGTGCCGGGCTGTGCTGTGCCCGGGCTGTGCTGTGCCCGGGCTGTGCTGTACCCGGCTGTGCCGTGCCAGTCTGTGCTGTGCCAGTCTGTGCTGTGCCAGTCTGTGCTGTGCCGGGCTGTGCTGTGCCAGGGCTGTGCTGTGCCAGGGCTGTGCCGGGCTGTGCTGTGCCAGGGCTGTGCTGTGCCGGTCTGTGCTGTGCCAGGGCTGTGCTGTGCCACACCACCGTGCTGTTCAGTTCCAGGATGGAATTTCCTTTCGGGAAAGGGCTGCGGTAATTGTCTCTCTTTACACAGTGCTTTCCAGACAACATTGCAGACATTGGAGCCCTTATACAGGCAAATCTCCCGGGGACACCCTGACTTGGCCTGGAAGCCAGCTGGGCTCTGAGTACTCGGCATTAGGGAGGATCAGGCTGCAGGATTGCGAACCTGTGGGTGCAGGGACCAGCTCTCCTGTAGGTGCCCTGTTCCCAAAGCCGTGGCTGTGAATTTTTTAATGGCCGCTGGCCATTAAACAAATCAACATCACAAGGGCTTTTGAGTGTGGGGTGGGGCGAACTTTACCTCCTTGTTTACATGGCATTTTAGCCGCAAAAGCTTTCGATGCTTTCTTCACATGATTCCTGCAGGAAGTTGCTGTTGATGTCCTGAGGACCCAGGCGATCCAGTGGGAAGGTGGGAAAGGTCTTTCTAGCAGGGAGGGACTGGGAGGGAAGGCAGGGAATGCAGCAGTGCCTCCAAGGGAAGGTGGGGCCCATACCACCCTGGCTGGTGGGCTTTATGCAAGAATGCCCCAGAGGACAGGTGGGGGCCATGGCTTTGCAGCACAACCTGCGGTGCCAGCAAGGTGGGGCCCGGGTGGTGATGTCCACTCTGGTCTGCTCTCAGTGCAGGGAAGATAACAAGGCTATCTGAACATCTCCAATGCTTCTGTGAAACCCAGCCTTTCCAGGATTGCTCTCTCTCAAGTTTTTAGCCAGGCTGGAGGCACAAATAGGGTGGGGATGAGAGAATTAGAGGCGTGAGGAATGGCAAAGACCTTCACTACAGATCACTTAATCTGGTATTTCATCAGACCATGCAGGCCTACAATGGCACTTTATCACTTCTTTTGGGAGGTGGTTTCCATACCTTTTATTCACCCAAGTACAGGTAGTATTTTGCCCAATTTCTGTTTCACTGTAAGTAGAAAATAGGCATGGATGTCAATATGAGTTTTTACTAGTGAAAAGAACTTAAAAGTGACACCCCCTCCTGTTGTCCCACAGTACCAAAATATCACACGTCAAAGATCCTCCTGCTGAGAGCTGAATTCCCCCTTCACGCAAAGCTCAAGGACTGAGGCTCGTTCCAAGTATTTCTATTTCAGACTTTTGGTCTTTGACCAAATCATTGCATTTCAGGCTTGTGCTGAAGACCTGAAGACCATATTTGTTTGTATTCCCTTTGCATTTAGGGGCCCAGGCACAGCCCTATACTCAGAGATGTACAAAGGCAACAGAAAGCCTCAGCCTGTCCTGGGCAGGTTCTCCCAGAAATGCATTTCCTTTGAGGTCCTGGATACCTTGGGGACAGGTCAGGCACACACCAGTTCTCCAACTCTGCTGTGTTGGGAACCTACAGCACAAACTGATCTGTGGGGAGCATGACCCAAAGTGTCAAAACAGGGCCTTTAACATTTTCCACTGCCACCAAACCTGTTTGACTGAATTGCAGGTTAAAAAGGCATTGTGTCTATAATTGTTGGGCTTTAGAGAGCATGTCTTTTCCTTTAATGAAATACCTTGCTCATTCCATTCGAAAAGGAACCAAAGACTTCTCAGGTTTATGATAAAGTTGTAAAAATTTTATTTACCCCATATTTCCTGCTGGGTTATTTACGAGGCATTTTGTCAGCTCTCATAAAACTGCCTAGTAAAATATATTTTCTTACAAAAAAAATAAAATCATTTGTGCGGAACATCTTGAGAGCAGCGAGGACAGAGTTAATGGGATACACACACGTTCTGACCCTGGGAGAAAACAAAACAGAACGAAAGCCAGGCATTGTTGTGCTGCATTAGTTAATAATAGCTTTAGAGCTAAAATCCTGCTCCCACTGATGTTACTGGAAGTTGGTCCTTAATATAAAATAATCAGAGAACCAGCTGCCATGAATTAGAGAGCCCCAAAATGAACCTGAAATGCATCAAAGCACGGAGAAGACACACTTATCCTATTGAGATTTCACAGGAAACACCAGCTCAAGAAGTTTTTCTTTAAAACTTCATGTTTTAAAGTTGTAAAGTTGTAAGTTTATGTAAGTTGGGGATGGATGCAAACTGTCACTCAGTCTGGAACCCAAGGCTGGTTGATTGTTAATTCAATAACTTTTACCTAGTTAAGGGTCAGGAGACACAACATGAAGCTCCTTGACGTAAAGCTGGAGGAAATCCCATCCTGGTAGTTGCTGTCGAATAAACAGCCTGGGCACAGGAAAACCATGATCCACCCACTCCAGGCACAGCTGGAGTGCATTTGCCTCTCTTGGAGCACAGTTTTTCAGTTTTGTGTCACATGTTCGTATCTGCTGAGTTCTCTGTGGTCTAAACTTTTGCTTTTTATTCCAGCAGTGCTCATGTTCCCTAATCCCAGTGGGAATCTCGAAGCACTAAGTTTGTTGTGCAGTATTTCCCCTAACACCCTTCATTTCAACCCTTGCAGCTTCACTCCAGCCACGCTCACCACTTGCAGATAAGCAGGACACAGGTAAAAAGTCCTTTCCATGTGGCAAGCTTGGTCTGGCTCAGTCAGGAGCTCAGCAAAGGTATTCTAGCTTGGAGGCATCAGGAATATAAAGGAAACAAGAAAACAATGAATAAAAGATAAAACAAACAAACAAAACAGGGGAGGTTGTTTTTAAATCAACAAGACCTGGATGCTGGGAAGCGGTCAGAGGTCTTTTGTTCTGTGCCTGTACAGCACTTCGCACAATACAACCCCAAATTATAGCTGAGCTCTTGCTCCTGCTACCCTGCAAACACTAAGAAGCAGAAGCCAAGTATGGGAAACAGGCAAGGAGCCAGGTTTGCAAAGGTATTTAAGTGTGTAAAGACACGGGGATATTTATTTACAGATGCTAGCAGAGGTCCGACTTCCTACAGGAGCCAAGGGGCATTAGGCTCTCACTCCAGCAGTTTATCAGTGCCACCAGGATCTGTGTCTTTAGGTACAGATAGAGCTGGGCTTACCACTCCTCTCAATAAAATTGGTTTTTTGAAAGCCTCTCTTAACATGGGGTTGCTCTCTGTGTGTCTGCAAAGCACCCTTTGCCATGCAAGGCCCTTCCTCAGTCACAGAACCTGTGATAGTGTTTAGGAACAGCTAAACGTGCTGCTTTGGGCATATGCAGATGTTGGGCTGTGCTTTCCTTCGGCACAGCTGTGTTTCTCTTGGGAGGCAGGGAGGTCATGAGGTGTCTGGGTGACCCAGGGGCCTGGAGCTACCCAGAAATCCCTGTCAGCCTGCCTTTGGGGAGTGGAAGGGGGGAACTGTCTGCTAAACAGAGCAGGGGTGGCTCCCTGGAAAACACCTACATCAAGTGGGATGCACCAGACCTGAGCTTTAACAAGCAATTCAGGAACTGGCTGCAATTTTAACAGTTTAACCAAACTGGACCAAACTTCCTCCAGCTCAGCCCTGATAGAAGTGTCTGATAGACCAGAAAATGCCCTCCAGCTGCTACATTCACCCTGTACTGGACCAAGTCCATTACACTAACTCAGCAAGCAAATTCAAGTAGGACTCACCTGGAATATTTGTCAGCTGTCTAGAAATAAATGCAGTGGAATTCCAGTGCTGGTAGGAGAGGAGAGGAGAAATGTGTCTAAAGGCTCTCTGGATGTGGCTCCTCGGAGTGTTGAGTAGGTGGAGTTGGAGAAGGAAAGCCATTTCTATTCCAGATATCAAATAAGCTCTCAGGAAAATTCCTTCTACAGCTTAATTCATTTAAAAAGAAAACACCTTTGCCTCCCAGCTTTCAAGAGGTTTTGGCATCCTCTACAACCAGCACAGTCAGTTGTTCCAGAATCAACAGTTTTGGTCAATGACGGACAAGGAAAGGCTGCTTTGCCTGAGTGCACCAGGGAGAAACCAGCAGACATGTGGCAGACACCTTATTTGCACTGGTAGGACTAATGCCTTTGAGTCAGCCTGGGAAAGGTGAGCTGGCAGGATGTTAGCATACTGCACGCCTTGACAAACCCCTGGTGATGAGAGAGCTGCTGGAGGCCAGAGCAATCCTGCCCAGGAGGAATGTTTCTCCCCATTCCACCAGACCGTGGCTACTAATGGGGCAAATTCCAAAATTAAAACTGCAAAAAGCACCTCCCTGTGCTCCAGGCAGGGGTCAGAACATAGGGTGCTTAAACTCCAAAGCTGGCATGGGTGCTGTCTTTAGGAAGGGAAACATAGGAGGACACAGGTAGTGGGGATGTGCAGTGGCTCCTGCTGAGGTCTCTGTAACGCTGCCATTGATGGGAGTCCTTGTCACACCATTCCAATCATGGGAGCAGACACAAGGCTTGTAGCTGCCCCTCATTTTTTTCATCTTTGCAACAAGCTGCATTGTCTTCCCTACTGCCAGTTGGCATCAGTGACCAACTTATCCACATCAAACACAAAGATTTGGGTTGTCTGAAGCCAAGCAGGACCCTCATATAGGGAACACTCTGGGGCTGTTTAATAAAGTTAAGAGACCAGAGAAGCATCCAAGCTTTCCCACCGTAGTAGGAGAAGATGAAATTCTTTAATTGTTTGTGTTTGAGTGAAACTCATATAAAAAGAGGATTTGGGATTCTGGGGAAGCTTTAGAGTGGAGTCTGACCTTAAGCCATGTTTCTGAACAGCATCACACGCTCTCACACTGCTCCCTGCACCCACTCTGGGAACTCAGCCCTCACTCACATCCCTCTTACTCCAGTGTATGGAGGGATTCAGAGAGGCAACAGATATTTTATCCTATAGTCAGTACAAGATCTTTTCAGGCCTGTAGTCCAGGCAACTTAAAAGAAGCTGTGCCTCTCATGGGCAGACAAACATGAAACCACTCTGTGTCCCATTACATCTCAATTATCCAGTTATGCAGAAGTCATAAAGCAGTTTGGATCCCAGGTTGGGGTCTGTCCTTAACCCAAATCTGAACACATCTGCAATGTTTAACCTATTCTGCTCTCATTCTATTCCACACAGTCCTTATCACAGTGCTCAGACTTTATTCCAAAGAGTAATAAAAGGAATAGACAAATCAAGTTTAGCATGTGAGTTTGGCTTTGAATGGCAGAAATCTCATAGGACAATCAATTTTCATAATTCTGTCTTCATCTGGGATTGAAGTTCTGTGAGCCTCCTAAATTACCTGCTATTTAGACCCAAACAAAGTCCTATCTGCTAAAATCCACCCAAACTTGGAACTAGTAGTGATAATATGAAATCTAAGAACACAAGCAGAGCAGCCACCAGCCCAGATGCCTACTGGAAACAACAGTAGAAGGATCTGAATCTGAATATCCTAAACCACAGACAAGCTCATTAATGCTGTAGTCAGCCTGTGTGTCATCTCTCAATCTTGATAAAAACAAAGTGGGTTTTGGTGGTGTTGGTTTTTGGTTGGTTGGGTTTTTATTTTCTTAAATTGGTAAATACAGGGACCACTATGAGCTGGTTTAAGTTTTTAATCTTGAAAGTCCTTATGGGATGGGAACTCTGCCTTCCATCCTTCACCACCTCACATTCGAAGTCACTTGTAGAGATGTTGGGAAGCCTTTCCCTTACAGACTGCATGAATTTTTTTTGTCATTTGTGATATTGTAGCTTTGGCTATCATCAAAGCTGTGGCACAAGCACAGGCTTGAAGGCAAAACACAGAACCCTTCCTCTGGCTCAAGAGATGCCAGGATCCTTGGCCTCAAATGCCATCTGGCACAGTGGAAATCTCACTGACAAAGAGAGTAAGTAACCCAAGTGACAGCAGAGGAAAAAAAACCCAATCATGACAGCACTGACTGCTTACTGCTTTTCCTAAAATTACCCTGTTTTAACCTACTATACCTCTATGAGGAATAACTAGAGACTGGGGCATTTCAGCCTGGGAAGTAAATGAGAGAGTAAATGATCACAGAGGGCTATAAAATGCTGTGTGCAACTGGCAAAGGTGAACCAGGAGCAACCGTTGAGCAGCTTTTATGGCAAAGGTAGGGAGCAACTGGGGAAGCTGGGAGGAGGCAGACTCAGAACAAACAGAAGGCAGTGTCTGGGCAGTGTATGCTGCAGCCTGGCCCCACCGAGTCTCTGTTTTGAAAAATAATCCTGACGAGGGCCACCAGCCCTGACGAAGCCCGGCTGAACAGGCACCAAATCTCTGCATGCTCAGCAGAAGGGCAGGTCTGGTTAATGACAGGGAGCCTTTGTGAGGGGTTGTCTCAACTGCAGGGAAGACAGATGCTTTCAGTCAACCCTAAAAAAATAATTGTAGCTTTTTTTCCCCCCCTCTGGAAGTGACATACAAGTGGATTAAGAGCCTTCCACCTTCTTGTAATCCTGGATGGCAGGAATGTTTAGCAGCCAAAGCATGGCACAGGCTGGTTCAAATTCTCATGCTGCAATCCTGGTTTTGCCACCAGTTTATTGCATGGCATTACAAAACACATCTAAAGTCTTGGCATATATATGATGGGTGTCAGCAACAGCCAGGGTCCTGTAGCCTAAACTTTGGCTCAACTTGAGAATGACTTTCTTTGCATGCTGGTATCTCCGGAGGGTGGGACTTCACCTAACAGTGCAAAGGTTTAAGGGTGCCCAAGTGTTAATTGTGCATATTTGAATCAATCTGAGTAAATTAACCCCATATTTTCAGGGTAAGTTGGCAGAAGGCAGAACCATCTGCAAATGGAGAAATGCAAACAAGGAGGAAAAAAGTTCAGTTTTGCATCCCGAAAGAAAATGCAAATCTTAGGGTTTGGGTTTTTTGTTTCTACTTGAGTTTCAGTGCTGGTCTTCTCTGATTCTACACCTTCTGGCATAGGAATGAAACCAGTCTAATTTCAGTAACTGGCCAAGGAATGCTCAGGCTTTCTGAAGTCCCACCCTACTTGGCTAGCTCTGTTTCTGAGACAGAGAAACAGCAATCTTTCTACTTTTAACATCAATAACACCAGTTATTCTCCCAAAGAATTATTATCAACAATTCCTTTGCTATATTTACAAAGAAGCAGGGCTATTCTTAGAGAAAATACTAAAAAAGCCATTTTATTTAGCTTTCTTGGCAGTTATACAAAAATGTAAGGAATGTAGTCAGTTAAAAACATCAAATCCCCAGCACGAGCCTATAAGAGCTTTCTAATGCATATTTACAGTATAGAAAGCAACCACTTTCCTGTTTTGTAGAACAAACAGGGAACCTTCTCTTTTCCTCCTAGCTGTTCCTGAAGACCAAACATTAAGTTAGACACAGAATGTTGCTTTTTAATGGTGTGGGCTGTAAACTTTTAATGCCTAGAAAATGGGAATTTATACTACAGCCTTCTTTTCCTAAAAAGGAATCGGAGGCAAATTTTACTGCTGGTTTTAGGAAAGTTCTGAATTGGCAGCCCAGGGTATCCAAATACTCCTTTAGCCACAGCTTGGTTTGCCATAGGGAACAGAAGTGCTAACTTCTTCCATGCTGCTGCTGGCCCAGGCAAGGGCAGCACCCCAGAGAGGCGGGGACTGGGGAAAACACTGAATTCCCATAGGGACCCAGTGTGGAGCTCAGTGTGGGGACACTGGGGTTTGGAAACACAAGCAGGGGACCACCCCACTGTCTCCACACATGCAACAGCATCTCAGTACTTTGCTCCAGCCTCTGAATACCATTAGGAAGAATCTTGTAGAGGCATTACTTACTGCTTAAGCAGGAGACTGCATGGTGCATCGGGACCACAGCTTTCCTGATGATGCTGAAAACAAACAGAAGACAGGCGTTATTGCCTCAGATTTTGGGGTGAGGGTGGGTGTTAATGAGTTCATCTCTCAGCTGGTGAAAATGGACAAATGACATCAATGTTACTTGTATTGCATGGAGCCCAAAAGATTTCCAAATAGTTGTGTCAATACCCCTATTAAAGAATAGTCTTTTTCACTTTTTTCACAAAGAAACGCAGTCTTTGGGATTTTGTAAATTAACTGGTATAGACAACATCCTGCAAGGGATAATCCTCTATAGGTAGGATTTTTTTTTTAGCTATAACTAAAAAAAACCCCTCCATTTATCTCTTATCTTGCCAGTATTGGAGACCTCTTGCTCTCCTGAGCCAGCTTGAAACTGAAGATCTGAAAAGGCTCCAGATCCCATTCCCCATACTTGAAATTAGCTCAGGTCTCCCAGGTTAGAGTGAGGCTGGAATCATACTGCCCTATCCCAACCTCTGAACCATATCACCATTTGTTGCTATTCTGCTGCTAGAAGGCCTGTTGTTTAAGATAAGTTTTCAGTGGGTCCCTCCTGAACCTTCTTCAGGTAGGTGATAAAACTGCTTTGAAGTTCTCTACAAGCTTTTGGTTTTATAACCAATATTGATAGAATTTTTTCTTTTCTGATCCTTATGGAAGATAATGGCCAAGAAGGTCAAAATCCTTCCTTGACCTACATTGAATCAGTGCTCCAAAACTGGAAATGTGTTTGGTTTCCCTTGCCCGAATGGCACTGGTCACAGTCCTGAGAATTCTGTCATCGTCCTCCCAACCAAGGGCACAGTCTCCCTCTTTCCAAGCTGTCCAAATGTGCCACAGCCCTGACACTGCAGCAGGAAATAAATATATCATGCAATCATTTTGCAGAGTAACATACCAGGATCTGACAAATTAGCCCATCACAACACCCTGCTGCTCTGCTGGCACGAGCTAAAACCAGCAGGAGAGCAGCTTGGCTCTCGCTACCCTGCCATGGAGCAAGGCAATGCCAGGTCGGAACAAATCCTAATATGGACCATAATCCCACTGCAGTGAAGGGATAGGACCTAGGGGAGCAATTGCTCCTTGAAGCAGATGATGTAACCCCAGTCAGGATTTCTATGAGCTTTTGTGATTTGTACCATAACCACATGCTTCTTTTTCTACTTCAGAGTGATCAGAACTGAGCAAGGTCTCACCCAGAGAAAACAGGGCAAGGAAACGACCACAGTTGGAGCATCAAGAGGAGAGACTCTTCAGCCTTTGGCTTCCATTTTCTGTCATGTAACAGTCTCATCATTGTAAGAAGTGTCAATAAGATACCAACAGGGTAAACAGTTGTCAGACAGATTTTCACAGAGCCAGTTGACTGGACCATGGCTGCTTTGTACACAATGCCAATGCAGTGTCATTTCTAATGGGGGAATTTATACAGTGTAATTATGTCAGAATTTGCTCCAGGCTACACACTGTTGCATTATAAACCTGGCCATTGCCTGTGATTAGTCAGAGCTTTAAATAACACTGAAAGTAATTATATCAAGCCAGAGGAAGAGAAGTGGTGCATTCCAGTGCTTGCCACATACCAGCCCCTGAAGGGGGTTGGCTAACATGATGCCCCTTTATTACTGGAAGTTTTGATACCTTAGGTCACATCCTCATCACCTGGATCACCTCACAAACCATTTAAAGACCTTAGTTTGGCCCCTGTAATTATGAAACAGAGGGGACTTCATGCAAGTGACAAGATTCCGGGATGATTAGCTGTAGATGGATGCGATTGAAATGCAAAGAGATGGAGGCTGCCTCAGCAGCACATGGCCAAAGGGGCTTTGCATCAGAGAGATCTCCCGGGATGTTTGCAGGCATACCTGGATGTCACCAGTGACCTGAGCATTAAGGGCAGGTCTGATTGCAGCAGAAGGTCACCTTGTCATCCTGATGGTGGTACTGGGAAAAGCAAGACTCCTCCAGGCTTGCATGAGCATGGCATCAAATTGCCAGTGCTCTGCAAAAGTGAGGGCTCCCTCCAGGAGGGACAGAAGAAGGATCTAAAAGAGAAAGTAATCACTGGATGAAAGGTGAGCAGATCACAGGGTTATGAGATGCTCCTATTTTGCATTTCCTGTTAAAAGAGCCCTAATCATTTGGCTTCCTTAGATCCCCATTTCCAAGGAGAGAAAACAGATGCTTTGCTTTCCAAGTCATGTAAACTTCAGTTCTGTGAGGGGGACAAAGCTGGCTGGTCCCTTCCTTGCTCTGGCCCTGGTCCCACAGGGCTATGACAAGCTATTCTGGTTTTTAGGAGTTCTCCTGAGGGCTGTTATGATGGTTGAGAATTGCCACCACGCAGCATTTTTAATCTCACTCAGTCCTGCCTTCATCTCTTGCTCTGTGTCACAGAGGGTGCTTCCCCTTCAGTTTACTTTCTCTTTCCAGTAAATGTTCACTTGGACATGAAGCAATGCATGGAGAGCTCCAGAGGTCATGGGATGAGGCATCTGAGATGTTGCAGCCAAACTGGGCTGAGTCACAATCAGAAATGGGGCTACTGCTGGTGCCTTACAGTGTCTGCTCTAAAAGCAGCTGAGACGCTCAAGACTGTACAGATACACTTTTAGAAACTGATAGGATAATTAATGAGAAATCCCCACTACTTCTGCTTCTTCTTGACCTGAAGAGCTACAGAACCAACATTTACTTGGTGATATCCTGGTATTTCTACTTTTGTCCGGGATGGGAATTAAACCAGGTGCTAGATTGACTACAGAAACAACAGAATGGTGGAAGATTAGCCAAATCTTTTTTTGCTGAGATTTTAAAAGTTCCCTTTCATTTTATGAGCCAGCATTCAGAATAGTTTTCATTTGTTTCTGGACTGATTCACCCTTCCCCTTCCTTTGACCTGATAGAATGGTGACTGAAGCTCTAGGCTGTGCATCCTGTTCCAGCTGCAGTCAAACTCCTTGCAGAGGTGTCTGTCCACAGCTGCTTTTCATGGCTCTCATCCAGAGGTTGCCACCTCTTCTGATCTGCCAGCACAACTATTTGTGCTATCAACTATTTGTGTCATTGCTTCCCGAGCTCTATCAAAATAGTGCTGCTTACAGAAGACTGAAATTAAATCGGCTTTAAAATACAGATACCACAGAGGCCTTCACTGGCATGGGACTAAGGGAAGAACTGCTCTTAAACAGCATGTTCAGGTCAATGCATTGAGCAAGAACCAGAACAAACATCCATACAAGACATATAATGTAGCAGCATCAAAGAAACAGGGCTGGAGGCAGCAGCTCTGCAGCATCCCCAGCCAACCTCTCTGCTGAGCACACTCTCCTACTTGGTCTCCCTCTTTTCCCCTCCTTCCCACCTGACCCTGTAAAAAACTGCCTCAATACACTGAGCTGGCATAAAACCTAACCACACCAAAAATTGCTTTCATTCTGCTGCTCAGCATCCTGAACAGGCTCAGAGCAGTATCCAGTGAGCCCCAGAGCCAGTGAGGGGAGGGAGGCTGCTGTACCCATACATTGCTGTAACAAGATGTGTCTCTCTAGGTCTTAGTCACAAAATCTGCATTTCCAAGCTGCTGTGAAAATAAAAGATGCTGTGGGCAACAGAGCGGGAACTGAACAGAAGTAAATTTGTGTTTTAAATGAGAGAAAGGGGGGTGGGGTAAAGAATAAAAGGCAGTGAGAAGAAAGATGCATTTTTTGAACAAAGCACCACTGTTTTATAAGACAGGATATCTCCTGAGTTACTTGAAGTCTGATAATTTTGCATCCAGTTCTGGATGGTAATTCCTAGTCATTTTAGCTCATGTCATCAGCTGTTTTAAAAAGCCAACCTTGTCAAATTGCTGCTGTATTTATCAAACGTGCAGTCACATTATGTGCATGCATTGTGTCCAACAGCTGTGAAAAAGGAAGTAAAACCCAATACCTCCATCAGATTTTCCATCTGAGGTGCTTTATCTCAGTGTAAGCAGTTCAAAAGTATAAAGTCCCCAAATCTTGGGTGAACAGAGAGGTGGTTGGTTAGCTTGCTGTGATTTACTTCCAGTACCTCCCTGGTTTGAAATACTTTGATGTTCACCTGGAACTGGTTTTCATTCTCACCTGGAAGGGGGTTTTGGCAACAGGGATACTTTCTGCTGAAGGCTTCTTGTTGCTTGTTCATAGATTTGTCATATGAGTGGAAATACCACTCAGCACTGCACTGGGAGCAGTGAAAGCCTGTTCTGGCTGGAGCTCTCTGTGTCTGTGCTGCTCTCACTCTGACCATCAGAGTGCTGAACTGGCAGACCTGCTCCTTAACTGTTGTGCATTTGGCTGGTTCCACACACAGCAGAGCATTGAGAGGTGGTGGCTTCATGTTGCCAGTGCCCAGGGTATGCAGCCTGCCTTGTTTAACAAACAGGGTAAACCAAGCAAGGTTTCACTCTGGGCTGCTTACCTGCTCCAGTGTATAGAATTTCTGAGGATGGCAGGTGGGGGATTCTCCAGTCCCAAATAGTGCTGGTGACATGTGTCACAGTCCCTGTTTGGAAATACCTCAGGAAAGATTTCAGGGATCTTCCAGCTTCTTTGCTTGAAGAAGAAAGAGAAGTTAACTTTCTTACTTCCTTAGACTTCTATTAATAGTCACAGAAGTTGCAGTGCTACAGCAGCCTGGGGCAAAGCAAAACCCCACTGCACAGGGCCTTGTAATTGTAAGAGCAAGTAGAACAAAAGACAAGCCAAAGATGTGTGTGGGCACAGATGCTCCAATGTACAGCCCTGTATTCCTCTTAACACCTCAGCAAGGTGTTGGTGACCATGGCTCTCTGATGAGGGAAGGAGGCTTTGCTCCAGGGAGTGACCCAAAAGCCTGTGACACCTGTCCCCAGCCCTGGAGTGCCACTGGGCTGTCATCCAACCCCGAGTCCCTCTCGTTCCTCCAGCAGTAATACAACTCTGGCACACCTTTGCTGGGGAACAAGCAGCCTCTGACTCTGCCATGTGCCAAATTATTTTGGTCCCTTTGATGTGGCGTTGGGAGGAACAGATCCCAGTAAATGGAGGGGGGGTCCATGGGCTATCAGAAGTATTGGTCAGTTGGTGCAGGTGGGGATTCAGGGACTTTAAGCCTTACAGGTAATGAGGCTTCCATCATGGACTGCACCAGATTTGGGAAGCCACAGAGAAGATGGGTTCAGACAGATATGAAAAGGACACAATTTCCCTTTCATATCCCCTTCTTTAGCTGTTTCTGTCACCTCTCAAACAGCAAATTTCTTATGTTGCAGAGATGCCTGTAATATTTGCAGGAGAAGCACTTTTGGGGTGGGAATTTCAGGTGTGCTGAGCTACAGCCTCACAGTCACCTGCACCACAGCCATCAAACTTGGGGGGGACTGCAGGAACCGAGATGTGGCATTGAGCATCCTTGTGGAACCTGGGTGCCAGTGAGGACACAGATCAAGAGAAAAGAAATGGAGAAAAATAATTGTTTTATTCTCCTATACTAACATGGCCTAAAATGTTAATTGACATGGCTTTGCCTCATCTCTTGAGCTTTTCTGAAATAAAACCTGTGGTCTTGAGTGCTAAAAAGTGAAGTTGATGAAGAGATGAATGAGATGTAATGAGGTAGAGCAGATGCAGATGCACCAGGACAAGGAGGAGAGCATGAAAAAAGGCTTACCAGAGAAAAAGGAAGAAGGATTGGTGGAAGGAGACTGCAGTGTGGCAAAGAAACCCTTTCAGCAACAGCATCCCAGGAGCAGCAGCCAGCCAGCGTGGCTTACTCCCGGCCTCCAGCCTGGTCCAACTGCAACAACATCTGTTACACTTGAGCTCAGCTCGGTTAGTGGCATGTTTGTTTAATTGTGGGCCTGGTTTGTTATTTTGCTTCCCATTAGGAAGCTGAAGAAAGAAGGAGGAGGGTGTTTTCATTCTGGGGAGCATTTTGCCAGGACAATGAGGTTTTTTTCCATGGCATTGGGTAGTCAGAACTAGCTGTACTGCTTCTCCCGACAAGGCAGGCGCCTCCAAAGCCCATTGTTCAACCTGATGCATTAAGGGCTCACACTTGTAATTTTGGCGCTGATCCCTTTCTCCCATTGTGTGAGCAGAATGGGGTGAAAAAGGAGAATCTGTCCTCTTTATCTGGCAGCAAGAAAAGGAGGCAGCAGTGGTGGCAGTGACTCCTCTGCCCGCCAAGGTTTCAGCTCTCCTGTGGCAGTGGTGGGGAAGGGGGGGTTGGTGGCTTTGAAAGCTTCCCTGGTCACTCCCAGGAAAGTCACCCAGCTTTCAGTCTGCTGTAAATCCTTGGCCTCCCTCCAGTTTTCCCAAATTCATCACTGTCTATTTTGGAAAAATGACTTCTTCCTGCCTGAGCATTCAGGCTTTTTTGTTTTAATAAAACAGAGAATTGTTGAAAGGGGAATTTTCTAGTGCTGAACTCCAGCCTTGAAACCAGTACACTGCTGTTCCATGCACTGCTGTCAGAGAACAGCAGGAACAAACTCCCATACCACTGTCCCCTCTGTGTTTTTTCTCTAGATCTGACCAAGGTGGTGCAAAGGGCATCTGTGACATGGACATCTCCTTCCTATGCCAGGGATTGTATCCAAGCCCCCTGAGAGATGTTGGCTTGTCAGAGGAGCTGGCATGTGCAGGCATGTCCTGGTGTGTTTGTCTCGCTCAGAGGCAGGACAGCTGACCAGGTTTCTGACCCAGCACCAAGCACAGACCTGTATAATGGTCTGACAGCAGAAAGCATGTCCTAGCAGCCACTGGGACACCATCTGGAATGGTGATGGGACAATTTAACTTTGTACAGTACAGTTCTGCTTCTTCATCACTGCTCAAAACTAGAGACCCCAGCTCAAACCACTGGGCCCAGACTTTGTATCTACTGCAGCAATATGCTGAACTCACCAGTGACACAGATATCTGCTTAAGAAGCAAAGCAAGAAACCTCTTCCCTTAAAATTATGGATGGATTAAAAAAAAATAACAGAGCATCAGAAACTTAAATATAAACTTAAATTATTAAACAGGCAATACAAACAGAGCCCTGACTTTGCAAATATTTGCATATGCAAAAACCCTGGGCACTTGGAGCTCAAGGGCAAGGATCCCGTCTCTAAATACACTTAATGAGGACTGGCATCTGCCAGGACACTGTAAAGGCTTTGGGGTGTTACAGCAGGGATCCACTGCTGAACCCCAGCAAGAGCCCACATCTGACCAGAACCTCAGCAGCAGAAATAAAATGTCTTGGATCTTAAGCAACCTGGACAGAAACATCAGAAAAACATTGGAAAGAAGTTAACAGTAAAGTCAGGGGCAAGATACAGATCTTGAAGACAGCTACAAAATGCTTCCCAGCTTCAGTGTTGCAGACTCGAGAGTATCCAGCCCTGCTTTGGCAGCACCGTGCTCTCTGTGCCCAGTCTGTCCTCCAAGGAAGGACCCAGCCATGCCTGGGTGCACTGTGTGGATCCCAAACCTCACCCCCAGGCCTGCTGCCCTTTAGAAAAGGGCTTTCCTTGGCTGCAGCTGCAGGACTGCAGTTGATCCCTGGGCTGAAACCAGCACTCCAGTCACACCTGGAGTCATTCTGTGCCAGCTGCATTCAGAGCTTGGTATTTTGGGTGAGCTGCCCCAGCTGGTGGAGATTTGGGCAAAGGAGTCCTGCCCCTTTCACATGGTTCTGGCTGAGCATGATCTGACCTGGGGAGGGACAGGGGACACTGATGGGCTTCTTCCCCCAGCACCTGAAAGCCAGTTATGTGTTGGCAAATTATGGTAGGAACTTTAAATAACTAGGAGTCTTGCTGCCAACTGTTAAGACTCACTTTACTGAGCTAATTCCATCCACGTAATTAGATGTCTAACTCCAATTAGATGCCTTGATCATCAGAAACTACAGCTTCCAGCCCCACAGATCAAGAATTATCCAGGGGCAATGGAGGACTTTGGAGGCTTGCCTATTTCTAAAGATCCATCTCTGCTGGTTTCAGCTACATTTAACAGCTGTGCTGGTAGGGCAGGACTCTCTCTTCCTTCCAAAAACGTGCCTCTTACATTTTACACCACCTTGCCACGCCTGTCTCAGTGCATGACCTCGAGGGACAGGAGGCATCATCATACCTGCTACCTTTGCAGAGCAGCACGTCCTCCTCAGTTGCATTTGACTCCCACAGGTGTCAGCCAGGTGAAAACAGCAGTGTCTTTTCCTTGCTGGAGCCACACACGAACAGACTGACCTGATAAAAGGACTCCCCTCTGCAGGGCAGAAATCCAGCCTTAGCTCCAGCCTTGGCTCACTTAACTTTCTGTACAAAGTGAGATGGGGTTTGCTGACCTATTCCAAGGCAGTGGAGTCTGTGGGTGCTGCTTGTGTGAATGCTGTAAGCCATGGAAGGTGAATTTGTTTGGGATCTGGCACTGAAATGCCTTTCTGGGACACACCACAGTTCCCATGTTCGTGGGCACCAGCTTCAAGCTCCAAGAGGACCATGGGCACAACGACCTGTGGTCAGAGGCTCGAGGGCCCTGTAGCTTAACTTGATTGTAAGGTCTGCATGGAGCGAATATTAACGAGAGGTCTCCTGCTGCAGGGCTGGGTGAGCAGAGGAGACTCGCTTACAGAGCGGGTGTCCATTAGTGCAGGAGGCAGTGCAGATGTTATCTGCCCGCAGTATTATCCCTCGCTGTCCTAACTGCGCTGGGGACAGTTAAGATCTTGATGACATTATGAGCAGGGCTAGGGGCAAACTGTGGCCACAGCCACATTAGTAGCACACACAGGGCCTGGCTGGGGAAGGGCTGTCTGCTGGCACAGTCGCCTGCTGCTGTTGCTGCTCCTTTCCTGGGCTGTCCCATCCCTGCTCTGCAGAGCAGCGGCTCGTGGCTGTACCAGAGCAATCCCTTGCAAACCATCCCACTGAAATAAGGTGAATTTAAACAAAACCACCACGGAAGAAAACACAGGGCCCAGTTACACGCCCAGCCGCAGCAAGCAACAGGCAGAGAGACATTCCCCTGCTTTGTCGGGGAAAGGTGTGATGGCAGGATAACCTCTCCCATGGGTTCAACCCCGCACCTCCCAGCAAAGCTTTTACCACCCTCAGCCCAGGGGCGGGTGATGTTTGCTTAAGCTCAGGCTGGTCTCACGTTTTCACAGTGATATGATAATTGCGTTTAGATAGCCCTGTCTCTCTCTGCTGGGCTTTCACAGGGCTCTCCCGGCCTCCAGCAGGGCTCATTTAAAAGCGGCTCCGCTCTCAATGATCCGCCGCAGTGTTTTCAAAAAGAAACAACCAGCAGTGGCTCTCTGGAAAAATAACAAAGAGACCCAATTACAAGCAAATGTGTTGAAGGGTCCCAGGGCCGTCTGTGGGCAAATTAGGGCCAATTAAAGGTCAAAATGATTTAAGGTATAAGGACAAGAGAGAGAAGGGAAACAATTGGTCAGATTCCTGCACAGAATAAGCGTCTGCTGCCAGGTTTCAATATGTTTTAGCACCCAAACAGTGGATAAACTTCAGAACTGAGGTTGTGCCTGATTTTTAAAGTGAGTAATTTTTACTTTCTCTTCTGTCCATGCTCGAGAAAGTGCTTGGTGTGGTCACAGTCAGCACTCCACCTCTGATGAGCCCTGCTAGGACCTGGCACACGGCTGCCTGCGTGGTCCCTGTGCAATCCCAAACCCTTGGGCAGCGATGAGCAGACGAGTTCCATTGTCACCTGAAAGCTGTGTGGAGGATGTGCTCCGGCTATCCCTGATATGCAGAGGGACAGAGGGGACTCAGTGTGATACTGCAGGTCCTCACTGGCCAAATTACAGCTGGGGCTTGGACCAGCTCTTTCAGCGAGTGTGCTGAACTCAACACAAAGCTGAATATTTTCTTGGGGGAGTTGGATGGCTCCCGAAGGGAAATGGTGACAGCCATGCTGGGTGACAGCCCTGTCCCATCCTTCCACCTCCTGTCCCACCACACCACTGCAGTTCTGAGCTCTGCCTGTACTCCTGTTGGCTCCATGACCTCCTGGCATGTCCATGGACAAGCTGTCCATGGCTGTTTTGGGCAGATGGGACTGCTGAGCCTTTACACTCACCTTCCTGCAAAGGTAGATTGAAATGCAGGACTGGACGTAACCCTGAGGGGTAATGTTCAACCACATAATTTAAAAATTTTTTTTCAGCATCAGTAGACAAGACTCTTTGGGATGATTGCTTGGAAATGTTTAAACAGTCGTACTCAGCTGAGGTGCACAACCCCTCTGAATGAAACTGTCTTCCCTCCTGCTACCCAGGCATCAAAGCAAAGGGAAAAGCAACTTTCCCCTCCCTCACTAGAATGTCTGTTTCCATGCCCTCAGAGATGAGATCATCTTCACCCACTTGAAAAAGCTGAAATCTCATCCAGAAACGGTCCAGCACATGAATCTGTAAATGGGCTGGGGATCTGACACCAAGTTTCCATACAGAATCTGTCCCTTTGCCTGCAGTCACCACAAACACCCCAGATATGCTGCAACAAATACAACATGATAAATACTTTCACCAGATCTATTTAAAACCAGAGAACATGCTCAGCCTGTTTTCTGTTGAATTTCAGATGAATCCTATGGAGGAGCTGGTTTTCTCATTGTCGTTTTTATCCAGAAAAAAAGAAGCCTGGGTAAGGTTTGAGCAGATTGCTGCCCCACATTTCCCCTGGTTCACCATGGAGATCCACACTGACACTCAAAGGAGTTAAATGGAAAAGCCAGGAGCACTCTGCCTGCTGCAGGGGGAGGGAGGGATGGCTGGGGTGGCTGGACCCTGGGCACAGAGAAGTGGGTACTGTATGATACAAACCTTCACAGGGGGTCCAGTCTCATTTCACGTTCATTTGCTTATCACTGTCTCATCTTAGTAACGGACAGAAATGTAAAGACCTAAAGCTCTAATTTTTTTACTATTTTTATTTAATTTTCTTTCTCCCCTTGCCCCTTCCCTGCTCGAGAACAGAGGAGCTGTTTGAAAAAAGTACCCTGAATTTAGAATTCACATATTCCTTGGTGAAGAAGTGCTGAAATCTGGAGAAAGACTCAGGGCAAAATAGTCCTGACATGGCATTTTGAATACCCCGTGATACTGTTTGGCTTTATATAAGAAAGCAAATAAAACCATTCAGGAAGAAATGATAGCACAAATGGTTTTACCCAGTTATTCATTATTCTGTGACATCTTCATCATCCCCTACCCGAACCTTTTGGAAACAGCTGATTATTGGTGACATGTTTCCATGCAGACTTGCTTAAAAAACCCACAAACAAACCAAAATCAATAAGAAAAACATAGTTTAAACCCATTTTACAAATGGCTCGAAAACATCCAACCCTGTCCCATCTCCTCCTTCCCCCTTCCTACCATCTCCAGCTGGAAAAAAAGACCATAAAGCAGTTTTGTGCAGTCACATGTAAATCCCCTGTCTCTGTTAAGGCAAGAGATTAGCCTGTTAACAAAGTTACCTTGTCACCTACTCTGCTTAATCCTTGCATTTCAAAGTGTAATTTTATTGAGTGCCTTGGAGCTGAAATCTGGTATGTGCTATTTATTTATTTCATTCCCTACTTTTTTTTTTTTTAAATTCACCTGGAGCCCAAAAGATTTTTTTTCTCCTGCCCTACTGAAACTTGTGACTTTTGGAAAGGCAGCACCTGTGCCATCTGTATTAATTTTAATACATTTATTTAACCCTTCGGGGACTGAGGTAGTGCAAAGACCCCTCCTCCTCCTCCTCTCCCCACACCTTTCCGAGCCGACAGTCAGACAGTCTCCACACGGTGCCGTACGGCTGCTGGTGCAGTGGAGTATCCTGGCCATAAATCTGTCAATACAAAGAGAACAACACACACACAAAAAATGTGGCTAAAACCAAGAAATGTAGCATAATTACAGGTTCATTATTGCAAACAAAAGCATCCCCCGATCCCACCCCTTTGGCAGGGACGGGAGCAATTCAAACAGGCTCATTATGTAGTTACCTAGCCAGGGTCAGAGCCTCCTGAATAGCTGCTGTGGCTCTGCTTATTATCCGGCCCCGGACGCTGGGAATGCGCCCGTTCAAGCTGTGGAGGTGCAGGAGCGCTGGGAGCAGCGAGGCTCCAGGTCTGCTCTCCCCCGCCCTTCCTACCTATTGTTATCTCCATCCTCAGAAGAAGATCTGCCTTTGTACTCGCTTTAAAGAGTGTTTGGCCATTGCGAAATGTGCCAGGTTGACAGCCATGGAGACTGAAGTCTTGCGCTTATCTGCCCAGTGGGTACAGCAGGAAAAAGGGAGATGGGGCAGCAACAGGCATGGGAAGGGGAACAACATTTTACTCTCCATTGCCTGCTCCATTTCCCCTCCAAAACTGCCCACCACGAGGCTGGATGCTGGCTGGGTGAGGCACACAGTTCCCACAGGCCATCCAGCCAACATCTTTCTGTTTGGAAACAGCTGAACCTGGACTGGAAAATTAGCAGTTTTCCAAATCATCCTCAATTTCCCAGAAGTCTGAGGGAATTCACATCATGCTAAACCAGCACACTGCCTTGGGCTGGCAGTCAAAACTTTTGCCCAAAGCATCTACTCCAGCCCCGTGCAAGCCCGTGCTCGGTCCCATCACTCCTTCCCCACACCAGCCACTGGCAGAAGCACGAACAGCCAGGGATGCAGCCGGTGCTTTCTTGAACATTTCCAGCCTGGGCTCCCTTTCTCACCGGGCCGGGAAGTGGTGTGAAGTCCCCTTTGACACCACGTGCCCCTTCCAGAGCCACAGCTTCCCTCTCCGGTGGCCGAAGAATTGAGGAACTCCAAACGGCGCTGCCGAATATTCAGGGAACCTGCCAGCCCCCTTCCCCTCCAGCAGCGGTGAGCGCCGCTCGCACCCACGCTGAGCCTGCCTCCATCTATAACCCAAATGTCAAAACATTTCCTCTTGCAGCCCCATTCGTCTCGTGGAAGCCCCGATCCCAGGTCCCAGTCACGCTGCTTTTGGGGTCTGCCTCGCCGAGCCATTGCTGCCACTGCCCCACTGCACGCAGATAAGAATAGGCTGCTTCTTCTGACTCATTTAGCTGAAACAATGGAGCCACCAGAGGCCAAATTAATCCCTGGTGAATTCAGCAGAGTTACACCAGTCTAAATTTGGTCCCAAGCGTACAATAAGCACAGAGGAAAGCACAGTGTCATGACAGTGTCTTGGCTCTCCCTCCAGGCTCCCCTCACCAGCCTCACCCTCTCCGCAGAGCAGCTGGGTGCTCCCTCTCGGCCACCTTGCTGCTTGTGTCTTGCCATTTCTGGGCACTGGGGAGGGCACCCTGCAAGGGGAAAAGGCAACTCATCACCAGCAGTTTTTGCCTGGGAAGGGCCGATCCTGTTTCCCTTAGTACATGGGAAGAAAGAGCTGGTCTTGCTCACCTTGTGCTTGAAGGGAAATGAAACCCATTCCCTGTGGAGATGTGCCTGGAGGCATCCCTCCAGCACTGGGCATATTCCTGATGCCTTCAACTGGCTGAAAATCTTTCTCAGGTCTATTGTCTATTCCCCTTTACTAGCACACTACAGGTCATTAAATTCAACCCTGAACAGGTCTTTCATCATCATCATTATCATGAACATCATCACCAGTTTTGCACAACCAGATTCCCTCCAGTAATAGCTAAGCCACTGAACTACTCTTTTTCAGCATATTTGCATTTCAAATGCTGAGCAAATGGCTTGGAAATCATACAGGAATTTTCTTTGGTGACTCTTGGCTGACCAGGCACTGGGAGAAGTGGAGGCATTGCCTGTGTGCTCCTGCAGCCACACAGAAATGCCACACCCAAAAAATAGAAGAGGCAGAAAAATTATTTAAAAAATATAAAAAAAGCAGCTAACCAGAACTTTTCAAACTCCCTAAACACTTCCTCAAAAAAATGGTTTGTGCGTCATGCATGAGCAAAGCCTGGATCACAGAGCTGCTTCCACGTGCTGCTCTGCAGCAAGGTGTGGGGAATACCACGCCAGCAATGCCTTGGTATAGGACTGGGGCTTTGCTCAAACTGTAAGAAAATTCTTGCTGGCCTCAGAAAGTGGATGTGTGTGTGAGAGAGAAAAAAAATATGCAATGAAAAAAAACCCTAATAATTTAAGAAAAAAAGAAAAGAGGAACAAAGAGTGGAGTGTGAGTCTGGAGAAGGACTATGCTCGATGCCTCCCTCTCTGTGTCCCCCTGCCCCCTCTGGCTCCACAGTCCGGAGCCTTTTCAAACATTCAGACTTCTCATTCCTTTGACAATTCTTCAAAGGCTCCAGGATTCAAGGGAACTTCCTGTTTCATCACAAACCCTCGCTTTCTTTTCCTTTTCCAGGCTATTAAACCCCGCGCTAACGGAGTGGTGTTTGCCGCGTGTCCCACGACCCTGCCTGCTGCGTGACATTAAAGTTACTCCGCTCAAGGTGTTTTGGTCCTTACATCCCCCTTCTGACCCCTGAGTTTACTGCAGAACAAAGTCTTGTTAAGCTTGACACTAGAAAATATATTTCCTTCCTCGCATGCCTGTAGCAGTTGTTTCAGTGTTGTATAGGATTGCGTGTATTATTTTGTTTTTGTAGGGTTTCTGCTGACAACTGATCTGCACCCACTGCTTTGTTATTGTAGGGTTGCTTTAAAATCCTAGACTCCCAGTCTTAGTTTTATTTATTTTAGGAAAAAGGTAGTTTTTGAGGGTCGAAAAATAAACACTCTTAAAAACATGCCAAGCTATGGCGAAGAGATGGCGTGGAGAGGAAATCCTGTCAAATGTGGGGCTTTGCCTGCCTGAGCTGTGCCCTTCCAGCATGGCCATGTCCTCACCTCTGCTCTCCTGTGGCTGTCATGACCCAGCAGCAGTGACTGACTTCTGATACTCGGCATTTTTGCAGTGCATATTAATGTCACTGTGAAAACAGCCCTGCATTAACAGTTCTCAAAGGCTTGAGTTACTGTAAAAATCTGCACCAGACGTGGAGTTTAAAAGTTCAGATAGAGATAGAAGGGAAGAAAAGAGCAGAGAGGAAGAGAGGAGTGAATTATGGCATGTGCTGATGGCTCTTGGTGTGACAGGCAGGCATCACTCCAGGCAGGATCCCCAGTGCTGCCAGGGAGCACCTGGAAGAGCTGCTGGACTGGCTGCTGGAACTCTCTTCATTGTCTGCTGGTGTGTGACCAGCTGGAAGAAAGTTCTTTAGAAACCACAAAAATTCATCCCAGCATCCATCTCACCCATAGCATCTCCAAAAACTCCTGAATTTGCTCGTTTAGAACAGTGTCAGAGTCCAGTCCCTGACACAACTCAACGGCAGAGCATAGCAGTAATATTGAAAGGGCCCAGACCCTCACCTGGCCCTGGAATCATGTCTGGGTCTCGTTTTCCTCATCTGCTGAGGGAAGGGGGAAAAAGATGAGTTTGGGCAATGCAGAGGAGAAGCAGAACCATGTGACAATGCACCCTTCCCAGCAGAGCATCCACAGTTCTGTTGTGAAACGGGAGTCTGAGAAGACAATGAAATTAAGGGGAGAGACTCCTGTCAAGCTAAATAATTAAGTCCCAGGGTACATAATTGATGGGCTCTTGATGTGGACCCTAAATCATTTACAAGGCTGGTGCATCACCTGTGACGTGCAGCTCTGGCATGGCAAGAGGGAGGCATGAGCAGCTCCTGCAACAGAGTGAACTGAGCAGGGCACCTCTAGTGTGGGTCACACTGCCCAGGAACACCCTCCCAGGGGCTGGCCTGCCTTGGGGTGCTGCACCTGCCTGCTTCTCCCTTGCCCAGCTCTGTAAGCAGGTACCTCACCATCCAGCTGTCCCACTTGCCTGGTGTTATGCTGTGGTAAACAAGAACAGCTCCACCAGCCTGGGAAAGAGGTTCATGTGCCAGGACAGGGAGGGATGAGAGGGAGATGCTGCTGTTTCTCTGCCAAGACTTTTCACCCAGCTTCAATTGAGCACAACCTCAGCTGAATCTTGAACATCAGCACAAGCTACCCAGCACCACTGTAACACACAAAGAGTTTTTTTCCACCACTCAAGAGATAAACTGGAGCTCGCCTGCAGTGTGTGCACATGGTCTGCTTGATGCAAACATCCCTGCCCAGCACTGCTTGGGAACAGCCCTTTCAAACTGCTCCTCTCCTTGCAGCTGTGCTGATCCACATCCCTCACCCAGAGAGATGCAGTAATCAATACACAAACAAACTGTGGGACTAAACAAGGCCAGTGGGGACAGGGCTGTGCTGTGGACACAATCCCTGGGGTTCCTCTGCCTGGGCTGAGGAGAAGGATGCAGACCCAGCAGCTGACTGCACTATCCCATAAGAAAGACATCAATCTCAATGGCTTTTTCCACTGTCAGTTATCTGTGATGCTCTTTCCTGCCCCATTAGTTGCAGAAGTCAAATGGCACCATGCATTCCTATTCTGCTTTTCCTTTTCTTTTTTCTTTTCTTTTCTTTTCTTTTCTTTTCTTTTCTTTTCTTTTCTTTTCTTTTCTTTTCTTTTCTTTTCTTTTTCTTTTCTTTCTCTTCACTTTCTATACTCCATCATCAAGAAAAGCTCTTTCTGCCATTCTCATGCCTCCCTGTGATCCTGCCACCTGCCTTGCAGGAGCACCAACACGTCACGAATCTTCTGGGCATCACCAGCTGCCTGGCCCGGTGGCAAGAACATGGAGCAGGAGCACAGCCCAGGGCTGTCTGCTGTCACAGAGACCGACCTGGAGAGCAGCATCTTGGCTCCATGCTGAAAAATACCACTGTCCCTCCTAGTTGCCCCCTGCTGCCAGTGTTTTGTCAGTCAGCTG
Organism: Rhipidura dahli; assembly: GCA_013399225.1. Lineage (NCBI taxonomy): Eukaryota > Metazoa > Chordata > Aves > Passeriformes > Rhipiduridae > Rhipidura > Rhipidura dahli. The sequence goes on from VXAC01001091.1 coordinate 2,443,418, forward strand.
GATGAACTGAGTGTGTTAACAGTCACCCAGAGCCCCCACCAGCTCCACTCCACCCTGTGCCCAACCCAGGCATGCGCTGTCTGCCTGACACTGCCTACAAACTCTATTAGCTTTGTAATTAAAAACAGCTGTAATCTGATCAGGTGGAGATCACGGTTACAAAATGAAGGAAGCCATTAGCAGGAAATGTTGTGGTTCAGGCAGACATCAAATCAGTTTAAAGAGATTGGATTTCATTGTTTTTATACAGTTACTCCATTACTATAATGCACTGGGTCCATTTAAGCGGCTGGCTCGGAGGAGTGCTCATAAGGCAGTAGTGACATCTATGTGAAATGAGCGGCATAAACGGCAAACTCCGAGGAGATAGCGGTGAATTTACACCCCTGGCTCTGCGGTGAATATTAATGCACCCTGAGCTGCTGGAGTGGGGCTTCCTGGGGGGGCTGGTTTTCTCTCCTCTTCCCCCCGCCCCTTCGGTGTTGCTGGTGCCTCTGTGGGACTGAAAAAGCCTTCCCAGCATGGATCAGATCCAAGGACCATTCCTCTTCGCCCCCAGCCACCAACCAAACCATGGGTCCAGTTTCTCAGTAGCAAGGTGGAGTGAGAACTGAAACCACAGCAGCCACATCGCTCTGCTTCCTCCTGGCCTCTTCACCCCTGTGTAAACACCAGTCAGTCAGGACAAAAGCAGGAGAGTAAAATATTTAGGTTCTTACAAGGAATGTTGCCCTTTCCCTCTATTTTCTCCCACAAAAAAAGGGGGAAGCAATCTGTGTTTGAAAGCATCAGACTGGTCCAAGTGCACACAGCTCAGTGGGGTGACCCAAAGGAATTGCCATTAGGAGAAGCTCTCTGCAAAAACTGCTGGCTCCTGCTTTTAGTTCAGTCCTGTCCTGAAGCCCATGGCCAAGATAAAAAAAAGCTTAAGTACCTGAAGGAAAACCTACATCAAGAGGCACAGGATGGCCCCTGACTTCTGCAAGGCTGATGGTGGTGACTGGAGAAGTGAGAAGGGCAGAGAGTGGGGTTTTTTTACAATATTTTGGAGGTTGTACAGCACCAGTGGGGACAAGGCTAGTGAGTTGAGCTGGACCAGACTTCCATGAAAAAGGACAGCCAGAAGCAATGTGAGGGAAGGGCTGTGCTCCCCTGATTTCAGCTCGTCACTGGTGCCTGTAAGCTCCCCATGCTCTGAGTATTGGTAGGACAATCAGTGCCTCTAATGTATGTTTAGAAAAAAAGCCACTTGTGGCACCATGTGGGTTCATTTGTCTCTTCCAAGCCTTGCAGCTTCCTTGCAGCAGGAAAATAGGCAGGGAAATTCATGATGGAGCTAGTAAAGGGTCTAAGATGAGGAGGGTGTTAAGGAGATGCAAACATGATGAGAGCTAGCTGCCAGGAAGGGAACTCTGACCATCCCATGGTCCTGCCTGAGCAGTAAAAGGACTCTCCAGACAATACAGAACACAAATACCCCTCTCCCCTTGCCAATTCTTAATCAGGGAGAGAGATAAAAAGGACCCTGCAGACAAATGCTCGGGCTGCCTCCTGCCCACCATGGCCGATCTGAGCACAGGGAGCCCCTGCTCTGTTCAAAACTCTCTTGGTACTGCTAAATCCCTCTTGGCTAGAAAATGGTTCTGTCATTTTCATACTAATCCAGTTCCCACACAAACAGGCAACCTCTTTCCTTCCCTGCCACCACTTATTCCCTTCCTCTCCTATCCTCCCCCTCCCCCTTTTCACCCCAAACTGTATCAAATGAATCAAAGCCCGAGTAAATTATGTTCCCTTTGACCTGCTGGCAGCAAGTTCAGCCACAGTACATTAAAAGAGCAGAGGCTGAAGTTTCATGGTCAGTGAAGGCAGAAGCAGAGAGGGAACTGCAGGCCTTGTTGTTGCATTGCTTTTGCTTTCAGAAGTGATGTTTTCAGCCAGGATCAGTGGGTACTCAATACTAAGGTTTGGGGCTCAGCCCATATGGGAAAGGGGGTGCAGCTGTGAAACTGGGAGTTGATTTCTGAGGAGCCCCCACAGCTGCCTGTCCTGGCTGGGTGGTCTGACCCAGCACTGCAATAGCATTGCCTCCCACTAACCCTTTCTGGAGATAACAGGCTGGACAGAGGTTCATGGTGGCCCAGGGGAAGTGGCAAGGGCAGGAGACATGACACAGCCTGGGCTGGCTGAATCTTTGCAAACCCCTGTATGGGTGCAGCTTTGCTCACGGGTTCACAGAGCATGCTGGGCTGATCACAACCTCCTAAAACACTCCTCAGCCTGATGGTTTCCCCAAGCATGGTCTGTGCTCTGGAATTTGTAATATTAGGTGTGCAGTCCAGGCATCTTCATGTGGTTTTGGGTTTGCCCCAAATGATGTCCATACCTTTGCTGATGATGGCTCCTTAGGCTGCGGCTTGCTGCAGGGAGGATCTCCATGGCCAGCAGGTCATGGAGATCTTTTGGGGGAACTTTGTGGGCTCAAACTGGATAAGACAAACTAGTGCCCCAAGTTTCTGGCCAGTTGTCCCCAGTGTGTCTGAAGTTGTAATGCAGAGGATGCTCTGCATTGGTGCAAGCCTTGGCACCCTGTGCACAACGGCCTGTGTTGAGAAGGGGAATGAAACTGGAGAAAAGTGTCTGTGGCATCTGGCTCTTACTCACTGGCTTCAAACATGATGATGGACATAAACCAATGGTAAACACTCTGTTGCCTGTAGAGAAGCAGAGGTGCATGGGGACTGGCTGTCATCTCACAGCACCGAGGCAGTTTGTGCTCTCGCGTCTTGGCTGTTTCTGCCCTGACTCCGAGCGTCACGCAGAGCTTGGAGCACCCTCCTCTGAAATCGCTGTGACGGCCATGCCAATCCCCAAAGAGGCGGCATCAAATCTGGAGCCTGTGAAGACATTGCCAGCAAAATAAATATTCGGGAATATTTTTAGCCCGCTCTTGTTCAGAGAGAATTTCTTTGTGTCCTTCTGAGGAGCTCGTCGGATCTTTCATCGGTTTGTTTTTCTCATTAGCCGGCATAAGCTTTGTTCTTATTTAATAAAGATTAGGATCTGCTGCCTCTAGCCTTCCCTTTTTGCTCCTCCATCAGACCTGTGGGGGCTCAGGCTTCAGTGACATGTTTGAAGTTGGGCCACGGAAGTTGAAATGTGGGACAGAATCTGTCCCGGGTCTCACATTTGCTTCCCCTAAAAGCCCTATCCCACATTGCTTCACCCCCACACCACCACCCTCTGCAGAGAGCTGCCCTGCAGCAGGAGAAGGGAAGGGGATGGGACTGATTGGGAACTGCTGCTTGGATCATCCAGAGGTTTCCAGGCTCAGCTGGCTTGAAGCATTGCAAAGGTCTTGGTCTGAGCCATCAACAGAATGGGGGAAAAACAAAGAACAACTGATATAGCCTGTGCATGAGTCTAATAAAATAGGAGACATGCCATAAATGGGGGAATGGCTTCTTCCAGCTGCAGAGGTCAGAGAGATGTAACAGATCTCCCATCCCTTTATATATCATTGAATTCTCCTAGTTATCAGTAAAGTGAAATAGCTGCTTTCTTTCTTGAGCTGAGTCATTCCTCAGAAAGGAATGAGTTTAAAACAACAGCAGGTGTGAACCAGAACGAATTTTATAAACTCCCAAAAGGCAGCGGGGTCTTCTGAGTTTTGAACTTCTGGTCTCTGCTGACAGCTCCCACCACTGTGTGCTGCTCTGGTGGGAATTTCACTGCATCCAGCTGGGATGGAGACTGCTGTATGCCAGAGTGGCTGCAGAGCAGTCCAGGGGCAGGACCAATGCCACATCCCTGGAACAGGGATGGCAAGGGGATGAGTTGTGCCTGTGATGAAGGCAGGACCTATGTCCCAGCTCAAGCTCCTCCTTATTGTCTCCACTGCCAACTGCACCAACGAGCTGGACTATTGCTCTGCACCTCAGTGTAGCCATCCCTGGAGCTACAGTATGTTTACCTTGTAAGAAATGCTGTGGTTATTTACTTGTGGTAACATATATTATTAGGTTTATACAGATCCAATGCTGTTAATGCTGCTATATGTTAATATGCTTCTTTCTTGGATGTTTTTATTAAAAAAAAAAA
>VXAC01001091.1:2447557-2573151 GCA_013399225.1 Rhipidura dahli
AAAGAGAGAGAGAAAATCTTTAAATGCTCAGTCTTGGTACGGAGACTCCCATTCCAGCAGGAGGGCCTGTTTTGCATATGCGCAACTTTGAAGGGGATGAATAACTTCATGGCCAATAACATTTATAGCTTTGCCTTGCACAGGGAGATAAGGGCAGAGGAACGCAGGGCTCCAGGGCAGGAGCTGTTTGCTGAGAGGGGCCGGGAAAGAATCCAGTCCCCACCCTGCCGGAGCCTTACCTGCGCCCAGGTGCGCGGCTGTGGCGCCGAGCCCCGCCAGCCCAGCACCAGTCGCTGCTTCCTAAGGCTGGATACCAAACCTCCGAGCTCACTCTGGCATAGCTAGGAGGGGAGGAGGAAGAGGGGGGACGAATGGGGGAGGAACAGCAGGGAAGGCAAATTTTAGAAATACTTTTTGAACAGTCACAGTTGTAAATGAACTCACCCTCACCATGTTTGTGTCACTTGTGTTTGCTGCCTGGGGCTATGTGAGAGCACAAGTTTTCCTGGCACGACTGCTCTTGGAAAATCAGCTTCCAATCCATATATGATAGTATTCATGGAAACCACAATTCTAATTTACATGCACTGATTTCCATGCCAGAAACCATGCTGCCGTCCAAACCGGCATAAAAATGCTGTCCTGTGACTTCCCTGCCCCATCACAATCAACCAATGCACTCCAAAGCTCAAATATTTTCCAGGGACTGTTTGCAACCCACAGCTTAGAAAAAGAAAATCTTTCCCAGATTCATTTAGTGGCTCAGCACTATGACTGCGTTCAGGTGGTTTCCTGGTAGGTATTTTCCAAGACACTATGATGGCAAAACAAACAAACTGTTGAGAATTAAATCTTTCAGACACAAAATTTCTTAAATATTCTTCATTCACATTTTCTCCCTTGTTTTCTCAAGCACTTTACACCATGCTATAGAGACAGGTCACCAATGCACAGGGAAGAACCTGGCCCTTTTAAACCCCTTCTGCCCTGGCCAAAGCCAGGGAGAGGTTCTCCTTCCTCTCCCCTTGCTGACTTCAGCCCAGGGACCTGCTTCCTCTGCTCCAGCCACTGCTGTGCTCTGTGCAATGGAGCAAAGGTTGGGGTGGTGGAGACAGAGCCCTTAATAAAGATAAAATCTATTTCTAATGTCTATAAAAACCAAACCCAAATTCCCAGTTACTTCAACGTGAGTTGTGGAGATGGGGTAATGGAGAATGGAGTTATTTATTAATAGAAGGGCATTTCGATAGAGATGGGAGGAGGTGATATGGACCAAATGGAGGCATTTACAGAAATAATGCTCAGGAGGTTTTACCCAGCTTGGCCAGGTGTCTCACCACTGTTTCTTAAGAACAGTTGTCTTGCATTCCCTGAGAAGAGAGTTTTCAGAGCTGCATGCTCAGGGAGCCCTGCTATCACTCAACCCGTTTACCCCAGACCTGGCTTTCTTTGCCATCTGCAAGTGGAACCAGAAGAACAAGCGCAGAGGGGGGTCCTGTTCTTGCTGGATTTTTTGGGAAGCAGTGTGATGCTGATGCACCGCCCCAGCTCAGACCCTCCCACCCCACACCCGGCGCAGGGCAGAGGGAGCTGCAGCCCCTCTGGCACGCTCCCCGCCTTTACCTGCCTGGGCAAGGTGCCCCAGGGTCAGAAGCCTTAAAAATTGCATGAGACCCCACTCCGATTCCTACCACTGCCTCCCACAAAATGCAAAATTTGTCTCCCTAAATTTCTTGCTGAATCCTTTTTAACACACACCTCTGCCCTTGCTTGGCAAGCAAACAGTGCTGAAATTCCCACCCGCCTCTCCCATGCAGCCCCTTCTGGAGTGGCTCATCAGCCATGCAAATAAAAAATGCTCTGAGAGCCCGATGGCCAATTCCCCCCCTGCACTGGCAAGGAATGACAATTCACAGGGGTCTTCAGGGAGCCAGGACGGAGGGAGGGAGGAAGGCAGCATAGCGTGGCTGCGTGTGACAATCAAGCTTTCCCACCGCCACCCGTCCCCAGGGAGCATCCCAGCTCCTGTTGTGGAGAGCGAGCGGCATCTCTTCCCCCACCTTGTTAATCCCCTTGCTCCCCACCCTGACCCCCGGCAGAGCCCTGGGAAAGCAGCGCCCAGTCCCGGCTGCCCTTTCTCCCCTCTGCCTCACGGCGACGTGGAGCGGGGAGAAGGGGAAATGAGCGTTTTCTTAATTGATTTTGGTGAAATAGGCAGGCAGCCGCGGTACTGTCAAATTAATTAGTTCCAGAGCTATTTGCAGTTATGAGCCACGTGAGATTGGTGGCCATCGCGTTTTGGTGCTAGGGAGCGGCGGGGGAAGAAGGTTTTCTAAGTTTTTTTGCTCTGGGGGCCTTCCTTATAAACACAGAAGAAAATGAAAGAGAAAAGAGCCCTGGCTGCCAGTGGTGCCCCCAGAGCCAACTCCTGTCCTGTCCTGTCGCAGCACAGAGGATGGGGGAGAAGTGGCCGGCTTGCTCCTCGTGCCATGCTCTGCCCCAGGTTGAACAAAGTCAGTGCTTTGCTGCAGCTCTGGCCAGACTTTCCCCTCCTCGCAAGGGCTGGTGGCCGAGCCCGAAGAGTGATCCCGGTGCCATCCCTGCCAAAAGGAGCAACACCAGCTCCTGCATCCCCGCCAAAGCGTGAAGCTGGGCAGCCAGACACACCAGTATCACCTCCGGAGATGCTTGGCCCCTCTTGCCCTCTCTCCTCAGAGAGCAGAGTGGGCTGACGACGGGAGGAGAGGCTCTGAAACCCCCGGGTGCGGCTCACGGGGCTCAGATCCCCAGTTAGATGCGAACGCCTGCTGCAACCTGATAACACGGCAGCATCTGACAGGGAGGCTCCTGCTGCGCTCCTCGAGCCGAGCAGCGCCTATTGTTTCGGGAGATATTACCCCGCACTCATGCTTACATCAGGATATCGATAAGCAAGCCTGTTTATGCATAAACACAGTACAACATGCAGCCACATACCTCTGCATTCCTCCTCCCCTCCCTCCCCTTACTCCTTTATCTCCTTCTCATCTGCTTTTGCCTGTTAAACGTTATCTCTGCTCTGCGTTCAGAACCGAGTCCCGGGAAAGGGCAGTTCTGGTGGGTCACACAAATGGGGTGCTGAGGATTGGCAAATATTTCGGGTGAATTTCCAAAGTTTTCAAGGGTCTGGGTGGAGGGAAGCAAGGGAAGACAGTTTTGTTGGACTACAACGCTGCCAAATAGAGTCCAGCCAGGGTAGGAAAATGCAGCATGGTTTGGCCAATACATGCAGTGTGTTCCTGAGTCTGCTCTGCCTCTGGCCTTGCACCCCGAGCCTCATCTGCCCAGCCATGCTCACAGGCACCCACAGCCCTACATTCGCTCATGCTCTTGTGGCAACAGTGCTACATCTACTGCAAAAACAGAAGAGCAGGAATGTGGACGTCACAGTGGTTAAAAAGTATTTAAAAAATATAATCTCCCTGTTCCTCTCCTTCTGTTCCTCATTTTGTAAAAGAAGGTGCAAGAAATGAGCAAACACCAGGTGTACCAAACACCACCTTCAGGACCTATGGCTGTCCCCACAGACTAGAACTATCTCTGAGACAAAACACTGCCAAAACTGCCTGCTTTGGGCATGCTCCACCCTGGGAGATGGGAAACATCCAGCAATGTTGTTAGGGAGGCCCAGGCTACTTTCTTCAGAGAAACACATCAGGAACTCGAGGACTTGGCTTTGCTGAAAGGCTGGTGTACATTATTGCAGGTGCTGCTCTTGGCCCCTTTGCTGGACCCCAAAAGTGAACCTTGGTGCACAGAGGAGCCTCAGTGCTGCCCCACACATGCCACTGGAGTTGGGGCCGGTGCACAGGGGCCTGCAGGGCACTGTTTATCAAAAAGCAGTCAGAGGCTTACCCTGAGACAGCCAAAGCACTGCCTGCCCCAAGCTCTGACCCCTGGACACTTGTGCAAGGACAAGGAGCCACAAGGTCTGTGGGAACCAATTGCCAAGCCCATCCCCTTCATGCTTACTGTGTGCTGAGGGCTTGGTCCACTTGACCGGGAAGAAAAGCATCCCACTGGATCTTCTGGTGTTCTCCCAGGATTTATTCCCAGCTCTCCTTGCTCAGACTGTCATAAGCTCTGCCTCAGCAGGAGAGCAGGTGGGCACTGGGTGTTATGTCCCCACATTAGGGCTCCCAGACCAAAAGCTTTGTCCTTGGCATGGGCTGGATGAATCCTAGAAGTAGGCTGGTTTCCAGCTCTCCAGCTTCCTAGAAAAAGTGGAAAAGCACATAATGCCAAAGGTGCTTACAACACTTAAGCAATTTATCCAAGGAACTTTGTCCTGGACAAACTCAGCGACAGCTGCAACCCAGTTGTAGAAACCTAATCACAACTCAGAATCAGCTCAACATATTAAGCACAGCTCCAAAAAGCTCTCCTCAAGCCCTCTGCTCACAGGGGTCACTTAGCTCCAGGGTAGGGGACACAACTGGGATCAGTGGAAAACTGGGGCAGGGACTTGTGCATTGCTCAAAAGCTCTATCATTCCCACTCTGGAATTCTCCACCACAGCTCAGAAGCAATGCTGCTTTGACTGATTCCATGTGTGGGACCAATCTGCCCATGCAGCTCCTGCTGCCCATACACAAGGACAGGGGAAAGACCATGGAGCTCCTCTGCAAGCACCGAGCAAGGACACTTGGACCACAGACAAATGCAAGCAAATGGCTCCTCAGTGAGGGGGGACTGTCCCTCCTTCCAGGAGATCACCTTCAAAGACCTCTACTTGTTCCCTCACTGCAGTGACTCTGGGCAAATCCTGTTCCCCACTAGTGCTGGTTTCTGGGCTGAAGCAGCAGCAGGGAGTCCATGTCTGTACATGAGCAGCAAACTCCCAGCGTGCACGGCATCCCTGGCCAGTGTGTGTGTGTTTCCAAGCATCTGTGCACACACACGCACATGCAACATTTTGGGGGCCAGGCAGGGCAGAAGGGCTCCCTGCAGGGCGTGGGTTTGAGCAATGGAAGCAAGGGCAACTCATGAACCCAAGGCAGTGTGGCTGCACTGCATGCAAGCTCTCTGGAATGGGGCTGTATACTGAATTTATGAGCTCTTTAGTCATCACATTTACAATTTATATTCTCCAGTCTTTTAATCTCAGCAATAAACTCAGGCTAAACCTTTGCTGAGGCAGTGTGGAAATTTCACTGTTCCCGGCAGCCCTGTGTACAAGGTGCCCATGGTCAGGACCAGAACACACTTCCTGATGGCTTCAGTGTTCTTCTCCAGTTCCCCACTCCGAATAAAGGAATTGGTAATTGGTCAGTCCTTCACCTGCTACCTGGGTTGTCCAGGCCCCCTTGTTGGATGTAGGTATAACACATTAGAAAATATGGGGGCACAGACACTTACCATGCCTCCTGCATGTCTGTGCACATCACCAGGACCCTCACCTGAGTTTTGTACCACTTAGGACTCCCCCCTTGCCCTGCAAACCAGCACTGCTGATGCATTTTTTACCCATTCAGATTCGCTTTACTTTAGAGTTCCACATCAGTAAAACATCTCCAGAAGGTTTCCTGCTGGAGAGTTGGCTCTCGACAGGGACAAGTCTTCAAAGTGAGCACCTTCTTCGTAAACAGGCCTCAAACTGATATGAAATTAGCACTGATAAACTTACTAATGGAGTCAGGCCCTCCCTGCTTGGATGAACCCCACGCTTTCAGAGGAGGGTGGCATCATTTCTGCAGAATGCTTGAGTGGCCTCAAATAACACGCTGAACTGTCAGGCACAAGCCCAAGTGATGGCATGAGCCAGCACTGAAATAATGAGAAGCTGATCTACAGCTTTTCCCCTCTGGTTTATTAAATGAATGCTCCACATACCACTTCCCACTGACTGGAAACAGGGAGAAAATCCCAGAACAGTAACTCATCATCCTTTCTTCCCCTGAGAAGATTCAAGGCTGTGGCTATGTATGGATGTTGTGAAGTGATAAAGTTGCTGTGGCTTCACGAGTTACCACACATCAGCTGAACTGTGCCATCTGACCGTGCTCCCGGCTCCCTGCAACTGGGTGGTAAAACATGTTCGCTCACGATGGGGCTGGAGCAGGTACACCGGCGGCGGGCTCCAGATAAGCACGCTTTGCTGATAAGCAGTGCCTCATTAAGCCCCAGGACTCAACGGCTTGCAATGCAATCCTTGCCCCAGAAGTCCCTCCTCTTTTCAAGTTGTAGCCCTCAGTCATGGAACGAGCAAGGAGAAACCCCTCTGGGAAAGTGGTCAGTACTGGATTAATTCCTGTGTGTTACATGGAGAGGATTTAGGGCCAGGGACCCTGCTAAAGAGCAGGAGTGGTAGAAGGACTGGCCAGCTGTGTTGCTGAATATAAATTCAGCATGGCCATGTCTGGAGAGGATACTGCAGAGGACATGTGGAGATGACCCTGTCAGTGAAACCAAAGTGCTCTGAATCCTGCTGGGGTCAGAGTCCGTGGACACAAGTTACAACAGCATTTGGGCTTTCCAAGACTGAAGCAAGGTCCAGCCCTGGATATGGGGCATGATCTAATATAAAAAATGTGTCTGGCTCATTCATGACTCCACTAAGTAGGACCAGGCCTCCTCTTTGTCTTCATATCTCAAAAAGGAATGGTTTTGTGAGGTTCCTGCCCTTCCTCACTACCACTCAGAAGAGCTGGTTGTCCTCTTGCCTGAACCTTGGTTTAGTCTTGAGCACCAACCTGAGTCCCAGAAAAGCTGGAAACAGACCCAGCTCTGTGTCCCAGCCTCTGGGGGTCTCTTCCAGTCAGCCCTCCCCAGAGCCACCCCATCTCCCATCCCACATCCAACCTCTGTGCTGAGACTGACACATGGGATCAATGCACAGGACATGCTGACACTCTCTCCTGTACAGAGAGGGGAATCTGTGTCATTTAAGCCTTTTCTGCTCAACATTCACAAAACAAAAACAGCAGGCAAACTCCTGACCTCCTGAAACTAAGCACCAGGCACCTACCCCTCTCCACTGCTCCACCCAGATGCTCTTAAGATGGGAGCTACACACATTCAGGATGGGTTCTCCTTATCTAGACGTTGCCTTTGTATTTTGGGAGGTGAGGAGACATTCTTCAGGGCAAATTTTCTATTTATTTTTCAGTCTTGTTCTGAAGTCAGGCAGGTCCCTCTGTGCTGCCCCAGCAGGGGGTCGGTCCAGTGTGCCCATCCCTGACCATCATCCCCGGGAACGCGGCTCCAGGGCCGAGCACAGCATCCCCTCCTACAGGGCTGACCTGCAGGGAGGCATCTAATGACAATTTGACTGGTGGAGCAAAGCACAACTCATGTTTGTTTGGATAGTCAAAGGACTTGGAACAAATGCCTCTGACTTGTGTTGGTTTAGATAAAAGGACCCCAGCCTTGTCACAGAATCAACGGGGCTGATGAGAAATCACTTGTGTAGACCTCCTCTGCCCTCAGATGCTTTTAAAACAGAGAAAAACACATGATAACAACAACAATAATTATTCTTTAGGTTGGAAAAGACCTTTAAAATCACCAAGTCCAACTGTTAATCCAGTGCTGCCAATCCCACCACTCAGCCACCCACAACCACATGGCTTTTAAACACCTCAAGCGATAATGACTCAACCACTGCAATGGGCAGCCTGTTCCAATCCTTGACAGTCCTTTTCTTGAAGAAACTTTCCCTAATATTTAGTCTAATCAAATTAATAATAATACAAAAATATTTGCACAACTTGGAGGCACTCAATCCTTTCTGGACTAGGGCTCATTTGGGTGCCAAGAGCCAGATCAGGGATTGGGGCTGCATGGTTGGGGTCACCTGTCATCTGGGTGACCAAAAGCTTGGGACATTTTGCTGTGTGGTGCCTTCTGTTTTGCTCCCCATCCTGAGGTGGCTGACATTCCCCTGCTCTTACAGACCCAGTGTCTGGCTGGGAGGGAAGAGAAGGCTGGACATGGTGGTGGCTGGAGTGGGGAACCGGGGGGGACAGGGACTGCCACATCCACGTCCAGCTGGCATACTGAAGCAGGGGATGAAGGAAAAGGAAGGAGGGGGCGGGTAGAAAAGAAAATCCCAAAGATCCTCGGATAATAAGCACCATTAAGGTTAGTCTGTCTCATGATTGTTTCTTATTAAAAAGAGACTGTACTTTATCTGTGCAGGATATGCTGTTTGGATGAGGGAATTAGCAGAGTGACTGCCTCCATATCATCTAATTAGCAAAAATGTTGATAAGCAGATACAATCACATATGATTAGGATCCTTTTAAAAAGCCACTCCATTAATTAAATAGACAGAAAGGCCGCCTCCAGCCCTCGCGTGCCACTGATTAGAATACAAATATTTACACTAATCTCACCTCCATCAGCCACGGGACACTTTTGAGTATTTTTAGTGACATCAGATTACTATTGATTTTCATCCCCAATGTCAGACCATTTTGTTAGTATCTGAAAGTGCTGCCTTCAGTTTCGGATGCTTTAAATCATGTTAAGGGTTTATCTTAATGACGCTGCTGATAACCACTGTTCAGGTCACTGGTACTTTCTCTTCAAAGAACACAGTCTGGGCTGGTTTTTATTGTTTGTACTTGAGATTTAAGATACGAAAAACATTTCTCATTTCAAAGCTTTGGTTTCTAGGGATGGGGCTGCCAGGCCAGTTTGGGTCTAGTTACTTGATGTGTGCGTGTCTCATTTCCCTTTCTCCCTGCCTCTCCTCGACTCTTTCTTCTTTCCTTGCAAACCCTTTTGGCTCACAGCAGTGGCCTGTCTTGAATGGCTGCTAATCACTGACGCCTGCTGCAGGCAGCAGACAGACAGGCAGTGAGCGTCCTCCATTCGGGGATGACAGGAGAAAAACACTCCCTACTTTTCAGCTGGGTAGGATGCACTAAATCCAAGACAGATAACCCAGTGCGCCAGCCAGTCTGAGATGGGCTCTCAGCATCAAAAGAAAGTAGGGGAGGAGACGCTTTGCAAAGACACAGCAAAAGGCAGAGTCACCTCCTTCCTTCTGTGCAAACCCCCACGCCCAGCAGCTGATAACTGGCCTGGAACCCTCTCCAACAGACTTCTCTGATGTGCAATTTCCCCTTCTGCATAATAGAGAGTAGGAACAGCAATCCTGCTTGAAATTTCTGCCAAGCATCTGCAAAAGGACCGTGCTGGCAGTGGCTGGGAGCTGTTGGCACCTTTTGGAGACTTGTGGGTGGTAAGCTTGGATCACCCTCAAGTCCAGTGGACAATCCTGAAAAATTCTACTCCCTTTTGTGAAGATTTCAAGCATAAGACTACAGTCTGAGTAAGCCATCAAGTCTTAGCTCTCCCCTCAGTGCAGAAGACCACTTCAGGGTGTTTTGGGAATGCAAAGAGCCCTCTGAGCTCAAATGGGCAGCAGCAGCTTGCTGTTGGGTCCAGGTTGCTTTTGCCTTTTCTACAGAACAAACACCCAGCAGAGAAACAATTCACATGGCACAACCACCCTGTGGTTAAGAAGACTTTTGTGCCAAAGGAGGCAAAAGCTGAGATCTCCCCAGTGAGGTGAGCCCACAGGACCGTGAGCTCCTTTCCTCCTCTGCGCTTCCTCCAGCTCCAGGTCCCAGGCTGGCACTGCCCTGCGGCAACTTTTACTGCCCAAATCTGCCAACTACTTCCACACTACTGCCCCATCACTGACCAGTGAGAACACCAGCAGCACAAAATACCTTTCCCAGCGTGTGTCAGCTCAGTTGCCCTCCTCCCTCTGTCACATTGCTGTCTCCAGGCTGACACGGCTGCCCCTTGCTTTGGCAGCCCCACTCAGGGTGTGTGTCAGGACAGCAGCCAGCTCATACACTGTGCACACCATCTCTGGTCTGGCTGGCTCCTGACTCCTTCCCAAAGTGTGGGATAATGGGAAAGAGGGCAGTGATCTGCAACACATGCAGCTATTAGGAAGTGTTTATGACACTGTGTTACACGCAGATGAGTTCTCATTATTGGCACTTCCTTGGAGACCTTCTTCACGCAATGAATCCCTCTGAGGATATTGTATTTCCCACCAGAATGGCAAATACAAGGAGTAGAACAGATGCAGGATAACCCTAGATTTGATTGCCTGTGTCGAGTTCCTGGGCCATTCTTGTTGTACATGTATACACACCTTGGGACAGGTATCCACAAAGGCACATAGAAAAGAGGCTAAGGCTGGTAATTCTGGGAATTTAATTTACTACCAACATGAAAAGGAAGCTCTTCTGAAAGTGTTAGGCTTGTCTGTAAATTCAGGAAAGATTATGATGGAATCATGATTTCAGGAAAAATTCCCATGCAGGGTTTAAAAATGGCCACATGGGGAAGTTCCAGTGATATGCTACCTTCATAAAGAAGGATGTGCAATGTATTTTGAGTTTGAATTGGGCTAATGACGCCTTTCAACTGCTTTGTCTCGGAGCCTGAAGATCCCCCTGGCACTGAATTTCTGTTCCCATGCAGGTTGTTGCTGTGTTATAGCTGGCATTAAACTTCCTCTTTCCCCAGGTCTCTCACTCCAGTGCGTATTTTCTAATCCCTTAGTCACATTTTGTGGCCTTTCCCTGGGCTTTCTCTAATTTATCAACTCTTTTCAAACTGTGGGTAGCCCAACTCCAGCTTCCCTATAGCCACTGCCATAGGGAATTAAGTCCCATGGGATAATATGACCTGACTACACCACACTTCCCTGGATTCCACATGAATCCACACTGAGTATCTGAGAATCCCACTGTAGGGCAGGCTCAGGCAAAAAATAATCACAGTCATAAGGCTGGTAAAACAGTGAAAGACATTGCCCAGGGAAGCTGTGGATGTCCCATCCCTGGAAGTGTTCAAGGCCAGTTTGGTTGGGGCATTAAGCAACCAGATCCAGTGGAAGAAGTCCCCGCTCATGGCAGGGGGCAGGGATTAGATGACCTTCAAAAAAGGTCACTTCCCACCCAAACCATTTTATGATTCTATGGCAGTCCTACATCACAGCTGTGTCAGCACAGCTACATCCAGCAACTGCAGCACCATGGGCATGATCTTCATTTAAAACCAGAAGGCTGGTGACAACCAACTCTGCCCTGGAATGTGGTCAGGACAACTGAGCCACCCCCTCTGAGGTCACAATCTCATGGTTTGTGAGATAGAGGTTTGAAAAGAATGTCTATGGTCAAGGAGCTCTCAGTGGGCTTGCACTGCAGCAGGACAGAGCAGCTCATGGGGTGGACTGAGCATCTCCCACCCCTGAGGAGTGCAGTGCCATTGGGTGCCCAGCAGTCTCTGCATGCTGATCAACCTTGGTAGGAGAGAAACAACCAGGCATCCTGCAAATAGCCCCAGCTTTCCTCTGAAATGGTGGATTACTACAAGGTCCTCGAACTGCAAAAAGATGCCTCACAGGATGATATTAAGAAATCCTACCATAAACTGGCACTAAAATGGCATCCTGATAAGAATCCCAGAAACAAGGAGGAAGCTGAGAAGAAATTCAAAGAAATTGTTGAAGCATACGAGATTTTGTCTGACCCTGAGAAGCGATTACTCTACGACAAGTCTGTTGAGGAGAGCAGAATCCACAGAGAAAGAGCTGCAGCGGGTTATACCAGCTTCTTTGATTCCCATCACGGATTCCCCCATCAAGAAGAGGTCTTTGAAAGAATGTATCCATTTACATGTATTTTCTTGAACCCTTTTGACATCAGAATCAATGGTGAAAATCGGCAGAGCACAAGTGCAAGAGGAGGAAGGTCCAGGGAGCCTTTTGTGCACTGGAATTCGTTCTGTTCCAGCGGCCACCCCACCTCCTTCTTTACCGAAAACACAGCTGGACCGTACGGTGTCAGAACAGTGATAACCACTACTGAAGAGATCAATGGCAAGACCATCACCACCCGGAAAATCATTGAAGATGGGCAGGAGACAAAAGAAGTGGAAGAAGATGGCAAGCTAAAGTCTGTGATTATCAATGGGAGAGACTACCTGAATCCTTAATGTCAGCAGCATGAGCATCAACTGCAGGCTGTGGGGTGTGTTCTCACAGCTCAACCGATGGCATCTACTACAAGCAGTATTAATAAATGCCAAGTTCATGACACAACCAATGTTGCAGACTTCTCAATGGTTGGGAACAAAATATTTTGCAGGTAAAGATAGTGTTACGCTAAACTAAAGAGTGTGACTCCACAAAGACTGAAAGAGGGGAGAGATCGTGATTGTTCAGTAAATACATACCACAGATACATGCGAAAGAAACCTTGCTGGTTTGCCAAAGAGACCAAGTTGATTAATACAGCAATAGGAGACAGGCTGGTTCGTGGACAGGTAAGAGAGCTTTTATAACAAGGCTATATGCTCCCTTCCCACTCCTGGAGATGGCAGTGTTAAAGTCTACCAGCTGGATGAATAAAATCTTGTGTGACCCTCATACACAACCTGGATTAGTGAAGAACATCCTTCCTACTTTTGGTGTATGAGAAGTAGAAAAAAAGTTTTTAATACACTGGCAAGAAGATAGGCAGGGGTCAGTGGGACATAGAGAGCCTAGAGGAGAGAGAATGGCATAGAAAAAAACAAAAGAAGGAAGAAAATCTCATTCCTCAGACTGTAAAAGAAAACTGGGGCTTTCTTGAGAATGCCCTGCAAATTATGACCAGAGATCCTGATGGAAGTCCTGCATAGCTCAGGGGTTGAAAGTGAGCAGGGAAAAGGTGAATTTGGCTCTTGGACTGGAACAATCTACATTCCCTCTCTGCTTGGAGTTGTTCACACAAAAAGAGCTAAATTCAAACCATGAGCCCACAGATTGAAGGGGGCTGAGTTTACCTCCCTCTTTGTGCAAAGCTGGATGTGGGGACTTAGATGGTGCTTTACCATCCTTATTGTCTTGCTCACAGCTGCAAGAGCCAGTTCACAATGCACTTCTTGCACAGCCTGCCAGCACGCTGCTCTCGTCCTCCACTGAGCTACGGAATGTGCTCCCCATGTTTCCGCCCTCCCCTGGGCTGGCACGAACTGCTGAGCCTTGTTCCTTGCTTGGCCAGATCACCTTAAGCATTTAAAATCTTACTCACCTCTTATTTTTGGTCCCACGCTACATCCCCTTGAGTTTCCCAGCTTTCCCTGCCCAGTGATGTCTCCCTGGAGACTGGAACTAGTTTTCAGGGACATTTTCACTCTAATCCAGATTGCAATTGCTGCCTGCGTTTGGGCAGGTCTTTGCATCTGTTTCCTCTGCAGTAAAATGGGAATAACAGACTCCTGTGCTTTGAAGGAGACTGTGAGGTAGTGTTGCTAGCAAAGGGCTTGGAGAACTGACCAATAAATTAAATTAGCCAGAATGCTGCCCCCACTTATTCAAAGCCTTTTTCTCTTGCAAAGATGAATGTAGCTTAAATCACCATACTTAGCAATTGATGTCAGGTCCAGCTTGGAAAAACAGACAAAAATTATATTTGTTATGTTAAGGGCTGTTAAGCCCCTCTCCCAATGAGAAGAAGACAGCACTGGGAAGCAAGTGAAAGCTGAACTGCATGCTGGGTGCATGGAGGGAGACTGGTGGCAATGGGAGCAGGGAAAACCTCCAAGAGGGGACAAACCATGTCTGCTGCTCCCCCCCAGTTTGGGAGCCACCAACAGTCCTGCAGGCGTTGGGACTCTGAGAACTGCAAATATTTAAGGGGCTTGATACAGAAAGATTATTTTGGTCAGAGCAAACCCAAGTCAATATTTCTGCCCACACTTGTCCTGTGGGCACCATATTCATGTTACATGGCTTCTTGAATTTACGTAATGCTGTCTCAGAGGAAGTCCAAGGTAAAAAAAACCAAAACAAACAAACAACGAAAAAAATCAATCTGCACATTTTGGATCAGAAATTGAAATGGTCTTTGATCAAAATAACATGTTTGGAAATCTGGACCAGAGTTGAATTCCCAGCTCCCCAACATTTTCAGCTTCCTAGGACTAAAACTTTGCTTCAGTCTTGTCTCTAATGGGATATTTATTTATGTACATCAATATTTCTTGATCTGAGACAAAAATATGCAAGTCTACATACCTCTTAGACCTGTCTTGCCTTCGTTTAGCAGTTCTCTCTCCTGTGTTGGTATCCAAAGCAGCACCTAAGAGCAAGTTCTTCCTTTTTCCATCCCTGGGTCAGTGTGTCTCTTGCTGCTTGCAGTAGCAGAGAGCTCCTGGGGCAGCTCTGGCAGCTGCACATATCCAAACCTGCTGGGACAAACATGGGAACACAGACTGGGAAGTGACCCAGCTCACCCAGAACGTGTCAAGTCCAGGAGGACCTGCAGATCCTCTTCCATTTCTTCCTGTGCACTGCAGAGCACAGAACACCTTGTAGCACTTTCTGTGAGCTAAATATCTGAGATTAAAAAAAAAAAGACAAGATAATCATAAAGGTCTGGTGGTGAGAGTGCAGGTCAGTCTGCCTTAGCAAAGTCCTGCATTCCTGCAATAGCAAGAAGTCTGCCAGGTGTGCCCAAACCACCTCTGGGAATGGGTTGTGTCTCTGTTACAGAGAAAGGTAAGTGAACCCCAACACACCTTGCCTTGGAAGCAAACCCTTTCCTGTCTCAGGACATTGGATCAGACTAACACTGAGCCTGCCAACAAAACACCAACACATTCAAGGAGTTTTTAAAAGCTTTTTCTCATGCCATTTAGCAGCTGCAGCACCAGAGGAGGCAGTACCAGATGTCCAACCAGCCGCAGCACAAACTTGTGAGTCTTTGCCTTGCCCAATTCCAGTTCTCTGTTCCTCTTCCAAAAATGCCTCTTCCCTCCAAAAACCTGTATTTTGGGAACTTGCCTGGTCAGTGGTGAGTCTTTCTGGTGTGTTCATGGCTGAAGGTGTTTGCATGCACTTGCACATGCAGTCAATCCAGGACCAGGGGTACCAGCTGCACACCCTGGTGCTCAGCTGCTGATGGAAACCAGCCCATCATCCTTCCAGTGACTGCTGGACTTTATGGGCTCATTTCCAGCACCAGCTCTGCTTGAAGATGTCACACTTGGGGGCAGCTGGAAGCCTCCCTTCTGACTGCAGCTCCAGACCCAAGTGTGTGGCCCCGGCTGCCTGTGGCACCAGGCAGAGCAGGGAGCGAGGGTGGCTCGAGCTCCGTCACCGGGCCCAGCCAGCAGCCTGTGCTGAGAGGCTGAGTCATTATTTTATTAGCAAGGCCCACAACTACTTTAATGTGGGCTTAGGCTGCAAAAACAAAAACATACATAAAAGCATTTGGAATTACTTCATAAAATACTAAATCACAATATTAACCGACTGACCTTTGCTCTACGCAGACCTGCTAATTTTAGCAATTACAGCCAACAACTTGAACATATCAAGTGGGCAACTGTTTAACAATAATGACATCTGCTTGGAAAATCAAATTATGTCTAAACATCTTTAAATCCCCACTAGGGGATACCTGCTTTCTTTTTGCAACTGTTAGTCCCTGTTTAATAGGATTTTAAACTCACAGCTGGCTGCACACTGTGGTGGCAGCGGCCTCTCTCCCTGGAGTGACAACAACAGGACAGACATCCCATTAAGCAGGGAGAGAGAGTCTCCTCAGACAGTGATGGAAGTGGTTTGGGTTTTGACAGCTTAATCTGATAGATGGGTGCATTAGCTGGATCCCTTTGCTCACCAGTGCCCCTGCAGCCCCTCAGGTTGTTCCCCTCCACAGCCCCTCAGGTTACATGTGCTGGACACATCCAGGGCTGATCTCCACTGGCTGTTGCTTGGGAAGGACCTTGCTATCAAGATGGGCTTTGCAGCCCTCAGTGCTGTTTGTGGAGCAACTGTCGTGAGATTTCCTCCTGAAATGTCCTCAGACCCAACCTAGTTTTATTTTCAGCGATAACTTCTCTTTCTTCCCTCTCTTTTCTCCCTTCTCTCCTCCTGCATCCCCAGCTACTTGAATTCCTCCCTGCTGCTCTCTGCTTCATGGGTGAAACTCCAACAATGAGATCTGTTCTTCTCTATAATGGGAACCCCTAAAAGACAACAGCTTTGCAATTGCTGTTGTAGCCATATTTCAGGCCTGTAGATTTTTCTTGCCAAGAAAAGTGACGTTAGAAGCAAACGGGACCAGTGAGGAAGAGTGAGCACAATGAGACCACCCAAATCTCCACTGAAGCACACCAATGCAGACCAAGACCCTCCACCATAAAATCAAGGTCCTTATTCAGCCCCCAGTTAGGTTACTGCAATGCCCTGAGCTCTGCTGATCTGGGAGCAGTCTCAGCTCCTTGGTTCCACTCCTGATCACTTAGCACCCTGGGCTGCAAGGCTGTTGTCAGATACTTGAATTGAGATACAAGAACAGAATATTTCCGCCCCTTCTCCTCCCTCCCTCTCTCTCCCTCCCCGGCCAGTCTGGCACTTTTCTGATGGAGCGTGCAGCAAAATCACAATCACATGTTTGCAGCAGTAGGAGGCCATTGGCATAGAAGTGGCTGTGATGTCACTACAAACATTTCCACCCTATCCCATTTCTCCAGAACAGTCTCCGTTTTTATGACCCCATCCTGAGATCTGCAGGAAATCAAATTGTCCTGATTCTATTTTGAGCCCTGGTGTCATGGCATCAATATATAACGACGTGGTGTCAAGCCGGAGAGGCTGCAGCGCTCCCGGCACGGGACCGCGGCCGTTCGCTTTGTGCGGCTCACGGACGGCATTGCGGCCCCGCGGATCCCGCGCCTGCCGTGCCGGGACCCTCGGGAGGTGTGTGCTGAGCCAAGGGGGTGAGCTGAGCAGGGCAGGCCACAGGGCAGGCCTGGCTTTCGTCCATCAGCAGCTCCCTCACCCTGTTGGAGGTTAGCAAATCCTGGGGCACTGCGGTACCGGGGGGCAGAGCAAGCACGCAGGCACACGGCACGCGGTTCCTACACCCGGGCACGCTGGATGCCAACCACCCTGGGGGCTGCACGCGAGGGAAGAGCATGATTGCGAGGCATTCACGAAGGGCAAGGGGAGATCTGGGGAAAGACAGACACTGGCAAGGTGCCTAGGACACAAAACCAAATGACAATCTGACCAAAATGGGGAGAAACAGCACCCAGCAGCTACAAATGCTTGTCTGAACTATGATTGCCATCTAAACAGAATGAGCCAAGGGTTAGATACCCCTGTCTAGTAAAATGAGATTTAAACAGGGGTTTAGATCCCACTGTGCTCACAAAACCCTCCTCTGATGCTTTCCACCAACACATGAACCCCTGCAGACTGGAGTTCTCCCTTGTGCCTGTGTCTCACCGGGAAGAATCAGGTCCTGCAATATCTCTTGCCAATTAAGCTCCAGTGGCATCCCTACCTGATTCATCTCCTGCACCCAAATCTTATCTTCTCCTCAAAGAACATCAGATCTAACACATGGCATACACAAAACACTCCTGAGCTGAGATCTCCAGCAGAACAAACATCTGCAGCAAAATTTTATCTATTGGACAAAGCTTATCCTGGAAGAACGTAAGAGCCCGCAGAGTCCCCTGGAGCACAGCAGGAACAAGCACCAGTTTGACTAAAAATAAGCAGTGGGAGAGACATGGTGGTGGCCCAGAACTCCTAGTGAGTCAGAAAATATGAACTGCTTCTCAGAAAGTGTAGTGGGAGCTTCTCTGTTACTTCTTTTAACGTTAGGGACAGGACAATCCCATATCTTTAAAGTTTTTGCAGAAAGATACAGGTTTGAATCCTACATTAAGAGCAGCTCCTCCAAGAGAAACATTTTTATCAGGCTGTGTTTTGAAAAGCTAGAGCCTCCTTGTGAAGGCAGAAGAGAACCTAGTGACAGAATATGAGTGTCTCAAAGCTGACACAAAGCATACCAAGTGCTCATGTGTGCTTGCTCTCCACAGCACCAGAAAAATAACATGCTACAACCTCACAGAGAAAAGGGTATTAACCCTTGAGGCACATTGTTTCTGATTTTGCTTTCAAGCACATGGTGTGATGGTTGGGGTGTCCTGCACAGAGGCAGGAGTTGGGCTCAATGAGCCTGGTGGGTCCCTTCCAACTTAGTGTATTCTGTGATTCTGTCATAAAACTGCACTCTCTCATCTGATTCTCACCAAGACCAAATGTGACTTTATTTGCCGTGAGCCATAACTGCTAAACTCACTGCATCCACAGGAGTCAGTGCTGAGACCAGACAACCACTCTGCAGCCTCCTGTATGGGGAACATTAGTAATTGGAGATAGCGTCCAGCAGCCTCCCAGCCTGAGACAGCACGTCAGTTCCCATGAAATTGCTGGGTCATTAGTCATCTCCTCCAGCTTTCATTTTCAAGCTCTCCTTTATCTTTGGCTGTGACTAGCACTCAATTGCATTCACCTTTGGTCACCCTCCAAAAAGCACCAGGCAAAGGAGCTCATGGGACTTGAATACCACCCACTTCTGAAGCATTCAAGAAAGTTCTTTACTGTTTGACTTCAGTATCTGCTTCCCCATCTTCCATGGGGCTATGCCCTGTAACTCTCTCTTCGTGGCTGGCAGAACTTTGTGCCCTTCCTTCCCCAGGCTCAGACCTCCCTGGTGCCACTACAGGCAGCTCCTCACTTTCCCATGCCCTTGATCACTCAGCATCTTGGCTCAGTGATGCCATCCACCCTTTCCAGCTCCTCTGCTTCCTCACTTTACCCTGAACTCCTCTCACCTCCCTGCAATGCCTTCCAGGAGCTGCTTTCTTGCCTTCCTCCTGCTGCTTGCAAATTCTTTCCTTCCCACTTTGGACACTGCACTCCTGTAAATAAACAGTTGCTTGAACTGCACAGTTAAGAACCTGGCCTCTTCCCACTACCCATGGCATGAGGAAAACCCTCAATAGTGTTTAAGCAGTTGCAGAGTGAGGCCCAGCAGCATCAAGTGACTTGGCAAGGAGTGACACCGGTGTTACAGAGACACACGTTCCAGCATGGTCAAAGTGAGGAGACCATGTGGGGTGATAACATTTTCTTAATCTAATTTTTTTTATTTTATTGTTCCCTGTCTTGTGGTCCCTCCCGTTCCCACAACGAACAGGGGTTTTTATTGCTGGGGTTAAAAAACATGAATTTGCATTACATCCTGGCTCCTGCTGTAATACTTCAGTCTTGTTTCTCTCTCGTCCCCTCTCCAGAACAACTGATGCTATCACAGCCTGATTTAATTTCAAAGACGGATTGTGATTTGGCAGTCGGGGGGAAAAAAAAAAAGCCAAGTTAATCAAAAGTCACCATCTGCTGCGTTGCCATGGGGATATTCCTCCCCAATAAATGTGCTCTTTGCCAAAATCACAGATAACAGCACTATAAAGGGTGGGAGGTGGAGGGGGGGAATCAAAGAAAGAAGTTCCGACACTAGGGGGGAAAAACGAAAGAGAGAAACAAGGGAGAAACAAGAGGCAGAGAAGAAGTGGGAGAGGAAGGAGCGTGGACTGCTGAGGGAAAATGACAAATGGACCAGCTAGGGACAAGGAGGAAAACAGAGAGACTAACAAGCAGCTGAGGGTGACAAAGTGATGGAGGGAGACAGACAGCTGGAAAGGAGGAAAGAGGAGAGACACTTCAAGACACCCTGCCACATAATATACCAAAACAAAACAAGCAGAGATAAGAGAATTGCCCTCAAAGCCCTGTCTCAGCGGAAGGGGAGAAAACTGAAGCATCAGTGAGAATTCTTAGGGATGCTTGTTGGAGCACAAGAAGAAATCTTACCAATACTCACATTGCAGTTACCAAAAATAAATGCCTGGATGAGACGAATGGTAACACGTGGGCATGACCAGGGTCAGATCCCTGGTGTTTCAGCAGCCTGGATGCTGTCAGGACCCTGTGGTGAGCTGGAAAGGGTTGCCATGCTGCAACACAGCACCAGGACCTGGTGGGATAAAATACAAATTACCTGGAAATGAGCATCTTCAAGCGTCTTGAGATGGCAGAGAGACAGGGACAGGTCACTCAATTTAATTTCCCCTTGTGATACTGGGTAGCAATTCAGGATATGGAATATAAGGGCAAAGAGTGCATCTGTGCAAGGGGACACTGCTGTCCCCAGTGCTCAGAGGGGACCAGCCAGGCTCCTGCAGCACTGTGCACCCCAGGCACAGGCACTGGGCAATGCAGTTGCCCAAGGAGAAGTGGGGTCACCTAACATGAAATGAGTAAAAGCTGTCAAATTTTAGGTCACAATGTGTTGGCTGCCCCCTGACCCTGCTTAGAGTGTGCCTGTGTGTGTTGAGTGCCCCTATTAACCCCAGCAGCTAACGGAGATATGGGAGGCATCCCGCCCTCCTCCCCAGCCCCGGTAGGAGCCAAGCAAAGGGGTCACTTAGCGCCCAGGCTGGTAGGATGGGATGAATTATTCACAACAGAGGCACCACCAGCCTTTTTCTTCCTCCTTCCCTGCTGGGGAATAATCCCGGAACAGATCACAGGTTGTATGAATTCTTCACTCAAAAAATAAGTGAATGACTTCTGTGTGAACTTGGTTTGCAATTCAACACTAGCACTGATAAGAAATGGTCGCTGCACAATGACTGGAGAAGCACAACACCACGTTGCCTGTATCCAACAGTCAAAAACTTGGATCAGCTCTTCACTCTTCCCTTTGCTCCCACCTCCTCCCCTCACTAAGAGGTGCTGTGAAAATCAGAAGTCTTAAAACACAGTGTTGGATGACTTTTTCTGTATAATCATTTCAGGGCACTGGAGTCACACTTCCATCCTTCTCTGCTCAACTGCATAAATGTTTTGTTTTTAAGGAAAGCCAAAGAGACTCCCATCACACAACTCTGGGAACTGGGGTTTAGAACTGTGCACTAGGTGTGTCCCACAAGAGCATTAATGCCACTTTAACCTATGCACATGGGAAGAGTGAATTAATCTAAAAATTACAGTGGGAGATATTGAGTAATATTTTTCAGAGTAGCTTTAGTGAAGATTGAAGGCATTGGGACCTCTGAGCTCAAATGGCCTCACCTGTGAAAACGGAGCCAGATGGGCTGTCAGAACAGCAGAGTTTCTGTATTCCACATCCCATCCTCCCCTCATTACACTAACTCAAGCCTCCCAAAACACCTCTTCCAGGCCAGGAAATGTCTAGGGAAGAAGAGGTGGCCATGGAAGTAATGGAGCTCTTCCAGACCCAGCATCCTCTCTCTGTTGGCACAGTGGAACTCACCTTTGGCTGGAGCTGAGAAAAGGTCCAACATGATGTCTAAAATCCTTTTTATCCTCTGCAGATGCAAGATGGTGCCCTTAGGGAGCCCCGTGGGACTTCTCTGCCATGCCTCCCCCTTTCCTCTTATTGGACTGTTACAGCATTTTACAGTGCTGGAAGAATGGTAGTTTCAGCAAGACAAGGGACAAAAATAGGAAACAATGTAGATATTTTTTAAAAAAAATTAGAGAATTTTGTTAAACAAAACCTTTTCCTATGCAGTCATCCTACTGCTGCTACTACTTTCATCCCCCCCACCTCCCCAATTAAACAGCAAATTATACTTATCAAAGAAAAGAAGGTAAAGAGAAATCTGAAAGACTGTGAGAAATCTTTAATTATTAGTATTGTGGCATGAAAAGCTGTTGATCCCCTTAGAAACATACATGGCCAATTATCAAAAAATATAAGAGATGCAGAAAGAAAGGTTTGTCTAATAAGTATGAATCGCAGGGCCATTTAGAACATCAGTGTTAAAGCATTAGAGTTAAATGGAAAAGTAAAAAGGGGCTGATGGTTTTAACTATTTCACAGGAGGACAAGAGGTTGATACTGATAAGACAAGCAGTATAGTGAAGTTAATTATCTGCGGCCCTTGGTGCACAAAGCTTTTTGAGCTGGTGATTAATAGAGATAAACCATTCAAACTTCACATTTCTAAGGTGAATGAAGATGGCAGAGGAGCTGCACAGCCCCAGCATACTAACAGCATACTCACAGCATACTAACAGCACCCTATCTCCTCTGACAGTGACAGGCTGGCTGCTGCGGGGGGCACTGGGTGGGTTTATCAAACCTGATCTGCTTCCCCTCCTCTAACGGCAGGGAGGTTTGGGCAGGATGGAGAAGGGGTGGTCACACATCCCCAGGGCCTCTGGGTGCTGCTTCATCAGAGATGGCTGGAGCAGCTTCCCTTTAACTTATACAAAACATCTTTACAACCACTCCAGTGTTACCTCTCTGACAGTAACACTGTCTGGGGGATGTTTATGTGCAGGTGTTTAATGCCAGGCACTGCATTTGCTCTTTGTCCAAGGCCTGCTTGCTGCTGGGTATGTGCAGAGGACCCTTCAGCCTCATCCCACCCTTCAGCTCGGGAAGAAGTATTGCAGCCTCCCTGGACCAGGGTCAGTAGAGCAGACAGGACTTGGGAGAGTCTTAGGTGGGAGTTCTGCAGGGTACCTGCATGGAGGATGGGAATTAATTAAGTGGTCTGCTGCTTTGGTGAGAACTAGGAAAAAAAAGATGTGAAGGCTGACTCAGCCGTTGGTCTTTCTGAGACAGATAAATCAGGCACCAGGGGGTTTATCATGCTTGGGTCTGGCAGATAAGACCTAAAAACTGGAGAGCCTGGATGGAAAATCAAGAGAGACAGATCTTGACCTTACAAGATTTCTAGCAACATCTCCAGACCAAAGCAGTTTAGACATGCTCCCAAGACAGTGCTAACCCTGAAATTCTGGGATTTGGGTCAGGTATTTCTCCACATCTCCTGGAATGGAACAATTCCCAGAAGATTTCTGATACTTCCTGCTGTATCCCCCTAGGTGCTGCAAGGACTGGTTTTCTTCTTCTGAGACTTCAGCGTTTCTATCTAGAGCCCAATTAGAACAATGAAGTTCAGAGACAGCAGCAAAAATGGATCAGGAAAAATGAACTTCATTTCTAAGCTTCACAAACTACTTGGTGCGTAGGTTTCCAGTTCAATTTGAATTATAGGATGACTTTGGGGTTGGCTGTTATTTTCTCCAAAGTGGTTGGTTGGCTGTTATTTTCTCCAAAGAGGTTCCCTTGTCCTTGATAAGTTTGGAAAGGCATCTAAACTTCAGCATCTGCGAACAAAAGAATCTTATATTTTTGGCCAAACTAAATTGAATAAATTTTGTGTTTGTTAATTGCATCCAGGCCAACCTTGTGCAGGGCCAAGTTTCAGCCCAGTGGGATTTGCACATGGCCTGGATACAAGCTATTGTAAATGGGGATCCCTGAAGGAAAAGCTGACAGATGGTGATTCTAAAAATGTTTGCCAGAGCCAGCCTTTGTGACACAGAAAACCCATAGCCAAGGGGGTCCCTGAGTTGGAGAGATGGTTCTGAAATATGTGGAAGGCCAAGGGAGTTTGTTGGTACTGAAGAAATGTGACTGGGCCTCTTCTCATTGCTTGCCAAACCCATTTCCCTTAGAACCCCTTCTCCAAGATCTGGTTATTTGGATAAAATGGAAATTGGATCAATGCTGCACCTGGTTTTCCAACTACATATTCCAAACCCACTCTTATTTCCATGCTCTAAAATAGGACTGAGATGGAGATAGTTTATCCAAGCCACCCGGAAACCCTCCTCAGCCAGTACCATGAGCAGAGTTACAGTCTGGCTTGTGCATCAGCATTTTGGTGATGGGATCAACACCAAAACCCATTGGTCCATCTCCCTGTTAGTACTACTTTTCTTCTAACTAAATGGCTGCATCAAAAGTCTGGACGAGGAAACGTCCCATCCAGCACACATAAGCAATTCACAAGGAGAAATTTCTCCTTGTGATTTCCTTGTCAACACTGCAGATTCAAAAGTTTCCAGGCAAGGAAGATAAGATCCAAAAATGAATTTCCAAGTTGGCCCCGTTTATAACAGCAGCATCCTAAGACACCAACAGCTTTCCCAAAGTGCTCTGCAGCAAACATCAAGCTTTTGCAGTTAAGATTCATTCTTGGAAACAACAGGTCTCTCCCTTCCTTTGCTCATCATCATCATCAGTGTCAAGTTTCAGTGGCTGCCAAATAAGCGGGTTTCAGTAGCTCCGTACAAAGCACTGGGAGAGGAGTTAAAACAGGATAAGTGCTGTGAGTCATCTCTGCCCGATAACTCCCGGATGGGGGGTGAGTAGCTGGAGGTGCCTGGACCGAAGAGCCCAGGTTCACAGAGGTCCTGGGCACCTGGGGGAGAGGGTAGCTGGCCCCAGGGTGGCAGCACCGGCTCCAGAAGAGGTTACACGGCCCTCGCAATGAAATCCAAATTATGTATCAGACACATGCTCCCACAAACAGACTCCAGACACCAGCTGCTTATTTTTAGACTGGAAAAGCCTTTTCTTACTGACACAGGTGGTGGGGCTGGAGCACGCAGAGCACCAGCACAGCCAGCAGCCCCGTGCACGCCCGTCCCCAAAGGGGCAGTGCCAAGAACCCTCCGAGCACTTTCCGTCATCTCTCTCCACTTTTACGGTGGAAAAGGATGAGAAAGATTTTCTGAATTGCAGCAGAGGGGATCAGGAGAAGCTCTCCTGACACACTTGCACAGGGTGTGCACAGCCCCAGCGTGCCCTGCCCGCTGTGATGACCAGCCTTGAGCTCTCTGCTGAGCTCATCAGTCCCAATGTTCAGCAGCACTCATTCAGAAACTTAAAGAAAACAATACAGCATCTTGGGAATCACTTGTGCTTCCTTCTAAAAACCCCTCAGCTTTTCTGCATTGCATTCCTCGTCACTATAGCTGTAACCAAACTAGTTCACAAGTCCTGACATCCTGCTAGCTCCTTCAGCAACTGGACGAGTCATTTGGATCAAATTATTTATTTAATGAATTCTGCTTTCTCCCTGCGAACAGCAAATAAAGAGTCTGCAATTGTTTTGGAAACATTTTTTAAATTTTCTGCAACTAATTTTCCTGACTTGCATCACTCATTGCAGCATTTGTCATCTGAAAACTGAAATTTATATCATTCATCTGGCTCCTAGCAAACATACCTGTCACATGCCCATTTAGGTGGTCAAAAATTTAGGAAAACACACTAAAAAGGGTTTAAAGCTGTCCCTCACCCCTCAACATTCTTTGTCATTAGACTGTTTTATCTGTTGCCAGTCACATTCATGTACATATATATGCGTGTGTATGCCAGGATATTAATGGAAAGTCAATGCAAATAGGAAACAAGCAGAGCAAATACATTTACCAGAACTTCATGTCAAATAACTGCTGTATGAAAATGCACATTCTTCCTTTTACATCTCTGCAGTTATAGACGAAAAATGCAGGAAACAAGAACTTATCTAAGAGATACCCTTTACAGGGATGGAAAAGCAAAATTGACAAAATATTTCAGACATGAAGATAAACATATGAAAAAAAAAAAACCCAACAAAAAGAGAAATGGCCTATTCAAACCCCCAAGTTTAAACAAGAGACAGCATTAAACAAAAAATCCAATCTTTCCCTCTCAGGGGAACTCACCTTTTTGAACTCTGACTGCAACACAAGGCTCTGCAGAGCCCTTTGGCTCCTGCCAACTTACAAGATCCTACAAAAGAGCATGTTTTTCTAAAAATCAGTGTGAATTCACTGGGGGTAAGGAGGTATTTCTTCAGGAAAAAATGAAAAAAAACCAAAACCGGGCTGCTTCTAGAAGCCTAAATTTTTTAAATTCTCTTTCTGCACAAGACATTCCTTCCAGAGACTTTGACAAGGAAGGTTTGAGGTGTATGCAGCCCTGCAGTGACGGTCACTGGTGTGTCCAGGCTGCACATTTGGGGTTTGCACCCACATGGGGGGGTCTCAGCAGGACACAGGGCTTAGCAGCAGCTTACATGTGGCTGGCACAGCAAGGACAGGGGACTCTGAAGGAGCTCAGCTTCATTAGGAGCAGTCATTTCTGCATAGGTGTTGAAAAATAATGCCTGAAAATTTGGGAGATGTATCCCGGCCAGAAGAATTTTTTTCTTTTGAGGAAGAATAACTCTATGCTAGGATTTTGGCAAAGCAGTAGTGGGAGAGTGTAGCAAGAGCCAGGTTAAGTGTCCATCAGAGCCATTCTGCTCCAAATACCAACAAGATTTTTATCAAGGATAACACAAGCACTCCAAAAAAATCCAGTGTGGCAAGTTTGCTTCCGTCTACCTTACTGCCTGGTTATGCCCTTTGGGGTCAGCTCATGAACAAACTCTTACCTCACCTATCATTTTTTGGTGGGCTTGATTCGATCACACTATAGCAAAGGTCATTTATTAGCTCTTCTCCCTGCGTTACACCTCCTGCCCCAAATCTTTGTGCTGTTATGGCACTCCCAAGGCAACCATGAAAAAAATCCCAGTTGCTTGTGCTGCCCCATTAAAGGAAGGTCTTATTCTTCCATGGCCATACCTGGGGAGGAAATGATGTAACACAGTGGTGACATCTCAGTGAAGATAAAGTGTTGCTCAAAGGAAAAGCAGGCTACTTCAGGTTTCTGCTCTGTGTCTCCCCTGCCAGCCATTTGTCAGGAATTTATGCATGGTCTTTAGTCACTGCTGACTCACCTTCTCTCCTTTGCTTTTAATCACTCTTCAAATAGCACAGGAGAGGTGAAGCTCTGCTCACTTCCTTGGTTAGGAAATCAAATGTTTGGAAAACACTGGGTGCATCTTCCTCCTGCAAGCCACAGCTCATGCATCCTCCTTACTGGGATTGCAGAAGATTCTTCATCCCCCCTCTCTCCCATCTAATTTTTCTAATGACTCATTTATGGTAATGCAGCAGGGACTTTCCTGTCCCCTGTTTTTCAAAGCAGAATAATCCCAAAGTACTAAGGCAGCCTGGAGAAACCCTTTCCAAGCATGTGTTTGTTACAATAAAAGCCCTTAACTCAAAGGAAAGACCTGGGCACCCAAAGGGCAGGTTTTGAGCACCCTGACTCAGCCAACACCAATGAGCTGTGTGGTTTCCCAGTATCCTTCAGGATGAAAGGCTTTCAGAGAACAATTCAAAGATGTCTTTGGAAGTCATGGGAGGCTGTAAATTAGCAACAGCAAGGCATGCAAAAGGTCTATTCCATCATGCAGTCTCTGGTATGGAATCTTTTTTCTGAGTTGTATTTTAGTACAACTAGTGATGATAACTAACTGTAAAGCCCTAATAAATTTGCTGAATGGCATTTTGATTTGGGTTTTTTTTCCACGTAGGAGCCATGTTGCCATATGCTCAACTCCACTACTTTTTGCATAAGTTAGGCACGTACTTGGCATCTCCAGACTCTGTGTCTGAATTCAGACATGACAAAATACAAATGTGCATGTAACTGCACAAACGGGTAAGTGGCTGCTGGAAAAAAGGAAGGTGGACATCAAACAGATTATGCAGTTACTTGGCAAATGCGGGGAGATATTCTGGTGAATTTTTACTTACAAAGAAATAGAAATATTAGTCACAACTTAGTGGGACATTTTAATAAATAAAATTTAAGAAAGTGAGAACTTCAAAACTACAACTGTAACATTTTTCTGACAGAGGTGAGATTGACCATTATTTGAGGCAGTTTGTAAAACACATAGATTGTAAAGATGGGGATCACAGTATGAATGATTTGCAAGTTAATGTTGGGTTTCAGATTATTATAATAGAAGTTCACTTAACCACTATTTTTGAGGGATATGATGGGATCCCCTCAAACTGCAATAATTAACTGATCAATTATTTCTAAAGCATCTAAAGGCAAATTGCTTTTTGCTCCAGGTCTTCATTTTCTGCGATGAAATTAGAATGATCAGACTCCTTTTGCTTCCACTTCCGTTGCTAAAACCTAAAGTACCTGTTCAGGTTGTAATAAAGCAGATTTGGTTCTTGCTATGACACCATGAGCTTCCATTGAGTTTAAAAAAAAGGATGAATTTTATCATACTTACGTGGTACCAACAACTACTCTCTCTCTCACACATGTGCTCATAATTACTATTTTTGCTTATATGTGTACATTCATTACATAAGCATAAATATATATACAAGCATAACATCATCTTCATGCTCAAACCAAGTGGACAGCTCATTGAATTCAAACAGTTTCTGCTTGCAAAGTTCTCCCATAAAATCCAACAATACATTTCAGAATAACAGAAAAAAAGGAGAGACAAAGGAGAGAGAAAGAAACCAGCACTGCTGAATGTATATGGAGCCTGGACTACTTCATTTCTCTGTGTTGAAACTAATTTGTTGCATTATGTTTCTATCTCTTGCATGTCCACATTGCCACAAGGTCTTATTTTTACAAAACAGACCCATCATTCTTTCCCACAGGATGAAAACACGGCTAAATACTTGCTGTAAAAAAACCATTATGTGATGTGCTAGCCAAATGATACACTAATACTCCGACGTAAGTGCTTTTTTGGCAACTACTCAAAGGAGCAAAAATTACATCGTTTTCAACCCCAGTGATGATAAGATTACACAAAAGAAAGCAAAATATACAAAACGGGTTGATGATAAATATTGTACAATAAATGGAGAATAAGCCGGTTTTCTTGCTGTCACACTCTTTGCAGTTTTCTGCAATTTTTCCATCACTTGAGGCAGCCCTACCAATTATTTCCATCGTATTGGGTGTCCCCTGAAAAAAAAACCTGACAAAAATAAGGATTTGAAAGATTCCTTTTCAGGAACTTCCTCCACCAACTATTTCCTCCTTTTCAAATGGGGCTTTCAGAGAGGAAGTGGTGGCCAGCAGTAACATTCCCCACGGGAGGGACCCATCTTCCCTTCACATGTGGAGAAGCGAGAATATCCTCTTATGAGGCAGAGCAGGAAAAGAAATCATCCTTTCATCGGCAGTGTATTCTGACCGGATAGGTGTCTGGTGCCGTGTCCATGATGGTACCTTCTGAGGAGTCACTGCCAGTTGGCTTCAAGCCCCACATTGCAGAAGGACAATCAAGAGACCATTGGTTTATCCTCTACCCTACTTATTTCAGCTGGAAACAAATCAAGACATTAACAACCAAATAAAAAAAAAAAAAAGCAACCCTTGATCTTCACTCAGATCCTCTACCGTGGAAAGATTTTCTTACATCCTCAGAGAGGTGCTCAAATATTTCTCCTTGTTGCTAGCAGGCACAGAGTTGGTGGAAATGTTTCTTGCAGCCTTTCACCTTTTTTTTCCCCAGTTTGCAAACCCAATTTCCTGCCTTCTGAGTATTCCTGTGCTCCTTATGAGAGCTTACTAGGTAGGTGGAAGGAACCAAATGCCAAGGTTGCACAGGAGCTGGGTACTTTGAATATTTTGTTGTATTTAGGTGTGTAAATCACAGCTGAGCTCCCTAGGTAAGATTTTAAACAGAGGGGAAAAAATAAAGGAGTCCAGTTAGGATGAAAGATGGACTCCGTGGATGGTAGAGGGGGAAGTCTGCAGCAGAGAAGCCATCACCTCCCTTATCACTCTCATTCGATGCAGTGCGTTATTGCAATCTCCAAATGTCTGGTGTCCCGCAGGAGCAGCCCGTAGACCAAGCAGTGGCCCTGCCTTCAGCACCAAGGTATCTGATGGCACACACCACACCCCCAGAAAGCATCCAGAGCCCTGGGGAGCCCCGAGCACGCGCTGCTGTCCCGGGCTGCATGATGCAGCCATGCAGCTGCCACATGTGGCCAAGAGCTGAGGCTGCCCTGGGGAGCCAGACGAAAAGCAGGCGCTCGCTGGCGTCCCAGCAGAATATCCCTTGAGCACAGATGTTTGGAAAGGCAGGCTCGGGGGGAGCACAGAGCAGGGCAGCGTCCCCGAGGTGTGATACCACCAGGAACGTTTGCAAACAGCATTTAGAGGAAGTCAGATGCCTATTTATTGCTTTCAAAGGGAGACGAGATCGGCTGTTAGTGCTCGCAGGATCAAATGGGTAAATTAGAGGCAGAAAAGATCGCCATTCAGGCTAATAGGATTTACACTCTCAAATCAAGTTATGTGGATGCATTATAGGGAGTTCACATTGAGGGGAGCCAATTACCCCATTAGCACTAATAGGAATTGCACTAAGGCATCATGTGAGAAGACACATGCAAAAAGATCGCAGCTTTCCCTCACTTACACAGGATTGTTTTGCTGAAACAAGGCAATAACTGATGGATTTTTCCCCCCTAAACGTGGGCCAGGGTTTAGATGTTAAGTGTTGGCTTCATCCAGCCCTTTCATTCATAAAGCTGGGAAGAGCCTTCTTCCTGGAGAACAGTTATGAGCACCTCTCCTGAACCTGTTGCCACCTCTGTTCATACACAACAAGGGCATAAACCAAATTAAGTCCTTCTGCTGCTAAGGAAGCTGCATTCAGGGATGTGCCACTTATCTCTGGTTCCTTCTGACTCTCTGAAGCTGCTCGCTGGCTTTGTCTCCAGTTGCTGCTCTTTATCACCATCTCTTCACTGGCGAGTGCCCAGCAGACACATTTCTTCCCTCTGCAGTGCATGGAGGCATCTTAAACAGATACCTGTAACCGTAATGACGGTTCTGTAATGAAGAAAAGGCAGCAAAATTAAATGCAAGTGGCACATCACCACACTTGTTTTAAATTGATATTTAATTAAAAAGTTAATTATTAATTAAGTTTATCAATTGCACATCAGTTGTTCAATAGAAAAGGGCTCATTCATTTAATTATCTGCGTGCAACCGATAGTATATGCTTTTTAGCCAGGCAAGGTTATCTCTGCATCTCTTCTAATTTAGATCAGTTTAACTTCTAATCTATCGAGAGTGCTTCCTTTTGCGAGCTTTTGATTTGATCTATAAATGTTTACTCACAGAACTGTTAGGTTTTAGAAGCTGATCAAATAAAGGGAAGAGCTACTCGGAGTTGCGGAGTTGCGTTGTGGAGCTTTCTTGCAAAGAGCTGCTCGGGCTCTGCTTTAACAATGCGCCTGCTGTAAAAGTTTCAAAAAAGATAAACATCCACCCCGAAAGTATGTTAATAGCCCAAACAATGGGGAATCTTCAAAGGGCAAGGGAGGCCTGAGAGCAGAATACAGTGACAGACGGCCACCACCGCCTGGGGAACCTCCTCGCTGCCCTTGCTGCAGAGAGGATTGCGGGGCACAGACCGTGGTGAGGGCTGTACAGAGGTTCCAGCTCCCACCCTGGGTGCCAGGGAAACACTGGTGTTCCTACAAAGGACTAGGGCTCTGGCTTTCCTTTCTCTTCAAAGTTATTCCTAGGCGCAAATCAAGAGCTATATATAGAGGATTTTTGGATGTCACATAGTAAACCTTGTAATAAACTCTTCCAGTACTTGGACAGTATAACAGAGAAAGATGCCCATGGAGGCTGTGACTCTAATAGTATATTCTAATAAATTATCTTGTATTTATTTTAACTGTAAATCACAGAGCTGTTCAGTTACTAATAAAAGTAGCATTCAGTGCATATATTAAAAATACTAAAGAGTCCTGGTACATTAGTACATTATTGGGTACCAGACCTGCCTGGTGCTGAGGATGCTGAACATCAGTAAAGTTAATAAGAAACTGAAGGTAACCAGACATATGAGCATTGTAGGAAGCAATAGATGGGTGCTGTGTAACTAATTAGAAGCAGCCCCCAGCTCAAGGTTTTGGGCTTCAGCCCCAAAATAGGCTGCAGCTCTTGCATATCCCTACATGATTCTTATATCCATGGTAGGATAGGTGGCTTTCCACAGGCAACCACCACAGCACAGTCCCTGCCCCAGGAGTTCGACTCAAATCATGAATGTGTGACAAAAAAATGCAGCAAACTACAGAGTGTAAGGCAAGGAAAAGGTGAGAGAAAAAGGTTCTACAGGACAGAGTATGGACTGCCTTGAGGGGGCAATGCTGAAACAGATGTGTCTTTTCAGGGCTTAGTTAATCAAGAAAAGGAAATGTATCAAAACAAGTAAATAGCTGCAGCACAGAGGTTCATATAATTCAGGTGAATACCCAGAGTCTGCAGCCTGTATTTGATCTGAAGACAAGCCCAGGGCTGTCTCCCATCTCCTGAATGAAAAGCACTAAGGGGAGAGGGCTTTTAAAAGGAAGGTAATTTACAATGCAATATTGCCGGGGGTGGTGGTGCTGGTGTGTTTGTACAACTGGAAAGACGATAAAAGAAATCTCCATGAATAGTAACTCTATGTTTATAGATGGGTGCCTCTTTGCCAACACTGCATGCAATGTGCATTCATCTTCACCAGATATTCAAGTGGCAGGACTTTTTCAAGCAACAGTGTTTATAGAAAATGACTGTTTTGAAGCTTTACACACTAGAATTTGAGGAAACTTAAAATTTACATTTACAAACATCATCAGTCACCCTATCTGATAAATCAGAACAGAGGAATCTGGCTTAACTACTATAGATCGGCAGCAAACAGCAGTCAGTTTCTCTAGAGATTTGCTAACATGGGTTAAAATAAGAAATGTAGCATGCATCTGCTCACAGATACTCTGAAAGAAAAAAAACCAACCCCAAACATATCAAAGCACTGATTTTTGAGGAATTTTTTACACCAGGTGCTCTTTCTTGACTAGGGGACAAAACTGGAAAAATTTCTTTCTGTTATATCACCCCATTTTGATGTAGCATTGAGCCACAGGATGCTCTTTTCCCTCCAGTGACAGGGCTAAAGTGAAAATAAAGAACTTCCACATTGTCAGAAGTTATCAATGAAAGTGCCATATAAGCCAGCAGCTCTGAGAGATGGGGGACAAGGGAACAAAAAAAGCCAGTTTGTTTGTTCTTTAAGGTGCCACTGCACAACGAGATGGCTGATAAAGTGAGAGTTTTTTTGACTGGAGCTTTTCCACAGCTGGGGGATACCAGAGAGCCCTTTGCCTCCCCCTTGACCCATCCTCTGCTTAGGATCCTCCACTGTATGATAAGGAGTGAATTAACACTGCAAGGGTTTCCTAATAGGGGTGCTAATTTAGTCTGTCATCCCCAGTCAACAGCTATTCTCACAAAGCCTGAAAGAATTTCTTATGTCTGAGCTCTTTAGGCATTGTGGCCAAATGAGTTTGAAGAAGTCACTTGGGGAGGGATTGAGAGATGCTGGCCTGATGTAGGACATCACACCATTTGTCTTTGAATTCTTGGGATGAAATAAACACCTTGGATAATTTAAACAATCTCCACATCTATTGAGCAGTAGGACTTTTAGGATGAGATCATTTCTCTATAAGTTATTTGAAACCAGTAAGCATCTTCCATCCATCCCCTGAAGATGCAGAAATTAGTTAAAAAGAACAAGGTTCCTCTAAACTTACGGCCCAAGAGGGTCAATGCTTGCCTGAGTGTTAACTCTGTCTTTCTGCCCCAAAGGATGAACCTCTCTAGCTGTCAACAAGCAGTAAGCAAGCCATCAATCAAGGAAGAACCAGGTCTTCACACAACACTTTGATTAAACCTTTGGTTTCAAAGCTGAATCTCCTGTGCCCTTCTGTAGTCCTGGGCTCCACTGGCAAACAAACGCAGAAATGCTGCTGGGGAAAGCATGTTTGTGTGAGATTTCCAACCCAATTTTGCAGACTCAGATGTTAGGCAGTTTAGATAAGGGGATGATTAGAGGTCTAAGCCTAAGGTTTGAAATACCCAGACTTCCTGGAACCACTGGTGCAAATCCCAGCAGGGCTGACTCAGCCTCCACCTCTCGATGAAGATAAAGTGAGCTCCATGCCCAAGTGTGACTTGTGAGGCTCCACCAGCCAGGACCCCACTGGGGTGGAGATAACGATGGTGTCAACAGTGTCGAAGGGGATTCCTGACGTGGCGGAGGCGAAGTGCCCTGGGTCTGTCCCCACCACAGCTCCTGCTGGTGCTCCCATTCCTGGGCTCTGCCACAAGTGATTTATGAATCCTAAGCTTTTCTAGAATTTCACTCCTGCATGTCTTGGTGTGTATGTCCAGAGTCTTGCAGTGCTCCTGGCAAAACTAGGGCCCTTCTTATCTTTCTGTTGCGCCACATATTGACTGCTTCAGGGGAGCTCTGTATCAGCACAGTTGTGACTCACTCAGAGAAAAGCCCTACAGAATCATATTACATTGCTTTTCTATCAATCAGTGCTGTGATCCATTAATTTTCACTTCAGAAAATAAACCGAATTCCCAAATTTCTGGTATGATCTTCACACAAATATTTAGTTTGCCAAGCACAACTACCCAACAGTTATCAGCAAAAGCCTTTTTAATAAACAATCAGAATGAATTGCTTTATCCTTTCTTTTCCTTTCAGCTACTGGACAATTAGCCAACATGACAAAAAATTCTAGCACGCATTTCCTCTTTGAAATTATTCATAATGTTCTCCTTTAATAATTCACAGAGTACTTGCAATTTATTCTTTTGTGCCGTGTTCTGAAAATTAAGTCATCTGATCAGGGGCTCCTCAGGAAAAAAGATAAAGAAAACCATACAATTTCTGTAACCATCAAACACAGCATTGATGACTGATTTCACAACGAAGCGTATCATTTGAAATGCACTTTAGGAACTTATTGAAACAGCAGAGCTAATTAAACCTTTGCTTTCCAGTAGCATTCACCTCATTACAGCTCAGACATTCACAGGGCAGCAAATCCGCACAGGACACACATACTTGAATATTCTCAAGTAAAACCGCAAAAAAGACAGAACCAGACCCACATTTTGTCATCCCTCGTCCCATACCAAGATCAGATAGATCACATTGACCAAACCCGGTAACAGGTACTCGGTTCTATCACTCAGCCCAGCATAAAAACAGCAGTAAGAAAATTTTAACCCATCCTCTCTCAAGCTCCTGTTTTAACTCTGGCCAACTGGATGATTACTCATCAGCACCTCCACCCCCAAAACGTTCTCCAAGAGATGCAGGAGATAATGTGCTCATTCATGATTCTTTGAGCCACAAGAAGCATCTCCAAACTGCCACCCATGCAATCATACAAGTGGATTCAAAACCAACAGGTAACTTCCATGGAGGCGGCAATAAGGACCCTGTTTTCCTGAACTTCATGTTCTCATGGTTGAATTATCCTGTGTCTTAAAAGGTACAAATCTCATGGAGGTGTTGGGATGGAAACATCTCCAATGCCTGTAGAACAACACCTTACTCTTTTCCTCTTTCTCATATCCTTTAATGCTAATTATACTGCTTCTGCATGTTCAAAAACTTTTCTTTTGGTTGAAATAATGGTTGTTTTCTCTTCTCCAGGTGTTTTAGTTTTACAAAACATAACAGGAACACAGTATTTTTGAGATCTCTACCTGCCTGCCAGCTTTCACTGAACCTTGCACATAGGCTCCAGTGTTACTGAGAGAAGGAGTGAAACACATTTCTTTTAAGCCAAGGCTAAAAATTACCCCAGAAGACATGCATGCACACAAGGAAAACTAAATTACTTAGTGGAAACCTTGGCTTTCCAAATAAAAGTGTCCACCTTCTGGTTTTTAATACATTGCAGCCAGCATTTTCACTCTGCTTTGGTCTTGCTTAAATTTAAACTCCCTTGGGTCAGTATCTTTGCCTTTCTATTTGCTTTTAAAATGCCCTATGTGCCCAGCAGCTCCAAATATAATCTCTAGAGCTGCAAGGAGAAAAGTCTCCATGAAAACGTGCCCGAATTTTGTAATGAAGTTGTCTCCATTTTGAGATGTCCTGGTGCAGAAAAATTTCCTCGATAGGGTTTCACTGGCACAAATACTTGCTTTTTGTCATTTCATGTTAGAATACACATGAAGAGTGCATCTGAGCTTGGGTACGCATTCACATCAGAGCAGCTTTGCAAGTGAAATTCCTGCTCAGAGAACAGAAAGAGTGATTTTTCTTGACTCATCCCAATTCGGCAATAAAATTCAAATGTGGCAAACCAGACCATCCAGGCTTTTTATTTTTCCTTTCTTTCTTTTCTCAATTCCTCACCCCTCCCTTTTTTTTTTTTTTTCAAAGCAACAAACATTTTGTTGAATTGTTCTAAATAATGACAACATTTGAAACCACTTCAGTCTGTTTAAGATCTCAAGGGGAAAATTTGGTGAATAAATGAGTCAGGATAAATCGAATCATTTTGTTCTAATAACTGTGTCTCTCACTCTCCTTATCTCAATTGGTGTCCCAACTTCTATGTGCTCCCAGCTCCTGGGCATCACCCTTTGCTCTGAAGTCACTGCACTTGTCTCCAGCTCTGCAGTGGTCTTCATCCCACCTACCCTCATTGAACTCTCAGGTTTCTCCTGTCCCATCTTCCACTGCATCTCTTTTCTCCATGCCATTCCCAGCCTCCATCCACTAGCCCCACTCACCTGCTAGTGCCTCCTCTCCCTCCCTGCCCATCAAGCCTGCTACTCAGCTCTCTCTGTTGTTGTCTGGCTGTTGTTCTCCCCTAAAATCAAGTTTCACACAGGTGCAACCCCACCTGGACCAGACTCTAGCAGCTCCCTACACCTCGTAGCACAACTAAGCCAGCATCCTCCGCTTCTCCCCTGTCTCCCCTGCACCGCCAGCCGCTCCCCACGCTGCTGTTCACCGTTTGACAGTGGCTGCAGAGCTGACAGCGCCTTTTCCACAGCCTTTGGGTACGGACTGCACGGGAAGCTCCAGAGGACACGGAGCTGCCTCCTGTGCCCAGGGCGTGCGGCAGAGTCAGGAGAGGTCAGGCCGCTGGCTTGGCCTCCTAAGCCCATCTGCCCGCACGCAAGTGAAGACACATGCTCTAAACACGGATTATCTTTTCAGGACATTTGTTTCGGGAGCGAGTTGCGCTAAGCAAAGGTACGTCAATTGATAATAAACCTGCTCCACGCTGTCATTTGTGGGTGATTTGAGGAAAACCAGACCATGTAATCAGGTCTAAGGGGTCCCTAATACCAGAGACGCTGGTGCTGTCAGCTATAGAAAATAATTAGAACGTTATCCCTGTGGCAAGGAGAATGTAAATACATCTAAAATACGACATAATGACATTCTCCTCTGTAAGCCAGGGGATCTGCTTCAAATAAAAGGACCATTAACACAACAATTAAAGCCGAGGGGGCCGGTGAAGTAGGGAGCTGGCCTGGTGCAGGGCGAGGCGAGCGAAAGCCCGGCGTAAATCTTTCGCCATCCCAGCCAGGAATGTGACTATTAGCCCTCTCATGACCCGAGGGCTTCCCAATAATGCATCTGCTCTCTGTCAGGGCCAGGATTTCGCAACGTGCTCCAGTGCGGGCCCAGGGCTGACTCCACGGTGCGGCGCCAGAGCGGGAGTCGGCGGGAGCGGGAGGCTCCGCGCTGGACCTTGGCCCCAGTTCAGCAAAGCACTTAAACCACAGGCCCCTGGACACGTCTCCTCCCAGGGCTGCTCGGGCACTCGGAGATGAGCCATGGGTGGCCTTTCACTCAGTCGCTTTCCTGGAGCAGAACTGGACCCGTGGTCATCTTGAGCAGGCCTTCTCTGCATCTCTGTGGTGGGGATGTGGCCGCGGAATGGGGAATGGCCTCGTGAAACTCCAGCTCCGGGAACCCGCGAGAACCAAGGCACGGAAAGCACCACGGAAATGAAGGCATTTTTCAAAGGAAATAATGTCACTGCTCTCACCGTCCAGACAGCAAACACTCTGAACAGGCTCCAAGCAACGTTGAGATGATATTATCTATAAGCTCTTTGGCAAATTTTTGGAAATGATGGAGAAGTGCTTGGAGAAGCCAGCAGCTCCCACCTTTCATCCAGTTTGAAATAGGTGGTGATAAAAGAACCAAATGTATTAGGAACTTTGATTACAGAAAAAATGCATCCAGCACATCCCTGCAGGTTGTTGGCAAAGGAAAAATGTCCCT
Source organism: Rhipidura dahli (assembly GCA_013399225.1). NCBI lineage: Eukaryota > Metazoa > Chordata > Aves > Passeriformes > Rhipiduridae > Rhipidura > Rhipidura dahli. Next base: position 2,485,328 of record VXAC01001091.1, read on the forward strand.
GAACTGGCAAAATCAACTTCCACAATAACATCAGGCTCAGCTGTAAGTTTTCCTAAAGCTGACAAGTTAGGTCACGAATAAAAAATTTATTTGATTCCTTGTAGAGATGAAAGTCTCATCAGGTTCAAGAGACTCCTTCATTTTTTTTTTGTTTGTTTTGATTTTTAGTTTTGTGACTTTTTGTGGCAAATGCAAAATTTTATATGTCTGGTGGAAATTTGTAAATGCCAGAAAACAGGAAATGGTTGAGTCGTGCGGGAAGAGAACAGTACCAAATCCAGCTCTTTGGGAAAAATCTGTCAAAAGTCAGTTTTATTGCACCTATCCTCTTTTTCAATTCTAGTAATGCTTCTAAGAGCATGACACAGCAGGGTCTTCAAAACAAAACAAAACCCACAGAACTGTACTTTTAAGCCCCAATGTTTCAAAATCCAAAGGTAACCTGCTACGCGTGTCCTGTTTTGGGCATATGGACATTCCCACTTCCCACCCCAAATGAATAAATTTAAATAGTTGCAGGACATACAGAAACTTGTAAAGCTAGTTAAAAACGAACGCTAATTTTTAAAAAGAAGATAATTCATGTCCTGTCAACGTTTATAAGTAAGGAAGATCTGAAAATAACAACTACAGAAGTCACATTTTCCATATGAAATCATACGAAACATCCCAAAGACACACAGACATAATTTCTCCCTACATTAATGACTTTCACAAAAGAAGCCCTTGTTTAAAAGCTGAGAAACAGAACAACTCAAGGTACACTCACTGAAAACAAGAACTTGATATCCAGAAATATTTGCATCTCATGAAATGAAGTTGGGCTCTGGTTGTAAAGAAATTCAGAATTTCAGACCCAGTTTTGTGGCAAAGCGAAAATATCTCATACAGTCTGGGCTGTGTGGGCACTCAGTCCATCCCCTACTGATGGATACAGGACTGAGACCCTCTAGAGGATGGACAAATGAGCTAAGAGAGAATTATATATGTCAAAGTAGAGCTTACAGCACAGTAGGATCTCAATATGGAAAAATTACATAAGCAAAAAATTATCTGCATGTCCAATATAGAATAATCTTTGAAGATTCTCATTACAAGTAAACACAGGATAATAACTAATGGATAAGCTAATTAGTCATGCAAATCTGATGGATTTTCACTGCCTCCTTCCAGCCACTTACTTCTTTAGAAGGCATTTCATTTTCTGAGTAGTGCACAGTTTAGCATCCAATTCATATTAGCTGGGCAAAGAGACAGTCCTTTAATCTTCTGACACTTGGGTCCTCAGTGTGAAACACAGGGCAACTGTCCAACAGAGAAACAAAATGAGCGATAATATAAAAGAAAATATTAGCAAAAGCTCCCATGGAACAAAATGAGGTGGTGTTCTCTGACAAATCTCATGCCTGAGCGTTGTGGACAGCAGTAACTTATAACCTGCGATTGCAGGGACTGCACCCGACATGTGTGTCCCTTTCAATTATGTGAGCTGCCTTATATGTAATAAAGCTGGTAAAAACGACCTGAAATAAACCACAGCCAGCCTTCATAACTGAGGTCACACTGGCCAAAAGGGTTGTGAATGTTCCAGCAAGCCAGGAACAAGTTTCTAGACAGCTGGAGACATTTTGAGCAAACATGGGCCAAATTAAACCGACGTGGGAAGCCAAAGTGAAACCAGTAAAAGCTTGCCTACTCAGATGACTTTTGTTTGAGCTGGAAGCAAAATTCAAACAAAATTCCTGGGATGATACTGCTTTGACTGTGACAGCAGACACCTGAGTCATGTGATAAGCACTTTGCTTTAAAAATTCCATCATGTCACTCCTGAGAACACTTGCATATCAGATCCATGAGAAGCAAAAACAAGGGGGGGAAAAAAGGAAAAATAAAAGCTTTTGTACAAACCCTGTGAACCAAGTCCCCTATGTCTCTTTCCTTCCAGACATTTGTGAAAAAACAGTTCACTGGAACCACAAAAAACAACAACTGAGCAGCATTCTAATATGGGACATCCTGCTGGACCAGCCTGAGCCAGAGGGAAAAAGAAAGCCACAAATGTCAGAACTCAAATTGGACACTCAAACCTAAAGCCTTACATTTTGGTGCATTCTTTTCATTTAAACTAGTGTAATCAATTGGTCACCATAATAGAGGCTTCAAGCAGCTGGCTCAGTTAGGTCCATCTGTGACGAACCCTGGAACCAAAGCCATGTGTTCAAAAGTACACACACTTGGAAACACAAATAAATGATCAACTATTGTGTCTTAAAATATCTACAGCTGACTTTGTGCATCACCACTAATAAGCATTATAGCACACTGCGTAGTCCTAATGTTGTTTGTGGAGCTTCCAATCAGTTTCCTAGAAATAAACTTTATCCAGTATTAAGTCCTAGGGATGAATTTTCTCTCCTATCAACTTAAAAACCATGGGTGAAGTTTTATCAAGGGTCATTGCCTTATGCTGATGACCCTATCTTGGGAAAGGCTGCAGTTCAGAGGGCATGAGAAATAGTATGAAGAGATTATCAAGAAAGGAAAGACTACAAAACAAGATAGGAACTTGGGAAAAGTGCATATTTTTCCCCCAGGAAGCAGCAAATAACTGGGAAACTGGAAGGTAAAAATCCTCTCTAATTAACTTAAAAGAACTCTTTAAAAGCAGACCTTTAAAAGAAGGTTAGTGACAAGGTCCACAAGTAGGTCTTATCCACCTCTGTCTATGAGGTGGTCTCTACTTTGCTTCCTCCCTGCCATCTGGGCAACAAGAGCTCGTGGATCCCCTGGGCAGAGCAGGGCACTGTCACACTGCACTGGTTTCTCCCAGCTCCCACCAGCCTGGGAACAAAAGGCTGCAAGGATGGAGCACAACCAAGCCCAGTCCTAGCATGGAGTCAGATCGTGGCTGGACCACGACTCCCAGCCAGAGAGTCCAGCTTGGACCCAGGAGCTGGAAAATGCTCCTTGGCCCCTATTCCGCCTCTGGGATGTTTTTCAAAACTGAACCAGCTGCGGAGCCAAGGTCTGATAAAATGGAACCTGGGACTCGACCAGGCCTGTTTTTTTGGATTTACAACCCCAAAATCCAGCGGCCAAGACACCACAAATCCAACAGAATGCTTGACAACTTGGGCCACTACAGGCCCCATGCATTTAAGGTCCACATCTGGGTTTACTGTATGTTCCACTATGGTGAAACTCTCCCTTTCCTGGCATGTTACTTCAAATAGGACCCACAGGTGCTCAGTTTTGCTGTCTCCACCTTCTCCACCTCTACTTTCTCTCTGCTCTCCACTACTGCTGCCTTTTTCCATGTTTAGCAGCCTCAAAGATAAACTCAGTAAGTAAACGGCCAAGGGATGTTGAGGCTGCTGCAAGAACAAAACCAACCACTGACTCTCTTTTTATCTATTAAAGCAAAGGCTTAAATTCTCCTAAGAATAAAATGGGTTTTGTTGCAAAAGAAAGAAAAATTCCTAGCAACAACGAGAACAGAGATAAATGTCCTAAGAGAATATCATGGAACTGGAGTAAATTACTTTAAAATAAGAAATCCAGGGTAATGGGGAAACTCCCCAAAAGTGAACAAGTGCTTTTCACATCTCAAATAAGGAAAAGATTCCCCCCCACCCCCCCTTTTTTTTCTTCCTTTCTTTCCAGCAGCTAGAAGTCCCATCTGGTTCCTGTTTCTATTCGTCTGATCTCCCAGAAATTTCTAAAAGCCATAAGCATCAGCCAAAAATTCCCCAGGCATGGACTCCTTTCCAAAATAGCCCACAAAACGGCATTTTTTAGGTGGGTTGGTTTGGAAGGAGCAGAAGGGGGGAGTGTTGATTTCTGTAACATTCCTAGGAATTTCTTGCATCTATTCTCCCCTGTAGATTTTCTTCTCTGCCTGAATTCCCCTTCCACTTTCTGCTGTCACGCTGGTCAGCACTGGGAGTGCCCATTCCCATGTGGCAGGATCCAGCTCTTCTTGTGGGAGCTCACAAGATGATGAGAGGCTTTTATCCCCAAGGAAGGCAAATGAAGTTGCAATTCCCTTGCAGCTGAGGTTTCCTCTGCTGGGCTGGTCTCTCTGCTGTCTGGAGGCTGCATAACTGGACATTTTCCATTGCTAAGGTGTTGTCAAGACAGGAGTTTTGAAATTAGCAACTTGGTGTAAATAGGCAAGATGGATGAGACAAAAAGGCCTGGATCAACTCTACGTGTTCTACTTCATGGCCTTAGGGACAGGTGGAAGAGGTTTTCCAGCAGATCCCCAGCTCCCATCTCACCTGGAAGCAGAGACATCGTCGTGTGGCACCATCAGCTCTCGTGGCTGAAGGGAACAGTCCCTCTGAAAAGCAACCAGTGTGTTCAGTTTCTGTTCATTCAGGATCTGTTCCAAGCAGGCTTTGTAAAGGTGGTTATCTCTCACTGACCTTGGTGTGTGCTTAAGAGCTTCCCCGGACACTTTGCATAACTGAGACCAAACAAAAGCAGCCCCATTTAATTCATTATGAGTACACCTCTTGATTGCACTCATGCTTCTTGTCAAGGTGCACAGACCTGTCATGGAGACTCCAAGCTTCTTGGTCTCCTCTGCTTTTGATCCTTCACTGAATCAAGCAAATTTTTATAATCAGGGGAGAGATTCAGAAACATAGAACAGGGCAGAGATTCAGAAACACAGAAACACAGGGCAGCTCCAGAGATGGGATGTGGACTCTAGAGATCTGTCCCCCAATAAAAAAGCAGCCCAGGTCACTGATGTCTGTAGGTTGCTACTTTTAGACATCTGAATTAATGAAATTATTTTAACCTCACAAAAGAACCCAGCTGCCTCACTGGACCCATCCAGTATTTATAGTAGAGTAACAGAATAATCTAAAAGGTCACAGCCTTATCTCTACACCCTGCACTTGCTTGTGCTTGCTTAAGAAAATATGCCAGAGGCATAGGAGAGAGCAGGCAGGCTCCAAGGCTCTGTGGCACAGCTGCATGACACAATGCCATGCTGTGCAGAGTTCAGCACATTCTCTCGTGTTGTCAAAACACATCCACTCCACAAGTTTTGGGTCATCTTAGCATCTAGTCCCATTTGAGAAGATACCACTGGAGTTCCCTGGCTCTCCTGACGCAGCTGTGGCATGTCAGAGATCACCAAACACCCATGGCATCCCTTTGCCCTTCCCAGTCACAAAATATTTAACCTAGCCTGCTTTTTGTACCGAAAACCAACTGGCATTTCTTGTCCATGCACCGTCTGAGATGCTGCTAAGAACATCTCTCAAACCCTCTGTACAATTAAATACTTCATCAATAAAAAGTAAACACACTTCATTTGCTGTTATAAAAGAATCTCTCCCTCCCCCCACAATGTTTTATTTTAGCAAGTGCACTCAACCATGTTCTCAATCTGCACTTCATTTCCTCCTATTCAGTTTTCTGTGGTTCACAGACAAAAATACCTGGGGGAAAAAAAAAAGCACAATACCAGATCCCAGGGGGCTCTGATTTACCACAGGAGAAAAATGTGTAGTGCTGTACAACAGGAGCCTGCTGCCCAGGATGGGAGCTGGAGACACAATGGGTGGAACAGAGAGCATTAAGCTCAGGGACAGCAGTGCCAAGAGCTTCTCAAATCCTCTCCCAGCCAAGGGTATCCCCAGGAGGGTATCCCTGTCTTCTTCATCTATCATTTTCCCCTGTAGAAGTAGTAAAGAAAGCAATGGGGTCTTCTTGTGCAGGGCATTCCTCCAGCCCAAGAAAATGAGCAAATAAGAGCTTTAGTCCCTGTTCCTGCCAGACCAGGCCCTCTCATCATAATGGAGTAAATACAGAGAAATGCATTTCTGCAGCCACTTCCATCCATGAGGATCCTAGAATGATGGTTCTTTTGCAACTGTAGTTGGCATAAGACATGAAAGCAGGCAGAACCTGACAGCAGATTGCCATGGAGTTTATAGAGCCATTCTCCTTGCAATCTGGGCAGAAGGAGGTTTGGGAAAAGAGGTTTGGTGTTCTTGGCAATGAGGTTCTTCTCACCCACTGCAACACAGATTTTCCTCACCCAACAGATGCTTCTGGTGCTGCTCCCTGTAAGAGAGAAAACAGGACACAGGTGAATGAAGCTGAAAGAATAATCTATCAAAAGAGAGGCAGCAGATCCTCCTCCTCCACTGCAGCAAGTCAGGGCAGCAAAGGGATAGCAGGTAAGGCTGGAGATGGAATTGTGTCCATCCCAGCAGGCACAGTCCCATCCCACCCATTCCATTGGTCACAGCGATGATGGAAACCACAGCACGGAGTTCACTCACGCATTTTCTCACATCACTTCGCCCCAAGTAATGTGCAACTAGACACTAAATAGGTGACACAGCATTAGAAACATCAAGGCTTGTCTCTGCACTCCAGCCTCCCCTGCTATCCCCAGCGGAGAATTGCAAATTCCAGGTTTTGCTGGAGTTGATGCAGCAAAGAGAGAGGAGAGAGACAGAGCCAGGCCAGAGAAGAAAAAGATGGAGAAAGGAAAGACTGGAGAAAGGAGGGGACTTGGGGCTAAATACAAGTGTTAGGGAACAGAGAAGAGTTTGTAAGCACAGGGATGGGAAGGCAGAGAGGGAGAGCCAAGGATAAATTGTTTTGATGAGTGCTTCAACCCTGAAATAAATATAACCACCCAAGGGGGCTCTGTGACTCAGTCTGACATTTTAGCTATTTTTTTTCATGCCACCAGATGTAATCAATTTAGCTGGGGGGGGCTCAGGGGGAAGCACACACATATTTTTATTGCGTTCTAATATCCACACCAAAAAAAAAAAAAAAAAAAAAAAGTACGTGTTTTGTTTTGTTTGGGTTTTTTTCTAGTCATAATATACAGCACTTTGTGCAGAACCAAGCACAAGCAGAACTTTCACCTGCCCTTTACCATCACAGAAACTGGAGTTTTGGGGACTGGGTGCAGATCAACCCCCCGATCTGCAGTGCAGCAGGGAGAAAACCCCCGAGCTGAAGGAGGATGTGAGGGGTAGCTGTGCAACTCTATTCACATATTCACATTCGCCTCAATACGCACGAGGGAACAAATATGGCCAATAACATCCTAAGATATTGTCGTGCTGAAATTCTTTGTTTACCAAGAAACGACATGTTGAAAGCCTTTGGCATTTATGAAGCAGATGATTTCTATTCATTTATTTGAAGCATTTTACAGTACTTACCCAGACACTTGGAGTGATTAACTTGCCAGATCTCATGTGGAGGACTGGGGCAGCTGGGTGAGCTCCAGAAAAATCTCTCAGTGTCCTAAAGGAAGTGGTACTTGGGTGGGTGGTGCTCACCCTTCTAAACCCATCCAGTACCAAGGTAAGGGAAGGCACCTATACTGCTTGTTTCTTTCAGTTGTAGTTTCATCTGGGCATTCAGAAACCTTCAACTCCTGCCTAGAACTTTGGGGAAATGTTTCTGTGCACTGTTAAACAGCTTCTGCATTCCACCCAGGGGCTGATGCTGTTCTGTGGTAGGTGAATAATTCTCATATTTACTCTCTGCAAAATATTTTGGACTCTGGAGAGTTTTTGCTCAGGCAGACTCCTCCTGAATTAATAACAGCTTTGTCTGAGCAACAGCTAAGAAATGAGAAGACAGTGCTGCAGGAATCCATATTTTTAAATTCACCTTGGTCTTGGGCTCTGCAGATTAGAGTGCTGGTGGGAAATACCTATTCCCCTCTTTCTGTTATATAACTCTCCCCCTCTACCTCCTGCCCATGTATCTTTGAAGGAGCCGTAGGAACTTAGCCCAGCACAGGACCCAGAATCACACATCCAAAATTAAACATAGCTATTCATTGAACTGGTTGACAAGCCTCCATCCAATGACCAACACAATTCCCATTATATCCAGCATCTAACCCATAATCGGACCTGCCTTTATTTCAAAATCTGCAAAGATGCAGCAGTCCTCAAGAGTTATTTCCACCACAACTAGATTTTTGGGTGTCTTCTCCTTGGATGGCTATTGGCATGGAAAAGAAGCCCTAAACTTTCCCTTGTAGGGCCTCTGTTTTTAGCTCTCATTAAATAAATCCCCCTCCCATTTCCTAGGAGGCTCTGTGCTGAAGGCCATCAGGAACAGGGGAGTTCTGTGAGGATGCTTGGTTTTTAAAGATGGTCTCTAGTAGATCTTAATTTTCAACTCTGAGCACACATTTTTTTTTCTCTCTTCAGCACATCCCCAGAATCTTAAATTCTACTTCAAAATCAAAACCATCTCATTTATTTAAAGTGTCACAGTTGTTCTTATCTGTCATGTTAATTATAAACACTTTTTTTCCCTTTAAGTGGGAGTCGTTTGCAATATATAGAAATGATTCCATAGCATGACTTCTTATCACCTATTCTAATGTTTCAAATCAAGTCACCCACCCTGATGCATCCTGGGTATTTTGCAAATTAGCCATTCTGAATGTATTTTTTGTGCAAGGAATTATTTCTTATGCTGTCTGCATAGTCCACACTGATTCTGTACATGTATGTACACGTCTGAAAGTGCCAAATTTATATCTGTCTGTAGAGAAAATCTCTGAACATTCAAGAAGTTGCCCCATCACAATAGGGTAGAAAAAGGGATAGATAAAATTCTACAGCTGCACAATGAGCTTGTATTAACTCCGAAATGCCATTAATGCTTGGACTGGAACTTGCTAACTTTTGAAGATTTAATTAGTTAAGCTTAGTATTTGGTTATCCTAGTTTTCTAAGATAGGTTGTCTTCCTTTTCTAAGGAAAGTTGTCTAAGGAAAACAATCTTTAAGTTTGAAAATCCTGAGGAAAAACACATATTAAAACCACAAGCCTCCTATAAGTGATAAACTTAACCCTGGAATCACTGTTTCGAAATAACTGTTTCAGAATCACCATGAATAGAGATCTCCCCGTTCCCAGAGGTAATTTTTAATCCTTCAGTCCTAAACAGATTTTTCTGCATTTCAGCTGTCCTTAAAAAAACCCCAAACAAACAAACAAAAAACCCCCATCAAAACCAAAAGCCTCCTACCAGAGATATCCTTAACTAAGTTAACACCAGGTTTTCAAGTCTGGCATCCTCGACCCAGATAGGAAGAAAGGCGAGCTGCAAATCCAATACTTGCACTAAGATACCCATTTTAAATTCCCACAACTTTATAACTGATAAAATGCTTTTCCTTAAGCGGAATAATTTTTCTAGCCTCCTCACTAAGGAGATGGAATGGAAGTCATGATAAAAAAAAAAAAAAAGTTGGTACATTAGACGTAGGAAGTGGAGATTTTTGCCTTTAAGTTTTTGAATCATCCTTAAAAAGTAGAGCAGATGAAAAACTAATGATCAAAATATTTTTTTTTCAATAGAGAGTGTATTTTTTACAAAAATCTTAATGTTACATGGAAAAATTCTAATTTTGCTAGAGCTGCTTAGTTTTCCACTGGGGAAGATCTAAACAAGAGTTTTCCTTTTAAGTTCTAGTTGACTGAAATGTAAGATTTTAAAGTAACTTTTTCAAATAAACAAACAAGTAAATAAAGTAACATCCATCCTCTATGGACTTTCTTCAGCCTGATGTCTCTCGAGAGATGAAAATGGACCTCTACCACAAGGCAGAGATTAGCAAGGAGTTCCACAAAGAGGACTCCAACGAGCAAGTCCACACCTCCAGCAAAAATGTGTCACTGGGCTGAGACAAAGCATGGAAAATTTCAACCCAAAGGGAGTGAGCCTGAGAAAGATATGAGCACAAGTGGTGGAGGACAGGCAGGAGCAGCAGTTGGAGCTCTACCTCCGTTCCAGCAGCTCTTGCCAACCATTAATAAATAACAGTCCCCCAGCCCAGCCATGGTGAGATAGAGACAGTCACTGGTGCTGTTAAACAGCCTGCAGCAGATACCTGCTGTGGCTGCGTGAGCAGGGACCCACAGCAGCATCCTTACTCCCAGGGACATCATCCCTTGGGATGTGATGTGTTAAGGGCAATATCCTGCTTTTCTGAGCTTCCATGGATGGATCCCTCTGGCTGCTGGTGGCTCAGGAGCCTTGCAAGCAGAGGTGTGGTTGGTATCACCAGCTCATGAACACCTCCAGCACAGACTCAAGTCCTTCTTTGTGTTTTCCTTGAGCATTGCCATGACTTCCAGGTGACCAGCTTGAAGGCAGCCCGTCCTTTTCCACCTTTCTGCCTGCCAGGACTGGTTCTGGCCAACCAGGACCTCTGTTGCAGAAGATGATGCTCCTGTGGGGAGGAAGAGTTTCAGGGAGCCTTTCCACTGCACACCTGACCTCTCCTTGTCCTCCTTGAGAACCTGGCATTGCTGAGACCTGAGAAAAATCAGAAGCAGCTGCAACCTGAGTCCTGTCCCAGCCCGAGACCCCCACGCAGCTGGTCCCCACACGTCTCTGCCCTCCCTCAGAGCAGGGCGGCTGTCTCCAGAAGGCAGCTCTTGGGACAATTTTCAGACAATCCAACACAAATAGAATTTGAAAACGTATTTCTTCACAGTTTCTTCCTGCCCTGAAGCACCTTTTCTTTTTGTTCACAATGCTGGGGCTCAGCAAAATGGAGGGTGGTTTTCTTTTTCTCTGGAAAACAGAAAGAAAACAAAAAAAAAAAATCAGTGTTGCCAACTCTTGCAATTTTAGTTCCACAGTACTGGATATTTTTCTTCACCCCCTCCCCAGCTTCTTGCTTCAATGTGTTATGCAAAAATCTCAGATTTCATTTTTAAAAGAGAAGAAAAAGGAACAAGCAGTTCATGGACTTCCAGGTTCTAGAAAAAAATCTGAGAAACATAAACTCAGAGCATCCTAAGGTACCTCCAAACTGAAAAAGAAAACATAGAGAAACAAATATTTATCACTTTTTTTTTTTTTTTTTTTTTTTTGAAGGGGGGAGAGCAGCACATCACACAGGATTTNTTTTTGTGAGGTGAGTAAAAAAACTTCTCATGACCTGAAGGACCCAACTAATTTTTGAGCCCTTGGGATGAAGGATCATCTAATTCCATAGGTACCACCAGTGGCTTGCACTGGCCAGATTCAACTCCCTGTGGAACAACATGGAGATGAGGAGATGTCCCCCTTTTTCAGGAGCAGGGCTGTTTCTACCCCACACCTTGGCCTTGTGGAAGAAAAAAGGACTAAATCATGGCTGGAAGGGAAGGAAGGCTGCATCTCAGTGGGATTTCAAAGTTGCTCTGTGAGATGGTTCTGGGGGGGTCTGTTGTTCCAGGTAAACAAGTGCCCATGTTAGCCATGGTTTTTCCTGGGAAAATCAGAAGATCCAAGGAGATTAAAACACTGGACAATGCTGAGAGCATGGGCTGCCTTCTCATGCACCCCATCGTGGGCTGGGGGATCAGTCAGCCCTGGGAATGGTCCCTCCTGTGCTTGCTGGGTCTTTGCACTTTTAAGAACTGAGCCAAGAGAGGCCACTTAGTCCCAGTGTCCAGAATCCATTTCCTAGGGAGGAGATGCACTCAGATGAGAAGAGCACCTGAACTGCTTGGAGACTTTGCTTTTCCTCTGTCTTGTTCTGGCATTTCTTTTTTTTTTTTTTTTTTTAATCTAAAACACAAGACGTCCAACCTGAAATTTTGTGGCTGCTGTTTATGTATGGAAAATATTTAACTGTTCAAGTCAGAAAGCCCAATATCCAGAAACTTAAGGGCAATCCAAAACTCCTAGGGTCTTCACAATCAGACTAAAAATACCGTGAGAACAGGCTTCCTTGGAACAGATACTAATAATCTGCAGCAGTGTGAAGGAATTACAGTTTTCCTTAAGCACCAGCTGGGAGCTGCCCTGACGTTTTCATGTCATCTGCTCTCTGGTCCTCTCGTGAAGGCCATGCAGTGATGGGCTGCAGGCTTTCAGGGCCCTGCTATAATCCAGCAAGCCTTGGCTGGTAGAACCAGCCCCAGAAGAGATTCCAGCTGGCTTAAGTTAGAGCAGCCACAGGGCTGCTCTAACTTAAACCACCTGCCAGTTCAGTCCTGGGCCAGCTCTAGGATCTGGGAGGTAGGAACGTGGACAAAAGACAACTTTGCCTGCTGTCTTCCTCATCTGTCCCAATAGGAGCTAGAGGTCCAAACCCCATTTAGAGATGTCCCTGGTATAAGACATCAGCAGGACACCTTTGAGCTCCTGGGTACTTCTAAAATCCAAGAATGCCCAGTTTAGTCCCATTTCCCTTCCTTACCTTCTCTCATCACAGAGCTTGCATTCACAATATTGAAGCCTGAACATGAGGAAATGTGCAAGGACAGGTTATTTCCTGGAACAGCTGATGCTTTCTGCCCTCTTTTGACTTTCCAGGCAGCCTCTCCCCTGCAGCTCTGGTGCCTCCACTCCTGTGGGGAGCCAAGCGATATAGACCAGACAGAGAGAGTTTTTTGCTCTTATTTTCCAGAGTGGAAAATAAGAAAGCAAACTAAAAAACAAACAAACAAAACTTTCTCCCAATATTTCCAGAGCTGCTGATCCTGGTTTGAACTTTGGCAGTAAGATCACAATGGATTTAAACAGCCCAAATTCACCCTTTTACAGAGACACACATAATCATGTGCAATGGGAGGAATTACCCTGATAATACAGCCTGAATTGTCCTGCCCCTGCCCTTCCTCCTTGCCTTTCGCCCTGCAGCTACCAAAGATAATGAGTAACAGTGATATTAAACAGGGATTTGGAGTTTTTTTACCTTTTCTTTTCCCCTCCAGAAAGTGGATAACACACTACAGTAGATAGAAAAATCCATCCGACTTTATTTAACTGTAACATTTATTAAGAGCAGTGAAAAGGTCAGCACGGAGCTACTAGTGTATGGGCTAAACTCCTTTCCCCAGCCTTGAATGCGACAAGAAAGCAGATCCTTTAAGATGCAACTATCTTAAGCTCCCCTCCGATGGTTAAACTCTTAGTAATTCTAGGTTTTGGAGACAAACGTCAAAGCAGAGGGCTCTTCCCTTCATTATTCAAGAAAAGGCCCCATCAATATTATCTGTAATAAGAATCTGCTGTTGACATGGCTCACCCCGCAGTTCCTGTTCCAGGCAGTAGTCCCTGTCAATAGGATTAAAGTGGAGGAATGCCTTTGACAAGTCCACTGGCTGCTGATTCATTGCTGCCATCAGGCTGCCGGCCGGGAAAGGCAACGGGGCACCCTGAGCCGGTCCTGCCGTGGCCGGGCAGGGACGGGCACCCCTGAAGCTTCGGTTTCTTGTGCCAAAGGGGACCCCCCTGGAGCTGCAGGGGAAGCGGGGCAGGGAAAGGCTGCCAGTGGGTCTCACTGCTGGTGTCCTTCCCTGCTGCTGCTGGCTGAGCAATGGGCACATCAGCTGCTGGGAGGCTTTGGGTTGGCTTGATGAGCAATGCTGAGCCCGGTGGCACAGGGGAGCCGTCCACCCTGCACGGGGTGGGAAGGAGGGCTCCTCAGCCTCTGCCACCACCGTGACCTCCTTGTCGGCCTGGCAGATTGCATCTGAGATGAACCAGGGGCTCTGCTCTCACACTGGGGTGCTCTCAGTGCCAGGCAGCCCACAGGAAGCCACGAGCAGGGACACCTGAGCAGTGCTGCCCAAGCTGGCAGACCTGAGCCACAATGGCCCTGGGAACCCTCAGCAAGAGGCACCAGTAGCTTTCTTCTGGAGCTTGGCCTGTGCTTCACCAGTCATAAGGATGCAGGGATGTGCTCAAGGGTGCAGGAGTAACGCCATGGTAAAAATGAACCTCTGAGGTTAAAGCCCTGGAAGGAAAGCTCTGGGCACCAAGGGGTGCAGATTGCTGGTGCCTAGTTGGGCACAATTCTGATCCATGTTTTCCTGCTCCTTGTTTACCACAGCTCCCTACACAAAGTCTCTGTCATCATCCCCTGGCTTGCACAGCCCCAGGTTTGCAAAGGCCCTGGTGCCCACGGTGGAGGAGCGAGAGCAGGGAAGGTACAGCCTCTCTAGAGCCTGCAGGGTCTGACACTGGCTAAAACCCAGCACCCGACCACAAAAGTAAGGGAAAAAAATCAGCTGCCAGGGGAAATCTGAGCCTCCTAACCTTCTACCTCTCAACTTTTCGAGTGGAGCATGCAGGACACATGTGCAGACACACATACACATTAACACGCTCATCTTTTCCAGTGACTAAGCTCCTGTCTAATTCATTCTGTTCCTGTCCCCTCAGGTGCTGAGGCCAGGTCAGGAAGCAGGCAGCCTAGAGTAAATAGATTAGCTCTTTTTAAAATAAAACCTCTATTATTATCCTTAGGAAAAAAAATAACAACCCTCATTTTCAGGAATTGTTACATTTAATTAGGCTGCAGGTTCCACTGGGCTCTAAAATGGAGCCAAGAAAGCACAAATGTCAAAATATTCTGCACACAAGATGAAAAGCCCTGAGCCGGGCGATCCGGTGAAAGGGAGCCCTGTCAGCCCGCCTGTCAACTGCACTGCAGATTTTTCAAACCTAATTAAAATGATCTTTAATTTTTTTTTTTTCTGCTGCTTTTAAAGAAACACATTTTTCTTCTCTTTTTAATTTTTTTTTTCCTGCTTTAGTTTTTAATCAGTCTGATTTCCTGCATTGAGCCAGCCAGGAAGAAAGTGAAAGGGAGACTCACACAGGCATCCAGGACTGGAAAACAGGAGGATGGGTGATTTTTGAGGCAGCAAAGCCTTTGCTGCAGCTCACCACACACCCGCTGTTTACTCACATGTGAGATCAAGCCCTAACAGGAAGAACAAGGTACCAAATTCTGTCCCTGCCTGTTTCCTGCCACCTTTGGGGGAATGGGACCTTTCGGTCTCTTGGTAAATAAACAGGAGTGCATCAAAGGGACACCTGACCACTGCACCCATTTTTGGAAAAACTAGAACAACTTACAGGCACTTGAATTTTTGGCTGACAGCTCAGACCAAAAGGGCTTTTTACTGCCCTGGGATTAGCAGCTCTGATGCTTTGGAGCTGATAGAGGAAACCAGTTTGCAAATCCTGAAACAGGAGCTCTATAGGAGAGCTTGAGCCACCGATTAATTTTGCTCACATCTCTGCCTTGCCCCTGCGGGGCCCTGCCAATCCCGTCCCTCACTGGGTTCATTGTTTATATGTGTGAAGTTATTTGGATGGGCTGATCTCAGTGAAGTGGTCTGGAGAGTTCTGCAGCAAAACGGGAGGTTGCTGAGATGAAGGTGGCAGCACAGGGCAGAGCAAGTGATTAGTACTAATAACCAGCATGATAAAAATGGGCATAAATAGGGATAAAGAGATTTAAACCAAGAAACTAATGCTTAAGGGGAGGCTGGGTCAACAAGTATATAAACACACACTTCCCCTCCCACCTCCCCTGCTCTAGTGTCTCCAAGAAACATATTTGTTTGCTTAAACAACCATTTCTTTCAGCCTAGTTTCCTACAGAAACAACTCTTTTGTGATCATGCTTTGGGTGTGTCTGTCTCTCTCCCTAATAAAACTTGTGAGCTCCCTGGCTGATTTCAACCAACTTTACCAGAAGGGCAGAGTCCTCAAAGATACCAACTGCTTTCAAGACTTGCCAGATCTGGGTGGACAAGAGAACATGGAACCCACACTGAGACAAAGGCTGCAGCATGGGCACTCCTGGTACTAAATACCAGAGCGTCCAACCTGGAGCTGCCTCAGATATTTCTCTGCAGGAAGCCACAGTTCACTGAATCACCTTAAGTGCTCTGTAGGAATGGCATCATTTGGGCTGAGAATTTAAAGTCATGGTCTCCTTCTGAGAAATGCCAGAAGAGTAGTGACAGCATGGGAAGGAGTCCCAGACAGGTAAAATGAGGTGCCTGCAGGCACAGGGTTGCACTAGCACTGCTCTCCAGTCACCCAAGCCGGTCCTCTGCCCTTCCTGCACCAAAGCCACCTCTAGAGCATTAAGGGGATCCAAGGGCAGGAGCAGGGATGGGGTCACCCTCTGCTTCATGCAACATCCCAGCTGCAGGGTTTTTCCTGCTGCTTGGGCGAGCAGAAGTAGAGGTAGGAGCAGTCTGGCTACTGTGGGAGTCAGTGACTCATAAACTGAGAGCATTTGACCTGGGATCAGCCAGAGGGAAGGACGTTCTCACAAGGTCACTCTCCTACAGCATCAATTTTCAGGCTCAACTTGCACTTTAAAAGCAGATTGGGAAAGGCCTGCTGCAGATGTCTCTCTCTCTCATGTAAGGGCACAGAGATGCTCTTGGTTGTGGTGGGAGCATGGAAGTGAGATGGGACCTGCCATACTCCAGCAGAGCTCAGGTGCTGATGAGGAGGGGCTTGAAAAGGACAATGAAATAAACTGAGAGTCCCAACCAGGGCTGCTCAGTGCCCAGCATAAGAAAATGTCCTGATTAAGAAGGTCTCCTTTTCTCTAGGTTGGGTTTATGATGGTTTAGTGCAGTCAGATTTAGGATGCACTAAATAAAGGAAAAAAGTCGTGGGGGTTACCAAAGGTTTGGATGCAGCCACAAGCTCCTGTTCTCCAAGATGATGGAGACAACATAGGAGAACACAAAAAGGATATTTTTAATGGGGAGAATCTCAATTTCAACAATCTTAGCCCTGCTCCCACATCATTTAAATTTGGAAATCTCCTCAGAATATCACAACATTTTGTGATATTCATTTTGTTATGAATGTTCTGACACTTTTTCCCTCTCATCAACTCCCTATTATCTCACTGGAAACACCCTCTCATCTGCTGAAAAAAAAAAAATAAAGCATCTCCTGGAGCAAGAAAACCCTTCAGCCAGAGCTAAAGGAAGCCTGGCAGGTTTTACCCCTGCAATTGCTCAGGGAAAATGCACCCATGTGACCCTGGTGTCCCACGGAAGAGATGAAATCGAGCCTTGCGCAAGGCGCTGCAGGGAAGGGACGGACGGGTGGGTTTGCCCTCCCAGTGACCAAACCGGGATCTTGCGTGCCTGGGAATCATGCCCCTAGGGGAGCAGATGGAGCTGGCATTTTTGGGACCCTGTGACTGGCTGTCCAGCTAGTAATTTAGCAAAGGGTGAGCAGATAATTTCCTGTTGGACTGGTCTGTTGGAAGGGCCTTTCCCCTCCGGGGAGCTGCTGGCTACGCAGCCAAGCCTGAAGACACACGGGAGCAAAGCGTGCTCCCTCCTTTTATAGCGGGGCTGGTTTCCCCGCGCTGCCGTCATCCCGGGGGGGAGCAGCGCCGTGAGACATTTGAGGCTCTCCCCCGCAGAGGGTAAAAAGTCAAAAGGGTATTAAGCTGTCACATTGGGGCAATTTATGTGTATAAACAGAGCCCTGTTTTGCTGATTTACACTCTGATAGCACATGGCCCACAGGTAACGAACGCAGCACATCCCCACATCTGCCAGTGGAAGCAGTTTGGATTGACTGACCCATAAAACTGCAAGGCCTGAAGTTATCTGGCTTCACATCTACATATACACACGCAAACAGCCGCAGCCAGCAAGTGCTCATGGAGTAACACGATATAAGCAATAAACGCTTTCCCCCAGCAAAAGTTAGGGGAGAGATTAGATAAGGTGGCTAAAACAAACTTTAACCACCACGGTGGGAGCTTGACTGGGCTGTCCCTTTACTCAGCTGAATAAGCCACAATGTAGGGAGCCCACAGCACCAGTCACCCCGTAGTGTGGGTTTCCCAAGGGATGCAGACAAACCAAATTAGCCAGCACATCTCCACTCTCTGCGAAAGCGCTCTTTCCCCCATCATTATGAGAGAGCTGTGCTCCCTCCCAAGCTCAGGGTCCAGTTAAGTCTTGCCTCCCACTGGAGAAGGGCCCCAAATTATTTTTCCCATTTGGGAGTGCTCCTGTTGGGAGCTGAAGATGTGGCTGGCCTTGGTGGGCACAGGGGAGAGGGAGGCAGCTCTGGTGCCATTGCTTCCCTCCCAGGTGGTGCAATACAGCTCCCTTGAACTATATTGCACAACCAAATCCCTCTCCCTCCCACCTTTCCAGAGAAAATCATGTTGCAACTGACCTAGAAACTCCATCCTTCCTCCTTCAATGACACCAAGAAAGCAGATTATCCCCCAGCCACCGACATCCAAAGGTAGGACGGGTGGGCACACGGATGGGTGCCTGCTCCTGCCATACCATGTGCAGTGTTTGCTTCCCATCATCTCAGTCCACGCCTTCACATCACTGTGCCACTGCAGGGATGTGAGCAGCCGCTATATTCCCCTTCTGCCCAGCAGACTTCAGTGTCAATTGCATGCTTTGGGCAAAAATAACAATTGGAAAAAGTAATTGCATTTATCATGTTGGCGACTCAGCCAGCTACATAAGAATGTTACATAGCAAAACCACAGAATTCAGCCTGTTTTCACACAGGCAGCAGAACAATGACTGGCAGGAGGCCCCTGACATCAGACGCTTGCCTTTAACTCAAGCAATTCTTTCACCAGCATCTCCAATCCACCAACCTGGGATGCCACAGCAGTCCAGCCTGCAGGTGAAGCTGAAGCTGATGAAGATACCGACAGCCAGAGGACAATTTCCAACAACAACTAAGCAGGCAGGAATACCACAGCACACTTATTCTACTATTTTGTCAGTGGATGCTCAGAAAGATGTAGGATTAAACTTCTCAAATCACACCATGATTCATAGGAAATTAAACTTCCCATGCTTGAGGCAGCAGTGATGGGTGACAGATTATGGAAGAGGCAAACGATGGCTCTTCCAGTGTCACCACAGACCCCACAGATATGTGAATTGCAGCTGTGCCTCCTGCTGTAGCTTTTCAACCTGCACAGTACTGTGCGTTATTTCAGTCTAGACTCTCCTTCTTCCTCAGCCCACTAACTCTGCCCCTGTGTAATCTGGTCACTCTGCTTGCACACTGCTTTCTTGCACAATTTGTCTCATTAGAATATGCTGCTAACTTGCTTTGCTGTTGTGAAGATGTATTTAAGATAATGCAATGCCCACCTCAAAGAGTCCAAGTCAGAAAATCAACTGTTATTGAACAGGCTCCGTCCCCTTCTAACCGAAAGTTGCCACAGAAATCCCACCCACTCTTTTGGACTGTAGTTACTGGGAAGCCACTCTGAAAGGTGTAATTTTTCCAAGTAGATTGGATCCAATTTGCAACCAGCTCACCAAAACAGGGCCTGTCCAGCTCCTTAAATGGTTGCATGGTCACTTCATCCAACACAAGAGACAAGGTGGGGCAGGAAGCAGGAGAGCAGTGCTGCCCCTTTTGGATGCAGTGCCCAGCTAGATGGATTAGCCAAAACATGAATTTGTTCCCCAAAGCCCTGTAAGCAAATGTAAGTTAAAATAGGTCCCTCTTGGATTCAGTGTTCATTGGTCTTCTGACTCCACGGTGTGTAAATTATGTCAGTTGTAGACTCCCTTGGGCCTCATTGTGTTGGCATAAAACACCCAAATGAATCTGCCTGGGGCATTCTTCTGCTCACAGGATATAAACAGTTGGCAGTGACTGATCTGCCACTTGTCAATGCACTCTCCTAGCCTGATCCTGCAAAATAAACTGCATTAGCCTAAGCTACCTTCAAGCTGCAGTAAAGCCATCCCTGGCATTAGCTTGTTCTTTTCAATGAAACTTGAACCGCCTTGGATGTTGTTTAACAAACAACTTAAACACACAGCAACGCCAGTGCAACTACACTTAAATTGGTCCTAGATGTTGGTTCATGCTGTGAATACAGGCTGTGATGGACATCCTTCTCCTCCAGTGCTAGCTGATGGTTTGACCACAAAATGCTCATTGTCACCTCCCTAGAGAGGCTGCCACCCCACAAACCACTGATGGATGTAATCTTTTCAAGCTGAGGTGGACAAGGACCAGTTGTTTGTGGGTAAGGTAATGTTTCAGCTATCACAGCTGCTTACATGGTGAATACCTATCTAAAGAGTTGCAGTTACAACCAGCACCACCTACAAAAGTTTTAAATAAATTTTGAGATGTTCATCCAAGAACTTGTACTACATTGGTTTAAAAATACTTCAGGGTTTTTTCCACATTTATGTCTAGACCAGGATAAAAAGGTGCCCAAAAACTCGCAAGGGTACTTTTATCTCCCCAAGCCACTGGCACTTTTGGTACAAACTTCAACATAAGCAGGGCTTCAGCTTTTATTTACAGGCAGGTGTCAGTCACCAATCTGGCTATGCCAGGGTGGCAGTGCTGGTTTAATCTGGCTGAGATTCTGGTGCCCTGCACTCAGGTACATCACGAGTTACTGAGCCTGGACAAAGATCCCAGACAGCACAAAATAATTCCTGATCAAGCTGACTCCTTGAAGCCTTTTTCCCATCTGACTGTCTCCACACTCAGCTTCCAGTTTTTGTGCAGTGGTCTACTACAGAAGAAAAAAAAATCCTGGTATTTACTTCACTCCCCACATCTGCAAAGTGGGACAAACTCTATCCTCAACTTTGCTCTGGTGGCTTAACAAACAGGGTCACTCAGGGCTTTGCCATCTTTCCAAAACTTTCCAGGCCCTTTCCTGAATGCTCTACAACATTTCAATGATTTCACTCACCACAGCAGCATTGCCATCAGGAGGAAATAAATTAAAGACAATCTATGCTCTTTCTACCTCCAAGTGTCCTCCTGCTCAGTTACAGCTCAGCACCAAGACCATCCAGTCAGCTGATTTTGGCTGGTGAAGAAGCTTTTCAAAAAAAAAAAAAAAAAGCTTTCCAAAAGCTTCTTCAGGATTCTTTTTCCTGGAGTTCACTGTCCTATAAATACAGCTTTTATTCTTTGTTCTTGTGTTCACCTGCATCACCATATTTGTTGTTTGCTTGAGCCTGGCTCCCCAAGCACTGTGTATTCCTCCCTATCAGTGACCTCCCCTCTCCATTATTTACTGTTTCCTTCTCATCACACCATCAACAGACCACATCAGTGGTGATTTTACGTTTTCTTCCATGTCATTGATAAAGATATTAAAAGCAAGAATACTGGAGGGACTTTGCTACAAACACAGCTGGCAGATGATTTACAGTTACATTTGGAGACCTGTCAGGGAGCCAGGTTTTAATCCATTTAACGCACACCCTCTTGGTTTTATACTGCTCTAGATCCTTAATCAAAATGTCATGTGGTACCCAGTCAAATGTCTCACAGAAGTCTTGTACACTACTATCACTTTTATCAACAAAACCAAAGAGAGACATCCCATTCTATTTTCCATTAACTCATGATGATTGGCATTAATTACAATTTTCATCCTGTAATTGCTCATGGACTCCCATGAACAAGGGCTAACTTGCACCACCCAGTGCACCACTAACAGCATCCCTCTGACTCATCCCTGGCACAGCCCACGGGTGTTTTGGGAACAGCAATCCTGTAAAACCCAAAGCTGGGGCACAAGGAAAGCTGGGCACTGTCTGAAGTGGCACAGTAGGGGGACCACGGAAACAATCATGGTCTTGCTGATGGCTTTGCCTTTTCCAGAGGGCTGGAGGGGCAGGTGAGCTGCTCATTATGGACACTAAAGAAAGGATGTGAAGAATGGCTCTGTCAAGTAAATTGACCATGACCAGTCTTTGAGATAGCACTGATCCACACTGGAATCACCTTCCCAGGAGTGGTCAGGAGACCACTTATTCATGGTAGAAGGGGTGATACAAAGTGTTTCTCTCATTGCAAAGAGACCAAAGCTGTTTATTCAGCATACATGTGAGACTAAAACATACTTCTAGCAATAACATATCATGTGTTATCTTGTTATCACAACTATTTGGTTTTGTTCCTTGAAGGTTGGAAACAATTCATTAGCTCACCACTGAGTCACTGCCTTGGTTTTTTCAACTACAAGTGAAATATAGGAAGAGGTCCCACAGCACCTACCCATGATACTGACATGTCCATGACCCTGGGTTGTTCCCTTTTTATCCTTTAGCTCTGCAAATCATTGTCTAAGTGTTGCAAGTGGAAGTAATTCCTCACCAAGAAACTACAGTGAATAAAAGGAAACAAGAATTTTGCTTCAAATATCCAGATCATGTTGGTTTTCATTTTGATGTAGTTGGCATTTTAAAAAAAAATGGAGCAGAACAAAAGTATTGGTTTAACTCTAAACTTTTTCCCCTTTTTTTGTGAGGGAGGTATTTTTTAAAATTGATTCAAATAAAACAGAAGGAAATTTCTAGGAATAAATGTTTAAAGTTTTGTGGGACAGGACAGAATATAAAAGTTGAAGTCCTTCCAACACACTATCACAGGCACATCAAAGTGAAGTCACTAAACATTTTAGCATCACTAAAAACAGCATTTGTTTATTTCCTACAAATGTCTTAGCTGAGGGATTTTTCCAATCACCAGTTTTGGTCAGTTACTACTGAAATTCGGCTGCAGCCTATCTCCATTTCAAGTGTGCAATCCCTAGTAGAGGATGGAGATGAAAACCTACCTAGAGATGAAAAAAGCCTACCTAGAGATTACAAAAAGTAATTCCCATAACAAGACCTGCTTGGATGAAATTGAAGTACCTGATGTAACTACCTAGAAAGCCCTTCTGCAACTTGAGTTTGGGGCCCCATAAATCTGAGCACCAGAAGCAGAGGAGGGTGGGGGATGTAAGATTGCAAATCCCCAGACAGGACCATTCTCAGTGGGTTTTTTTTCTCTTTTTCCACTTGTCCAACACTGAAGAAAATGACTGTGCTGGACAGTAGGGATGTTTCCCTGCTGAGTACTGATTATATACAGGCTCTTCTCTGTCTCAGGGAACAACACAGCAGACAGCAGTTTTCAGCTGTAAGACACTCCAGTTTTCATCTTTTCTCTGCTTAAGGCGAAATCTTGGCAGAACAAGCTGGAAAAACACAAAGGATATTGTAGTATTGGGGTTAATGGCTACACTGCTGAAAACTTTGCAGAGCCTTTGACTTATCTCATTAGCAAGCCGGAGAGCTGCTTTGGCATTAGATGTCACCTATGCATTTGGAACAATCCCCAACATCAATAAATCTCAGCAAACATCCCCTCACTGCAACCCCAGCACCTGCAAGGGTGCTAATCCCCAGCCAACATTCACTTGGCTAAATTATTTTTAAAAGATGATGCAGCTAATACTCCTTATTCCAGAGAATCCTGCATTGTTTTCCTTGCAAATTGCTCCTCCAAAAGGATAAAAGCTACAGCTTCTCACTTTCCACTCCAAAATAACCCTTCTCGGCTGGAGCAGCAGCCTGTGAATTTCCCCAGGAAAAGTGAGATGCATCTGGTGAGTCCCAGCCCAGTCCCCAGCCGGGGCCGGAGCGATGGTCGGGGGCTGTGGCTGTGTTTTATCACCCGCTGCTCTTTGTGCTGTGCCTGGCGTTCGGGGCTGTTTCCCTCCTGGATCTGGAGCCCGGTGGGGCTGGGGAGCAGGAGCAGGGCCACGCAGGAGTCAGCGGCATTGAAGGGCTCTGCGCTGGCAGAACAATGGGTTTGCTCCAGGCAGAGCTACTGACTTTTAACAGCTCTTTGCCAGTAACCCCATACGGGATTGCATCATGGAAAATCCTAGTGGAAAGCCAGGAACAAAGGAAAGATGTCAGGCTGCTTTTAAAAGGGACTTGTTCTCAGGGCAGAGGAAGCCCTTTGGTGGCCAGAGTGGGAGGCTCAGCCAGAGGAACCTGAGCTCTGTGAAAGACTGGAGGCAAATCTGGAGACATACACCAGACGGGAGAGATGAGAAAAGGGCAATGCTCAGGAGGCGACAGCTTTGCCTCGCTTTGCAGCGTTCCTGCATTGTCTAGGGATGAAGTGTGTGTGTCTGTGTGGAAAAAATTCCTATGCAGACGTTGTGTCCCTTTATTGAATTGTCCCCATGGTCCCTGAAGAGTCCAGAGTGCCGATCAGGACAGAGGATGCAACAATGCCCACAAGCTACTGAGCTCTCATCTCTGGTCCAACACCCCCAGAAAGGGAGCCAGGCAAGAGACATGTCCCTGAAAAACAGGGCTTGGGACACTGCCTGGACTCTGTCCAGGCTTGGGTAGCTGAAAAGCACCCACGGCTGATTTTATAGTGCACGACAAGAGATTTTGGTCAAGAGAGGCTCTGTTCTTCAACAGAGAAGCACAGTGAAAGATACAGAGTCACCACTCCGTTTCTGAAGGGATCACAGCTCCAAGTGCCATCACATTGCGAGCCCAAAGAGAAACCTTTTGATGGGGGATTAGAAAAGCAAGACCACTTCTGTGAGTATGGAAGAGAGTGCTCATGAGAAGAAGGAAAACTCCCAAGGAGAGCCCAGCAAAGACACCCTCTGCTGCCCAACCGTGGGCTCACTGAAGCCCAAATGCTGCCTGACTTTGGCTCTGATGTGATATCTAACTTACAAAGACAGACCTTCTTGTCTGCCTTTCTTATGATAAACTGGTCTTTCTTTAACCCTCCAGGGACAGCGTGTAGAAGGACAGTGCACAGCAGGTGCTTGAGAGGCTCTGCTTCCTACTTTGCTGTTCCACTCAAAACTCCATTTCTCATTGGCAGCACAAGGACAACCCCGCCAGCCAGTGGCATGTGCTTAGATCACATGGCAAAAGGAAGGACCCTTCGGTGCCATCCATGGAAAGGAAGCAGCAGAGGCTGTAAGCAAGCCTGGAAAACGAGCACATTTGCATTCTCATTAGCTATATGGAAAACAGCTAGGAAGACTTTTTTGGCAATACAGCTAGCCATTGACTTGCTTACTTGGCTGAAAGACTGATGCCAAGGAGCAGCAAAGCAAAGCAAGAGAGCTGGCCTCGAACCAAGGGATTTTGCAGATTTCTCATTCTGCATTCATTTCCCTTAGTCCAGGGGTCTTAAGTGCTGTCAATTTTAGGGCATGAGTTGGAAACTGGATTGCAGAAGGAGCTCTCCCCTGTCTGCCTTTCCTTTCCACTCCATCCTTGGCCGAACAGCCCAGATTTTGGATGGAAAATCCCTCCCAGACTCCAGTGCTCCCATGCTTGTGAGTGTACAGGTGTGGCTGGCTGCAGCAGGGAGCAGAGCAGGGCTGGCCCTGCCCTGGCAGCACAGTCAGCAGTGCCCGGCCAGCTCTCCCCACTGCTGGCTGGGGATGGCTCTGCTGCCACTCCTCCCCACAAAAGACACACTCCTCGCTCAGCCAGCGGCGCTGGACACTGCTCTGGGCTGCCTCAGTCCTGGTAATGCTGGCAGTGCTGCTGAGAGCACAGTTCCCTTGCCTGAGAGCCCCAGCACGGACTGGATATCTCAATCACCTTGTCCCAGTCATCTCCAGAAACAGCAGCCACAACAGGAGCAGCACACCCCTCTCCTGCCTGTACCACACACCACGCTCAGGGACACGATGGCCCCACGCAAACACCTTTGAGCAGCCTATCCCAGAGTGCCAGAGGACTGGGAACACTCCTGTTTTTCCATTACTGTGGCATTATGTGGGACTTTGCTTGGAAAGGTTTGCTGCTCTGGGTTGCCCTGAGAAATCCTGACAAGAAATTGGAAAAGAGTGAATCAGATATCAGCTGTGAAGAGAAATCCTTCTCCCAGCAACTTCCTTTAAGGTTGGAGGTGGTTATATATCTCAAACCTTTTTCCCCCCCATCATTTCAAATAAATGGTTTAAATTCAGTCTGCCTGCATTCACATGCTTTTATGTTTGTTTACCAATAATATTCTAACAATGGAATTTACTGTCAGGAACATTTACCGAAATGGCAAATAATAGAAACCTCATAAACACAGCAATTCAGACCAGAATCTGGTTCTGAAAGTCACGTACTAGTATTTCAGAGAAGAAACAATGCCGTGTGAACGTTCACCCAAGCCAAAGTCACCAGCACAGCTGAGATTTCAACCATTCACTAGTAACGGGTTCATTATCAAGATATATTGCCTGAATTATTCCTAGATGTTATTCAGAGAATTATTTCAAATAATTAATATATGTAAGAAAATTACTGGCTCTGAACAGAAGAATTGAACGTGTCACATTAGAGCTGAATAAATGCCCTGCAACTATTCACTCCTCTCTTTTGGATACACTGATTTCATCAGATCCAATCTTTAACCCCACTGGGGCTGAAGGAAATGTTCTCCTCGAGCTCTGCTTGCTGTGGTTTGGGACACAATCCCCAGGAACACCATCCCTCTCTGTAGGGGGACTGTGGCCTTGTCTCACAGGCTGTCCATTGTATTTCAGGAAAGAGAGTCATAGTTTTACCTTTCACTTAGCCCAGGATAATTTCTGTGGTCTTCAGCAGAGCTGTGGTTACACGTCCATGCACAGGACAAGACTTGCACCAGGTTTAATCTTGTCCACAGTTCATTGTGTCAGCATCTCACAGGAGGTGCAGGAAACACTGTGAGCAGAGGGAGGGGCTGGCAGGAGATGGCTGGACCTGGTGGTCCACAGCCAGATGGTGGGGGGACAGCCAAACCAGGACAGGCTGGAACCTGTGCTTGGATCTCCAAGAAACACAGGAATCTTGACAGTATTTGGGCTGGTGTCAGGAAGAGAAGAATGAGTGTGAGCAATATGTCCAGACACAGATGTGAGAGCAGTCAGATCCAGAAGCTGAAATTCCCAGTTTGTGCTGTCACACAGAAATGCAGTGGTAAGAACCACAGATCCACAGCAGCCATGCATTTTGAGACCCCCTTCACCAAGTGTTGTGGGGTTTTGTGGTTGGTTTGTTTGGGGTTTTGTGCCTATGGTACCTTCCAGTCACCACAAACTGCTGTAGCTCTCTGTGTGCACAGTGCAACACAACCCCACCAACCTGCATTTGTACCACAGGTGACTTGTGTCCCATAGTTTCTCTCTTTCACAGTCACACAATGAATTTTGCTTACCTGGTAGAGCAGCCTTGTCCCTAGAATCCCTCCAGCACCTGTGATGGAGCTTCAGGAGTAAGGATGCAGGATCAGGCTTCAGGTGGAGGAAAAAAAAAAATATAGAGAGACATATAACACAAGTAGAATAACTAAGGGAAAAGGCATATTTACATGGAAGTTGCTAAATAGGTGGCTTGTTAACTACATTGTGGCATTATTCCTTGTCCTTTTATTCCCAAGGGCTTGATCCCTTCTCATGCAAGCCCAGGACAGGCTTAACTTGACTGAGGGCAGGGTCCAGGTTTTACCGGGCAGCAGAGGTCAGAGTGAGAAAAGAGTCTGCCTAGCAGGGTTTGAAGAGGGATTTGGGTGAGGAAGGGGCCCAGGGGTCACAATGGGATCTTTTGCAAGACCTCAACGATGCAGCTCATGGCATCTTGGCTACCCAAAAACATACAGAGCCTCAAGAGCCAAGAGAACTTTTCTGCATCAACAATCAGCACAAAAAGTAGTAGCAATAACTGGGAGCATCTGAAAGGGGTTCTTTACTTCTCTCTCTCTCCCCCCTCCCTTTTTTATTTGCCTGACTGACAGAGGATTTAAATGCAAAGTGGATCTAATGCACACCCTGAAGTCGGCTGGCAGTATGCAAATGACCTGTCAGATTAAAATCTGAATGAAAGAGATAACAAGCTTATCTTCATAACAAAAGACTCTTACGGGCAAACTATTTGACGCAGTGTTGATGTTTGTTTTAACCCGTGGACTTTGGACAGTGCAATATTTCAGGGGCTTCGCTCTCCTCACTCCCCAGCCCTTGCACGCCTGTGTGTGGTGTGTGTGTGTATTTGTATTTGCACTGGCAACAAAAGGCAAGTGCTATGATAATAAGAAGAGGGAGGAGCAAAGAAAAGAAGCCTAGTGAGGGCTCTAACAGTTGATTTCAAAGTCTTGTTTTGGGGGGATGGCTCTGCAGAGCCAGCGCCAAACAAACCAGCAATAGGTCAACTCACGCTTGCGACCAGCACTACAGCTGCAGTGAGAATAAGCAAACACAGCAGCAGGGGAAGGAATTAAAGGAGGGGGCTGGGGCCGAGGCGGGCGATTTATTTTTCTGGCACGTGCAGAGGGGTTGGAGATGGATCAGCTGTATTTATTCTGTGAAAAGGGGAAAGAAAAGGAGGCAAAAGAGCAAAGCAAGTTTCATTGCACCAGAGAAAACAAAGATTTTCAATAAACTCCCCATTGCCACCCCCTCCCTGGAAAAAGGGGGAGAGGAAGAAAAAAAAAAAAAGCTGCAGGTGTTTGCGAGGGGTCTGTATAGAAGCCGAGGGGTCTGTATAGAAGCCATGCAGGGAATTAGCAACTGAGGCAAGTTGCCTTTGGAAAAGGAATCTGCCCTGAATAGATTTGCATTTCTTAATTTAGGGGATCATCAGCAAACAAGAGCCAGAGAAAGCACCCCTCTGCAGCACCAGGGGCTTCAAAGTGAGCAGGGCCGTGTGCCGGGCGGCCGGGGAGGCAGCCGGGCTGGCTATTGAGGCTGGCCGGGCTCCCGCTGGGGCCGGGCTCCTTCGGCTGCCGCACCCCGCGCCCGAGTCCCGCCGGCCGCCCCGCTTTATCCTCCCCGTACAATGCGGAGCGTGCGAGCATTGAGCGTTCCTCGCCCAGAGGAAGCGCCACCAAATCCTCCCCTTTCAGGTCCTTCCCAATCCTCTAAAGCCCCTCAGTTAATGCCCCGCTGCTCGGCTCTCTCCCTGCTGGCCTCGAAACCACCGAGCGGTATTTACAAGCTTTTTCACACGTTGCGATTCCCCCTGATACTCCAGCCCCTTTGCTGCAGGGGACAGCAGAGGTCTGCCCATCTCTGGGGACAGTGGCAGGAGCAGAATCCTAGGACAGAGCCTGGACCTGCACCACCAAGCCAAGGCAGTGCTGTCCATTCCTCGCAGTGACGATGAATCCCAGCAGCATCCCACATCCACACAATTTCCTATTATTCATATATGTCCTCGTGTAAGGGCAGCCTTTGCACAGGACACCTTCCCACACATGGTCTGCAGTGCTCCCCAGGCTCAGTCCTGCACTTCAGAAATGTACCCACTCCCAATTGCTCTGTGGGAAATGGGCTGGAAGAGAAATCCCAAATGCAGTTGTCTTGGATTGGACTGCAGAGCATGAAACCACAGGCCAGGGAGAGCCCTCCAGGGCAGGTCACTGCGCTCCATGAAAGGGCCTTTCAATTCTGGAAGGGAAAAGCAAAAAGAAATGTTACATAGATGTTAAAACAATGAAGGAGGGATTTGAGCACTGTGAAACTTAGCCATTATGTCCCTCCCAACCCCACTCAACAGCTCTTGGATGGGCCTGCAGCCGATAAACCTGCAGATGCAAGAGAACAGATGGAGTGAAGGATGTCAGAGCCGTGGAATAGTTTAGGATGGAAAAGGCTTTTCAGATCATAGAACTCAACTGTTTACCCAGCACTGTCAAGGTCAGCGCTAATCCATGTCCCTCACTGCCACCTCTACATATTTTCTAAATACCTCCAGGGATGGTGGTTCCACCAGTGCCCTGGGCAGCCTGTTCCAGTGCATTACAGCCCAGCTGGTGAACATTTCTTCCTAATATCCAATCCCATTGTACCTCCCCAATGCAATTTGAGGCTGTTTCTTCTTGTCCTATCATTTGTTACTTGGAAAAATCTGTGCAAAAACTCTCACCAGCTTTTCTGGGGTGAACTGGTATTCCTTGAAATTTATTGGTGGCCATTTCCAATTCTCACTTGCACTGTGGCTACTGATGTGCTGCTTAGCTGTGATCAGGGATGACATGGGCACATGAAACAGCTTCTTAGCTGGATAAGTAGGACTCCCTTTCAGCTCTGTGGGAAGGGTTGAATATTCACTGATGACAAATCTACAAACAGTAGATGCCAGTGGAATGTGCTGGTACAAACAGACACAGGAACCAGAGAAGGGTAAAAATGCAGTCAGAAGGGGTAGTGAAAAAAATCCAGATTTCCATATTTGCAGCCATGTTTTACGTGTTCTGGGAAACAGCTCTGCTGGGCCTTCTCTTCCACTCCTAGGTTTTTGTAGCTGGCTTGAGACCCCAAGGTCACAACAAGCTTATACAACACAAGGTTTACCTGGCAGCTTCAGTTTTAGCTCTCAGAGGCAACAAATGAGGTGAAACCAGAAGTGAGGTGTTGTCATATACACTGTGAACTGGGTAACTTTGGGTGGTTGGCCGCTAAATGCTCCTTCCAGAGGAGCATGAAGACATTAGGAAGAGTATTTTCCCCACTCAGGTACCTAAGACAGGTGTCTCAACAAATAACCTCACATTCCTCAACAGGTAAAAAGAGTATCTAGCCTTCATTGCTTTGGGAAAAGGATGAAAATGTAATTTTTTAAAGTACACTTATGGTTTCAAACACAGAAAGCAGGTAAGAACCTCCAGCAATTAAATCAGCCTTTTAAAAACCTTCTTGCTTGCAAGCCAAGGTCATTGTTTTGCCTGAATGTTGGACTGCAACCTCTAAATCTTGGACAGCACCACAGCAAGAAAATAACACATTTTTAGTGACTCAACCCAAGGATTTGCAGAAGAGCATAGATCCCTTTCTTCTGAACAGGAATCCTGGAATATTCACTGCAAAGATTAAGCCTGGAACAAAGTAATAAGCAGGAATGGACAGAAAATTTAGGTCCAGGTTGTAGGAGGCTCTTTTTGTTATGGTATTTCCAACAGCAGGAAGAGCAAGTGTTTAACCAGCATGTCTGAGTAGTCGTAGGTGCATTGGGTCATGCCCTCACTAAAGAGAAGCACAGCTCTGCAGTGCTTGGGGCTTCTGCTCACCAGATGAGGCTCCTCTGATGCCTTCTCCTGGTCTTAAAATCAAGAGTCAAACACGGTTAGAAGGGAAAAAGGGACTTTACCTCTGTATTTATTTTAAGGATCCTTAAGTGCACCACATCCAGGATGAATGCACCTCCATGCACATCGTAATCCCTCTCCTCCAAGACCTCATCCAACATTATAGGTGTTACTAATTAGCATATCTATCAAAAATTCCCCAATGAGAGGGTCAAGTGAGCCCCCTCTCCCCAAGGAACCTTCCCCTGGATGGTTCTGTCTTAGTTTATAAAATGTGTTCTGGAGAGGACCTTGGGCTCTGGGCACACTGATCCCTCACTACCAAGCCTCTAAAATGTTCAGTCTCCCAGCTTAACAAACAAGCCCAAGAATGGAGGCAAGAAGCACCAAGAATACAGAAATTGTAAAAAGGTATAACAGGGATATAAAAGAAAAGACAAAAATCATCATGGCATCACCTCCAAGCCAGGACCTTGCCCAGCAGATACAAATCCTGTAGCCTACTGAAGCTCTGTTCAAGGCAAGAATGATCCTTAAACCAGGAACTTCTTGGGAAAGGGCAGTCGTGACTCCACTCAAATCAACAACAAAGCTCCATCTGGCTTAATTATGTTCAGCATTTAATGCCATCATGTCTATTAAATGCCTTAGAATGCCTTACCCAACTTTGGTGCTATACAGACAGTAAAAAGCCATGAACACAGCATTTCTGCCCTTGTCCTTTGCATCATTTGTCTGTTAGTGGTTTTGGTTTTAAGAACTAGCAGTGAACAAAAATCTGTATATTAATTAAGCCTATGGGGCACATAAGGCAGAACCTCCCTTGTGCTGGGCATTCACTTTTGGTTTTTTCTCAGCAATAAACCCGAGCAGCAGGATCCTCAGCTGGCATGACTCAACACAGCTTATTTGAACTCACACAGTGACACTCTGCTCCTCTGCAGCACAGATCCTGGCTCCATCTACATAAGCAAGAGCCTGTGTTTGCTCCAGAAAGGTAAGATAGGATCTAGAGAGATGACACTACTAAAACGTGGGTGGGAGGGTAAAGCCAGACAGCTGAGACAAGGCAGACAGTCCGTGACAAGCTGGAATTAATATATTAATTTTTTTCTTTTCTTTTTTTTAAAGGAAGAGACTCCGCTGATGGGACACTGATGTGTCGTTGGGACTGGAGTTCTCTTTGTCAAGAGCCCACGTGGAGGGCCCTTGAAGTTTTTGGCTGTGCTCATCCACAAGGAGTTTTAAGATGAGCTGCTTCCAGCCATTTTTTTTCTGAGAAATGATCCAAGTCTGGAGCATCCAGCTTCATCAGAGACCAAGCTACAAAACCTTAACTCAGGAGACACTCTCCTCCTCCCCTTAGCTCCTGTGTGCTGCTGATGTGTGTGGGCAAACTCCATCAAGTGAAGAACCTTTGGGCCGCTCTCCAGTGATCCTTGTGCCTGAGGAACATCTGCCAGTGCCCTGACGTGGGAGCCCTGGGCCCTCTTTCCAAATCCTCCACTGCTTCACAAGCTTTCTTCATTCACAAACCTCCAGGACCTCTTTGTGCCTCAGTTTCCCTGAGTATAAAGCTGACAAAAAAGCAATTCTGACTTCCCCATGCTTTTTCTTTAAATTATGATGTCTTCCTTTTACATTGGCAATGAACAGACACAACCAAGATAAAAATCAGAGAGTAAAAATATACAAGAAGAGGCAGTTCTGCTCCAGACATGGCTTTGAACACAGACTGCAGTCAATGTGAACTGGGTCTGTTCATGTTTTTTGCCAAAACATCAGCACTTTGTAAATAATACTGTGATTCCCTGCTTCATAAGGTTGTTTTAAACCCTCGGTCATCTTGTGTGGAAGAGCAGTGTGAGCATCAGCCTTTCCCATGTGAGGTAGTTTAAACTGTTAGATCAGGGCACATGAGAATAGACTCACAAGCATTTTACCTGTAGCTTCCACTGATTGCCCTGTTTCCTGTCAATGCCTGTCTTTCCCCTTTGGTTACATAATGATAGTGGTCAGGGGAAGGTTGCTGGCAGTGTAGAAACAGCCAGTATAAAGAGCCAGAGATAAAGAGCTTTATGAAATAAAAAACAATACAGAAAACCCCCTCACATTCCTGAATTATCAGGAACTGACTGACTTACACTCTTAGCTATACAAGTATGAAATAAATAAAGATGATGTTGTTCATTTTGTGTGTGTGTCTAATCCTATATTCTCAATAAAATGCATTTAACCTTGTTCCTTTAAAAAAGCTCTGGACAATCAGAATCATCTTTACAGAAGACTGCATCTGCTTTTAAATTAGCTTTTTAAAATGTAGCCATTCTCTCTTTCTCCTTTTCCAATTCCCATTCACACTTGGCACAGATAAACACAGGCCAGAGCTAGGAACTCTCTGAATGTTTAAATGGAAACCACACTCCAGAAGAGCAGTCCTTTTCCCCCACAGCCAAGTACACAGTTTGCTGTCTGCCCAAGCCATCAGAGATTCAAAAGCTTCATTTGTCAACAGCCCCTCAAATACCAAAAGTTTAGATAAACCAGCTTGCAAAACAACTACACCAGTCCTTCCTAACTCTCCTGGGAGATGGTTTTACACTCGAGTAATGCCACAGAAAGCACCTCACTCCCTCAGAAACATTCCTATCAGGTGCAGGTCAAATCTATTTAACCTGATTTTGCCTGTCCTGGCTTTACATCCAAAGGTCAAGTCCAGCTCCCAGCCACATGGGGAGTTGTTCACAACACTGACCTCCGTGTCAAGCACAAACTCGGGAACTGGCGTGGAATTTGACCTGTAGCATTTGTTAATAACCTCCTTATTAATCATCTTTGTCACTTCTCCAGTGCCTCCCCTCTGTGGATGCAGGAGCACCTTGTGAGCCATGGTGAACTAAAGTGATGGTGTGGGTTAAGAAGGGTATCTCCATTTTCCACCTGGGAACAGAGGAGCACACGGGGCTGTGCAATTAATGCTCAGGAGCTGTGGGCTTCTGGCAGAACACATTCCCACAGCTGCAGAGAGCTCCTGCCAGCACACAGAACCCTCTCCCACCGTGATCCTGAACGCGCTGGGCCGTCCTCCCACGGCGGGGCAGCGGCGTGGGAGAGGAGCCACAGTGGTGCTGTGCTGGGTGGCTGGAAATGATACAGGAAAATGAGCACATCTGTGGTCGAGGATGGCACGTGCTGGGTGGGGGAATCACAACACACAAACCATTGGGGGAAAAGTTTCTCTCCTGCAAACGCTGGAATTGAAGCACCCTTATCATCCCTGAGGCTGCATAAGGGTGTGCTTGAATGATCAAATCACTGTTCTGTCTGTGAGCTCAGGTTAAAATCCCAGCAGAGGTGATGTGTGCCCTCAGCACAGGATTTTGCAGTACTTACAGGTGGCTCAGCTCGGGCAGGCAGCGCGGTGCAGCTCCGCTCCCAGTGACACCGGCACGGCTGACGAGGCCGATGCAGAAGGAGGTGTCTGTCCTGGTGACGTGAGCAGGGAGCCAGCAGCCAGGACCTCGGTGTCTAGGGCCCCTCCTGCTCTCTGTCTCTGAAACCCTTGAGCCAGCAGGTTTGAGTCAGAGCCCTAGACAGACCCAGGTAAAAAGTAATGTTATATCCAAGTCTGTAATCCCAATTTTTGCCACAGTGAGAGCCCATCCTAACCCCCTTTCAGTTCCCTATAGCTTTGGAAAAAAAGTATTACTCATTTGACGTATTTCATCCTCACATTCAACAGCAAAGCAAAATCCACAGGGTGAGGTTTTCCCTTTTATTAGACCAGCTGGAAGCACTGGAGGGGAAAAACCAGACAAGTTATCAATGTCCAAGCTTCTCTTCAAACAGTGTGTTTGAGAATATTCTGAACTGAGGTCTGCAACTGAGATTTCTGGTGATTTAATAATATCCTATACAGATTTCTCACACTCTTAGTTGAATATTTGTAAATCAGTACTGTTTTGCATGTCTCAGGAAAACAGCCCCACAAGTTAGCCATGGGGAAAGTGCAGAAGGAGCCCTGGGTGGTCACACATTACATTGCACAAAACCATAGTGAGAGTGGGAATAAAAGAACTCCTTACATGACAAAACCAGCTTTTCAAATAAAAATGCTTTTTGAACAGAAAGTTTTCAGTTATAGTTTGCTTCCTTTTCAAGACAAAAAAAATTAAAATTAAATGAAAGTGTTTTCTCAGTACCAATTCTGGTTTTTAATCAATATTTGTTTTTCAGTACTAAAAAGTGCTTTGCCTTCTTCTGAAGCACTGAAAAAATAAACATCCCTTTATACTTTTAGGGCAAGCACAGTATTTCTACCCCCCGCCCCAGGCAGCAGTTTTCAGTACAATACATTTTTTAAATGGGGGGAAAAAGCATCTGCATACTTCAGCAATGTGTATTTTCAGTAACACTGACTCAATAGTTCACCTTGGAAGCCTCAGACTGCAGCTCAGGGCAGCCCAGATGGCAGAGCACCAACAGCAGAGGTGCCAGCTGGTACAGACAGATCATATATCAATCAAATTGGTCTGAGTGCTCAGATTGAAACACTTGTACTATAAGAAATGCAAGGGAGGAAAAGAGCTCTGAACACCCCCCAGTAAAGAAAAGGCAGATGATGTTGCAGGGAAGATGAGGCAGAGTGTGGGCAGGGATCTCTGACTCAACTCGTGCATCTCTGGACCCTTCCACAGTTCACTCCCCGAGCTCCCTCTCAGAGCTACTTTAAGGTGGAATTACCTTGGAGTTTTTCTACTCTGGAAGGTACTTTTAGTACAGCCAGGCTTGCAGAAACCCACGCTTTGGAAAATGGGAACATTTGTCTGTTTTTAAGGGTTGTTATGGTAAAACCTGGGTAACTGGATGGGTTTGATGAGCAGGGTGCCAGGGAGGTGCTCAGAGACCTGGATTTCATGGCTGGCTGCACGTGCAGCTGGGGAATCCCAGTCAAGTGCACACACTATCTCTGTATCTCACTTTCTGCAGCAGTGAAATGAGAGCATTTCTCAAGACCGTTAAGAGGCTAAATTCACAAATATTTGAAATTTGCTTTGAGATCTCTGAGGGACTGGACTGCAATGTGCCAAACCACGGCAGCACTGTGCACCTTGGAGGCACAGTGAATGTTAGCCAATTAACTGCAGATTATTATGTTTAGAGGAATTAAAATAAACTCCTGGATTCTGGCTTGGTGCAGCCAGGAGGATGTAACAGTCCCTCTGCTGTGTCAGTATCATCCCCAGGACCATTGGTGAGGGATCTCTGTGGCACAGAGAAGCCGAGCCCCACACCAACACCATTCAACAATTGGTCATTGACAAAAACTGTCCCCACCAGAGGCTGTCTGGGGAGAGTTGGGGGCATTTGCCTCTGATTTTGAAGCTCCCATTTCTTCTCACCCCCAATGTTTGCCTTCAATATTCCCTTCAGTATTGTGGGAGAGGTGAACACAGCAAACAGCACATCTGACCAAGAACTCTGTCACCCCTAAGTATTTGCTTTGCAGCCTGCCTGGCCGCAGTGGGAGCAGTGGTCAGTTTCCAAAGGACTGGATATCTCCGACTCTGGGAGCGGGAATCAGAGCCATGCAGATAAGGCTGTCATCAGAGATAACAGCAGTCAACAACCCTCAGCGTCATTATCTCAGCAAAGGGAAAAGGCAGGCAGCTCCCCTTAATATACAAAGTGCGGTGGTTATATATGTCTCCTTTACAATGATAGATGGAAAGGGATAAAGGGGGAAATCTAACAGAAAGCCTTCAAAGCCAGCCTGCTTCACATCCCCACGCTCCCAAAGTGGAGCATGTTTCCATGAAGGCAGCAAACAGCCTCCCCCCAGCCCACACCCACGCTCGCCCAGCAAAGTGGCTCCAGCAAAAAGATTTTGCCGACGCGGATCCCAGCGAGGGCTGTTTCCCCTCCTTTGGTCAGTGGAATGTCTTAAGATGGAATAATGAAGCAGCGATTGTCAAGCATGCCTTACTGTCAGGCAAACAAATTGGCTGGATCAGGCCTTTTTAATTCGAAAAAATAAATAGAATAAACGTGGATTTATTTGCAACGGTTTGATTGCTGTCCGAAGCCATTACAGTGTTAAGCTCCTTTTTACCTCATAATCAAACTCCAGGAGCACAACACACTCCAGCCTGTCACTGTGCTGTGTGAGCTGCCCCAGGATTTACCCGGCTGCATCCTCCCCATGGCACACACGGACCTGTGCAGTACAGGACCCAGCACTTCCCTGCCACAGCTGGCTGCTTCCAAACTGGGACCTGCGTGTCACCACCACCAACACCAAAACCCCAGCAAGCTGCAACTGCCCCTTTCAAACACACAGGCCAGTTTGCAAAGCCTCAGACGAGCTGATTCCCCAAAGAAACACCTAAATCAAAGCCCAAGAGGAAGCAAGGCAAATAAATGAGCAAAGACGTAAGGAAAAGTGGCAAAATCCTAAATAAAGTGTCTGGGTCTGATTTCTTTATGTGCATTTCTGAAGTGAGAAGAAGCACACAGAAGGGCATTTAATTAAATCAAAGGGTAAAGGAAGGGGTTGCCATGCAGCTTGCTATTATGTTACAGTTCACTAAAATGAAAACTTATTTTTAAACCTCTGGTATTAATTTGAGATTATTCAGATACTTAATTAAAAGTGCAGCATGTGTTAAATATTATTTCAACAAAGATTATCATCAAAACCCTATGTAATAAGATCCTTCAATGCTTAGAGCGATATTTTATGCAAATTTTCTATGCCACCAAATGAAGGTCTCTTCAATTTTTTCCCCCCCCTTCTTCATTTGCTGCAGCAAAATGTTCCAGGCAGGGAAAAAAAAAAAAAAAAGAAAAGGTTTCTAGAATAACAAGGATACTACAGATAATGCAGTGCAACAAATAGCAGCTCGGTGGTAGTCACGTTTCTGTGCTCAGCTCCCTTCCTGATACCACTTGGCAATAAAGGACAAGATCAAACAGGCTCCCATTAGAGCTAAAGGGCTGAAATTTTGCTCCCACTGAGGTTACAGATGGTGTAAGCCAGGAGTAAATTTGCCCTGGCAAAACCCTGTCAGAGTAAGAAAGGCAGGAATTCACCCTTCATGCATCAGGAATGAACCAACAGTTCATACCTGGAACATATAAGATAACAAGGTTTCCAGGGCAAAGAATATGTTTTCCTGTGTGGGATTTCTCCTGTGGCCTTTTCTCCTGCAGAGGAAGTCAGTGAAGTTGATGGGAACTAATCCTGTGAGACCAAGGTTCAGTGCTAAGTTTTCAGTGTTGTTTGCAGAGTTTAATTTTTTTTCAGAGGGGAAAAAAAAAAGATTAAATTCTTGCTCTAAGTGACACTATTCTGCCTGAAAACAAGCAAATGAAACCCTTAAGAAAATAATCAAATACTTGCATGGACTTCCCTCTTATATAACAGCTGCATCGGTCCTGCCACAAGCACACTTCAATTATTGATTGGGGCCAGCATTGCCCTGATTCCCCAACAAACCCAGGACTATTCCTGAGCAAAGACCTCATTGTTTAAAGCGAACACAACAGCGCGAGGAATTGATTGCACGCACTGGTTTGAACATATCAAACACTGATACTCCACAATCCAGAACAACTTCAAAAATAGTTGTTCTTGCTATTCAGCATGCACTTCATACACTGATATTCTAAACATTGGGAAGGACTTCCACTTATTAGAGGCTGCTGTCAAAATACACGAAAAGCAACTACTTTCAGTTTGGGGAATAGTTCAAACCACAATCAAAAAACAGCACAAAAATCTTCCAGAGAACCAAAAATCAAAACTTATATTTTCAGTGTATTAAAGGGTCAGCCCATATCCAACACCCCCAGCACCACACACACACACACACAGCCTCTCTCATGGATCCTTCACTTTTACGGCTGTCACAGTTTGAAAGCCCCCACTGAAATGACGAGCCATGTATTCTGCTGAAATTACAGCCCTAAAAATCTAGGAAAGGAAAAGGCTGAAGCTACATTATAGCAACTGTTAGCCAGCCTCGCAATGTGGCTGGAGGTGAGCTGCACCAGCAACAGAAGCAAGATAGTACGGAAGAATAATTAAAAAATATCAAAGTCAACAGATCAGAGCAGCAGAATGCCAGCCGCGGCTTCAAGCTGAGAGCCAGGAGGGGGATTCCTCTGTGCTGGATAAGGATTATTAGTGTGGCTGTCCTCAGAACAAACTGCGGGAAAAGTGCAATAAAGTGCATTTAAGACGAAGAGAAAATCGTGGAGCCGAGGAGCAGCGCTCGTTTGTAACCATTTGCTCGGTCCTTCCTGCGGCTCGGTCGGTGCTTCGGCGGCAGCAGCAGCGGCTTTGGCTGCAAACTCAGACGGGCAAGCAGCTTGCCCTTGTACTTGCCAGAAAAGTTCAGAACTGGCCACTGATGCTACCAACATCGGAGTAACAAATCCACATGGAACCTAAAAGGATTTTGGTTTAGTTTGGTTTTTAAAGGATCTTGTTAACAGGCAAAGAGAGAGTTAGAAAAAGTAACAATCATGGGATTTTAATACTGAGTGTGCATGTGCTGAAAATAACAAAGTTAGAAGTGGTGAGATAAAAGGTGATCGTGAAATCTACCCATAGCTGTATCTTGAAACAACGATCTGACCATAACACAATATATCATCTTGGGTTTCATATGGACCCACACGCAAACAAAAAGCCGCTTTTACACGAACTTACATATTCTACATACATATTTACTCAGGAGTTCTTCGGGCTGTATTTTTGCACAAGCAACACAATACTTTTTCTAGGTATTTAAGTGGTTGCTTGTTTGGGTTTTTGATTTGTTTGTTTGTTGGTTCGTTTTAATAGGTCTTTAGGTTTGCTTTGGGTTTTTTTAAATTATGGGCAAAGTTACCTAGAACAACACGCCAGAGCCTCCTCACTCCGCACTGCAGTTATACACGCACACACAAAGAAAGAAAAAGTGAACAACCGCAAAAAAACCCCAACTCCTTCTTGCGGGGGGCTGTTGCCGTGAGGAGCAGGGCTGCGCGGTGCGGGTTTGGTGCGGGTTTGGTGCGGGTTTGGTGCGGGCTCGGTGAGGGGTTTGCGCGGCGCGGGCGGAGCGCGGCCCGAGCGCGGGAGGCTGCTGCCCCCTATGGGCCGCGCTGCGCACCGCCCCGCCCGGAGCCCGGTGCCCAGAGCCCGGTGCTCAGAGCCCGGAGCCCGGTGCCCAGAGCCCGGTGCCCAGAGCCCCCCGGTGCTCAGAGCCCGGAGCCCGGTGCCCGTCCCGCAGCAGCGCAGCGCGGCCCGGCCGCTGCACAGCGCACACGCTCGGCTCGGTTCGGCCGCCAAACCCCCGTGCCAAGTGCCTGTGCTCGGGCCCGCCCGGCCGGCCAGAGCCGTGCTGGGGAGAGCAGCTCTGCTCCCGGCGCCGCTTTCCCAGCGCC
This sequence comes from Rhipidura dahli, assembly GCA_013399225.1. Taxonomy (NCBI): domain Eukaryota; kingdom Metazoa; phylum Chordata; class Aves; order Passeriformes; family Rhipiduridae; genus Rhipidura; species Rhipidura dahli. The sequence continues at coordinate 2,525,429 of VXAC01001091.1, forward strand.
GCTCCCGCGAGCTTTCGCTATCGGAACTGTTGAACCAAACTCCGGCTTCATCGCGGGCTCTTTGTGCTTCAGCTCGCTGCTGTGTGGTTCCGAAAAGGGAGCGAGACAATGCGGGAAAAGAAGAGGGAGCACGAGATTCTCACAATAGCAGCTGACTAGATTTTACCAAAAAAAAAAAAATTAAAAATTTTAAAAAAATATGGATGGGACTTTTCACCACCAAAGGGGTNAGAGCATAGCAGAGCACAAATATTGACCTGTGAAGCCCCACACTTTGGTGCAAGTCATTTCTCACATGGGCTGAAAGCAGCACCCTTGCCCAGTCCCTTCCACAAGTGTGTCCACACAACGCTCACCTTCAAGGAGCGCAAGTGCTCCTCTCAATCCTGTCATCACTTCCACTGGTTATGAAAATCTGGAGAAAAGCCACAAAATAAAGTTAAACCAGCAAGAGTTTAGAATCACATTTCCAAATATAGTCATTTTAAAGGGTGAACTTGCTCCTCCTAATAATGCATAAAATGTTAGTGTCAGTCCTGTTTCCACTGAAGCCCTTAGAAATACACATATACAGATTGTGTATAATATGAATACAAATTGTGTGTAATATGATGTCTAAGTAGGAAGAGAATCATGTATGTGTGTTCCTCTAGACTGTATTAAAGATAATAAATATGCATGTTCTCTCTGCACAAACATGCATATTGGGGTAAACACTGAAGCATACAAGAAGGTATATATTTTTTTTCAGACACCTAAAGTAGCTGATGAGACCAGGCAATGAAAACTTGCAGAGTAAAAGTTAAGATTATAATTTAAAGCAACTAAGATTAGATCGATCTTGTAAAAAAAGAAGTCAGACATCAGTCTGTCTCACAGGTGATAGCTGAGAAAAATAAACCAAACTGTGGGGTTTGTACTAATCAGAATGTGTGTGGGTTCTTCTCTGATGGGGCACATTAACTGCCTCAGTCGCAAAACAGAGGCAGTTCCGGAAGAACTGTGAGGCCAGTCAGAGCTGAACACTCATCCTCTGCCCAACTCTGTATTTCATAAAAACCAAACCAAGTTTATTCCCTTCCTTAAGGTCTTTCAGCCTTACCTGCACCAATCTGTTAGTTCATAACCACTGCAAGGGTAAAGGCTGCTCTTAACTCCTGCGTCTGGTGTGAGGCAGAGGACAGAGCTGGTTTTAAAAAGCAAGTCACGGTGAGAGCATACAGTGCAATGAAAACTGAACAGGGCCAGTAACACTTTGTGATATGCTTTACAAACTTTATCCCACTTTTTCTTCTATTGCATTTAGAAATAAATTAGCTTGCAGAGAAAGCAGGCAGTGACATGCAGCTGGCCTCGGTGGCATGGGGAAATTTATTATAAAGTCACACTAGCCAAGATTTCTGTCACAGGCAGGTCAGTGTGCAGTGCACAGACACTCCATGAGCAGGTCCCCCGGATCATGTTTTTATCTTCCCAAACGAATGCATCTCTACAGTAACTGAACATTTGTTTGCTTGTATGGAGCTCATTAACAGCTGGGTCATACTTGAAATCCCAGAGTTTATGACATATGCAGGGGAAATTATTTTTCAGATGATCTCTTCAGTCATTTAGAGCCACCCACATAGCCCACACCCCACTGCCAACCAAGCCACCTAACACTGATCAGTTGGTATTTTTAAACTACCCATGTCCATAAGCAGCTTCCCATTGACCAAAATGATCGCTGTTAGCCTTCACCAAACTTAAAGGGATACCAACACATCTAAAATACATTTGTCCTTTTTTCTTTTTGTCTGAAACAAAGCAAGGAAGAGCCACAACTCTGTTCAGAAAAAAACTCCAAGGCGGCAGCAGCATGTTGGTTACTGACTGACAGCACAGTATGGCACCAGGTACCCGAACCTGCTGTCCCAGACCTGCTGTATTCCTACCATGTCTATTAATTGCACTGAAAACTCCTTCAATTATTTGAAGCCCTCAGTTATCCAAGTTTTTCCCCTTCTCCACCATTATGCTCAGATAATTGAGGCTGTGTGGAGCACACTTGCAGCCAGTAAGAAGAGCGAGCATTATCTTTCAGCTGATACAACTATCAATAGCAAGTGTACAGCATATACTACAAAGGCTTTATTGTGCATATGTAGGGAGATGGAGATGAGATACGGTTCCGGGAGGCAGTTTGTCTAGTGGTTACAGTACAGAGTTGGGTGTCATGAGACCAAAGTTTTAATTACTACCTCTGCTACCGACTCTGTTACTCAGATAAACTGCTCGGTGTCTCTGCATGCCAGCATCTCACCCTGCAAAAAAAGGGCACTGTGAGAATTACCCACCTTTGTCAAGCACTTTGATATCCTTAGATAAACAGCTTTTTATGTGTAACTGCTGAGTATTACTGTCCATTTAATTGCATTTCTAAAACTCTTTGGAAAGAAAGGACTGAATAAAAAATAGCTGGAAACATTTGAAAAGCATAACTTTAGTTGTCAGAGACTGGCACAAAGTTCAGCAGAGCTGTGCTGCCCTAAGTCAAGGCAGACCCGGCCCTTTAAACATAGTTTCCCTAATGTGAGGTGACCAGTGTGAACAAGCTGTACCTGTGCTGGGTACAAACTACCAAATGCAGGTTCATGTGTACTGCTGCAAAAATCTTTATGTCTCACCACAAACTAGTACCAGCACTTGGTATTTGAACAAGAATAATTCAGCATTCATTAAAGCAATAAGCTTTGTGTTCAGTATGCTCTGAACAAAGTCATTTTGTTTAGAGAGTCCCAAAACTTTCCGCACAGAGGGATCGGCAGCAGTGTGTGTCCTCCCCTCGACTGGAGCCAAGCGATGCGCAGCACATCGCACGCTGGCACCAGGAAAGCTGCCAGGCTCAAAGAGCACATCTTAAACCGTGGTGCCATTAATGCTTCCAGCACAAAAAATGCAGAAAGATAATAGAAAACAAAGGTCTTTGAATAATGATAAACCTCCTGATTGCAGGTGAGGGACTACACAAGCTCATTGTGCACAGCTGTAACTGCATGTACAGTATACCCGGATACGGTGCAGACCTATTTGTAATCACCATCCACCAAACTCCTTAAGAGCAGGCAGAACATGACCTTGTGAGGTAAGGAGAAGGCACCTGACACTTTGCTATCTTTCTGCTTTGTCTTATAAGCATCTGAAATTCTGTTTTAAGGCTTTTCCATGTGGTGATTCCTATAAATCGCCCTTCTCATCTGGAGTGCTGAGGTGAGGGGAAAAAATCCTGTGCTCACGTAAAGCCTTTTATTTCTCTTGTAACATGGACATCTTGGAGTGCAGATTAGCCAAAGGAGAAAAAAATAAAAAGCAAATGGAATACCGTGACCTAATCCTTCCTCTCAGAAAAAGAAAGGGGAAAGAAAGCCTCTTGTGATCTCCAAGGAGGAACTTGCCTTGTAAACTAGTCTCCTGTTTGAAACAGAAACAAGAATGTGAATCCTGATACAGAGAGGCTACTAAAGGCAGGGAACAGCTTAACAGACCAGAGATTTTCCCTTTCAGTGCAACGCAGGGTATTACACTGCTCCTGCCTACATTAGCAAAACAGGCAGCGAAAACTTAACAGGTTATAAGATCCTTTGGCCACAAAGACATCCAAATGTGGTTATTTTTATACACTAGGCAGGAGCATAATCTGTGTCCAAGTTTATAAACTGTGGGCTTGTAGTTTATTAAAAGGATTCTATTACTGGCTCCCCTCTCTTCAGTTATTGCATCCAACCCCCATGACATGCAGTTACAGCCCTCTCAAGCCTGCCCCTCTATAAAACCAGGAATGCTGCCCCTGCCCCCTACTCCCCTTAGGGAATGGGGTGCAATCAGCATTAGAGTAACTAAATATTTGAAGAAGAGATCCATTTTTACTGGCAAACATTATTTGGAATAAAAGTTTGCACTTCCTCAAGTCCTTAGATAAAAGGGCATGAAGGCAGGCACGCTGGCTGCCATTGTCCTCTTCTATCAGGAAGAAGGCTGAGATCTGGGGTAAGCTCAGAGCAAAATTGAGAAGAACCCCTCAAAACCCCCCAAACCCCTTTGCAGCACCGAAGTGGACAATGGGTCCACTGAGCCCAGTCTCTTCACCAGTTTCAACAAGCCAGATCACTCCTAACAGCCAATTCTTGGAGCAAATTTAATTTCCCCTCCTGCATGCACATGCCCATGACTATGCTACTTACACCCTCCATTCTTCATTGTGCAGAAAGACTTGGAGGGGTGAGATTTTTTGCAGTTTCTTTGAACTTCTCACTCCATTCTCAAGGAGCACTGTGAATGTGCTCTGAGCACCGCAGTGGCATCACTTCTGTACCCTCCAAGCAGAGGACATCCAAGCACCACTGGCTCTGACACATGAACACAACTGGCATGAAAAGTTTCCTGGAATACTCACATATTTATGCACCTTTTTTACTCTTCAGGAGCACAGTGAACACCAGTGAAAGCCTGAATGGTGAGGAACATATGCAAACAGAACGTCATTGTGGCAACAGCCAGTTTGTCTTTTAAATGCCAGGTATTATCTTCAGACTTCTTTTTTGGCATCCTTCCCCAGCTCCTATCCAAGTATCCGATGTCCAAGTCTTCCTAAAACATGGTGGCAGATGCCATTCTGATAGGAAACCAGAAATTCCTTCCTGATCCAGCAGATTACGTCATGCCTCTGAAATGCAAGATCAAATCCAATCCAGCTACCTGTCCATCTCCAGACTGCCTATCAATTAGCATTAGACACTAATTTGATTAAATTGGTATGTTGAAATTTTATTTGATTCCACCTAAGGAGTGTAATTCCCCTTGCGTGTTCTCTGTAACCCACTAATTTTCCAATGGAATGGGAAACACAGGTTGGGATTTGGAGGTTATTTCTTCTACTTGTTAACATGTGAGCTTAAAACCGCAGTAAAAAATAAATCCATGCGACTTGGTAGAATGAGACTTGCCAGTTTAAGAGAAAACGGCTTTCCACAGAATAACCCAGATGGGGAAAAAAAAGTATACATTTAACTCTGAAACCTGAAGTGTTCTTTGAGGGAAAACGAATACATTTTAGCCTTAAAGGGATCACAGACTGCAATTATATAATTCTTGTCAACTGATGTTAAAGATAGGCTGGAAAGAATGTATGCTGAGGCCCTGCAATAAAACGAGCTCCTTTACTCCTTTCAAATGTTTGCAAGCCTTGGAGGTTATCCAAAGGTCGAATACAGGAAAAGTCTTGGTGAACAGAAAACATAATCATGAGCTTTTTTAATACGGGCTCTTTTTGTAATAAAATAAAATTATGGTAAGGGAAGGGAGGGCGGGCTCTGTCTCCTCAGATCTAAGGCCAGGGGGGCTGAGTTTTAATCAGAGGCTGCTGTTCTCCCCTCCTCTCTCCTCCCCAGCCTGTCACTGCACAGAGAGAGAAGCCAGTGGAGGTGCACGGACACTGGCTGTGCTGCAGAGGGGCAGGGGCACAAGCCTGCACTGAAACCCCTTGGCTTTGCTGCAGTGCAGGGACATATTTCCCAAGAGGGAGATGGATCTTCATGGCCAGCCAACTTGCCCAGGGCAGCAGCAGATCCTCAACACCCTCCTCCCCTGGGGTCTGTTGGAGAACAGCTCCATACAGTGCTGAGACCAACGTGCTGCCCCTCCTGGGGTGCAGCAGGACAAATGGCATGTTTCCCACAGAAACAGCCCTGGAAGCTGGACGTAAGGTATATGGAGAATATCACATCCAGCTGCAACTACACAGGAGTTTAGAGATGGGCTGTCAATACACTCATGGATTTTGGGGCAGAATCCAGGGCTGCAGTCTTTACTCTTCCCAAGAGTGATATGGCTTTAGTCGTGACCACCTGCAGTCAGGGAGCTGCTTTCTGTTCACTCGGAGTAGCTGGAGGCACTGCCTGTTCCCTCACCTGGGCTATGGCCACAAGTCACACACAAGCACTTGCATCACCTCCTGCATTTGGTCCAGAAATTTTCTATCCCAGTACAGATTTGACCCCATCCCCTCAGTCTGCTGAACACAAACTTGGAGCAGCACACTGTGAAGTATCTGGAGGGAATTCAGGAAGCAGACGTTTGCTGAAGGCATCAGGCACTTCTGAGTTGTGATCGTCCTCCCTCGGAAAAACCTGTGAGACACCCACCAGGAGTGGCTTTGTTCTAATCCCACACCCTGTAACACTTTATCACCAATAATCTCTTATGGTGGCTGCTCCATCATCTAGATTTTACTACAAACCTGTCTTACCTGTACCTCACAGGCTGAGAAAACAATCTTACAACAAACAATATTTTTTCCTCTCAAAAATCAGAAGCCTGTTTTAATGACCCATCTCTACTGCCTGGGGAATGTCATTCATGCCGACAAGTCCACCAGTGTTCTGAAGATTACTTTTTCCTGTTTCTTGAATTTATTCTGGTCTTCCTCTGTCTGGCATCACACCATTATAAACTGGATGGAGACACCTTTCCTATTCCATGCTTCATATGAATAAATAGAATTAGGAAAAAAAAAAAGAAAAAGAGAAAAAAGAACATACCTGCCATTCCCATCTAGGCAAGAAATCCACTTCAGAGCTGGAGAGAGTTGGAGCAGTGTGGAACCAAACTGATTGCTAAATGCACCTGCTCTGTTAGGATTTGAAACTGTTTCACGTTACCAGTGCTCCAACGGACAATCTTTCAACCCACAGACATGAAAACTTGACCACATATGTAAAGTAAATTTAAGCCTTGGGGGTGTCCTGTACAAGGCCAGAAGGCGACTTTGATGATCTTAGTTGGTCACTTCCAACTCAGGATATTCTATGATTCTATGAAAGTATTTCTTTTTTATGTCATTTCATGCCTGTAGTATGGTTTATGTTATGAACAGCACATTTTGTTCTTCCTCATCTTTGAGAAAGAGATGCAGAGCTGCCTTTCACAAAAGCAGGAGACAAAGACCTTTGACAGACCCTCAATAATATTGCATGCAGAATATGCCATAAATTTATTTTTAATCATATAGTGAGTCACAAATGAGATGTGATTGGCAGCCCTATTGCATTGCAGGAGTGATGGTACAAGCTCCCCATTAGGAGCTAAGTCCCAGAACATCACTTCTCCATTTCATTTCACCTCTCTCTCCTTCATCCAATCCTCTTCCTGCTGAGTGGCGTTCCTCGGCTTTATCCATATGCTCCTCCTCTTCCCTTTGAGCTGAAATGTCAAGAGAAGAAATACATGGGCACTGGAAAAGGCACTAGAAAGCAAATTGCTGGTTTTAAAAATAACGGTACCTATTCACAGGCTGATTTAGAGAATTGTTTTGGCATGTACCTACATCCAGCAGATCTCCACAACACATGAAAACACACCAAAATCCAGACACCAAAACTCACACAAGCATTGAGAAGCCTTCCTGAGTGAAGCCACTTGCCCAAGCTGAGGGATAAGTTAAGATATCCTACAGAAATTCCATGTGCTCAGGACAGCTCAGGGGCCCAGGAAACAGTGATAGCAGTAAGCTGACCCTGCACACCAAAGTGAGATCAGAGCCCAGGGAGATGAGATCCAGATTTTCCTGAAAGCAGGAGGTGGATGCTCAGTGGTGCTGCAGGCAGGCAGCTCTTCAAACGAGCTCCACACATGGGAACAAACATGTCCAAAGGTCTCACACCCAACAGGAAGCTGCTGGGTGCTGAACGCAGCTGAAAACCTGGCGCTTGGAGTGGGCACTAAGCCCTGGCAAATCCACCTCCCATCCCTGCTGAAAATCTGTCACCACATCGTCAATGTTAAAAGACAGGTTTTTCAAATGGGAAAAGTGCATTTATCACCCTCAGCAAACTCACGAACAACACAAGGCATAATTGCTCAAATGTCAAATAAAAATTCTCGGCTGAGCAAACACCACGCGTGGACCTTTTTTGATCCCCAAATATGAATGCTTTAGAACAGGATGAGCATGTGGCCAGCGGGGCTGGAATGGAGAGTGCTTTGTAACCTTAACTATACCAGGCGTGATAAAGTGCCCGCTATCATGAAAAAAAGCTCATCTAAAAGACAGAGGGAAACCAGATGGGAAAAGAGCACAAACTCTCAGCAGGAATTTCAGGGTTTGGTTGGTTTGTTTTTTTTTTTTTTTTTTTTTTTTTTTTTTTTTTTTTTGACATTGCTTTCAATTTTTCCAAAATAAAAATCTCTATCCATTGCTTGATGCTAAGTAGAAAAATGGTCTGGTCCACCTGAGGCATTCTGAGGGCTGAAAGGTCAGGGTTAACTGTGGTGCTGGAGCTGCAGCCTCCCGTGCCATCGGGACCTGTCAGCCCAGCCCAGGGGAGTGAGTACCCCCAGCCCCTCCACCCCATCAAGCACCTAGGGCTGCAGGAGTGCCCACCTCAGCTATTGCTGACTGCAGCACCTTGGCAACTTCTGATACTGCAATTCTCTCTGCTGCCCTGGCAAATGCTTCAGCAGCTCTTTCTGCCGCTGGGTTTCCCAATGCTCCGGCCACAGTCGCCGCTGCTCCTTCAGGAGTGACCACCTTCCCACCCAGACCTGTTCCCACTGGGCTTTCCATCTCTGGCATTGCTGCTGCTTTTTCTGCTCCTTCCACCTCAGTTTGTGACTCTGTTGCATCCTTCCCTGCTTCCTCTGGTGCTGTGACAGCCAGCAGCTCCATGTCCCCTGCCAGATCACCAGCAGCCAGCGCAGCAGGAGGACCCTTCCCAAGGGACAGCACAGGCTGGCACAGTCGTAGAGCTGGCCTGGAACCTGGTGGTAGAAACAGAGAGTGTGAAGCAACACAACTGTAAAGAAATGTGTTTTCTGGTGTCACTGCAAGTGGACCAGTGACAGGTCCTGGTGCCAGCAAGGACTGCTTTGCCACAGCCTGCCTTTTCCATAGAGGCCCAGAGCAAGGGATTGGGACCCACAGCACTTGTGCAGTGCAGACTGTCATATCCCAGCCCCATGTTCTCCTGTGGGTAGCAGCCACTTCTGCAGCCTGAACTGAGGCCAAGCTCACAAATGTATTCCAAAACATCTCAATGCCTCATATCAAGTGGTTTGTGTAGCAAAAAGGACAATAAAAGCAAGGCTGACTCTTTCCCTAAATCAGTTTTTGCTTAATATTCCAGGATAAACCCCAACATTCTCTACAGAGAAAACAGCATAAAATCCATGGAACATGCAAGTCAAAGCATTTTTTCAATTTGTCATATTCTCCTATGAAAAGAATCTGAGGGTCATGCCCAAAGGTAGGGAATAGCAGGCTTGAGTCAGGCAGGCATGGTGTGTCCTGTCCCAGAGTTTCTGCAAATGCATCTCACTTCTGACCTGCACCAGTCTCCTTGCTGCAGTCTGTGCTCCCCATCCACACCTTGGCTGTTGGGCTTCAAAAATCTCTGCAGTCACACTAGGTTTGCAGCCGGCATGTTTCTCCCAATGCCATGGGAGGTATGGGTGAAATTTTGACAATCCAGTTATCTTTGCTGGTAAATACACAAGGGACACTGATAGAAGAGATCCATAACTATCTAATGTGTGTGTGCTAATCACCTTTTGTATTAGAAAGATCCTCTACCAAGTGTAGCTGCTATCAGGTCAAAATACATGTTGCAGTGAAGTAAATGAATAATTCCCATAAAAAAAATCTGTGAGAGGTGTTGTACTGTAGATACTGCTACTCCTCCCTAGTAATTCCTACTCCAGTCTAGCAGTCAGGACAAGTCTGAGAGGTGATGCTGGGTGGATTAAATTGTCTGAATTCAGAGTACAAGCTTAGGAGTCAAAAAGAGCCATTGAATTTTTTCACACCCACTGACTTGAGCAAAGAAAAAATGGCCATTTGATTAATTCCTGCATGTTTTGTCCCATCTCTCTTTCAGAGACCAGCACAGGCACTGGATTAACACACAAGTAACTTTTTGGCATCAGACTACACAGCAATACAAAGAGATTCCTGCAGCATGGAGGCATCTTCACGCTGGCTGTAACCCAGCCAGCACAACACCAGGGTTTGGCACAGCTCACAGCCCCCTGCACACCTCCATGGGCAGTCCCAAGAAAAGGACAAGTAACACTTGACAGATGTGCTGAGAAACTGGGATCGGCGGGGGACCCTGATGCAAGCACACAGAGGATCCTGGCTGTTCCCAGCTCACACATGCTCCTGGCAGGGAACTTGGGCAGGCCTGATGAAATAGTGATGACACCACTGTTCAGTGCTGCTTAGCAGAGGTAATTAAAAAAAGAGGAGGGAAAAATAATGTGGAGAGCTCTGAAAGGACAGGATGGAATAAACAAGAGGTGCTAGGGTTGGAAAAAGAGGAGAGTAATAGAGAAAAAAGGTAAAAGAAGAGCAGAGAAGGTAGAGGTGGAAAACTGGAGAAGAGGGAAACAGATTGTCACTGCTGAGAGTTGTGCCCAATGACACTTAGAGACAAGGCCAGGGGTCGAAAGCCACCTGAAGCGTCTTGTCATACACACCTACATCCTTGTGGACACAAGTCAGTCACTTGCTCACTGAACAAGTTACCTGCATATCTGCTTCATTAAATAGTAACCCTGTAGGTCTGCTGACAAGAACATACTTCTCTCTCCTTTGGTAATTAGCCCTGAAGGCTGGTCATGCTCACTGGCCATGAAACGCTTCAACAAGCAGCCTTTTCATGCCTCGAGCTTTACCTTTGTCCCTGTCTGTTCCCGTCAGGCTGGTAAAGGCAGGCACGATGCCCGCCCGACGCTGGTGCTCCCCGGCTGCATTCAGGCTCTCACCCCGCCCAGAGGGTGCCGGCGTCTCTCAACAGGGCAGATATGAGCTCGCTGGGACAGCCGTGACCGCAGAAACCGGGAACTTCCAGCCTTTTCCTTCTGCTTGGGAAAAAAAAAAATTAAAAAAAACCCCAAAAAAACCCCAAAAAAACAAAAAAACCAAAACCACCAACCAAAAAAAAAAACAAGGGCAGACTCAGGAGCAGCAATTTGCTGCCAGTCAGCTTGAGACAGCTGCAACTCGATATGCTGGGAAGAGGAAGGGTCTTACGAGGCTCCAGAGATACAGGAGAGGAAGCACAGGGTTTTGTGTCAGGAGCTGGACAGGAACTGGAGGCTCAGCCCTTCTGCAGAGGCTGGGCACACTGTCTGCTCAGCAAACCTCACCCGGGGGCTGAGCAGCTTCCTCTCACTTTTGCCACCGAGGGCAGGATTTTGCTACCCACTGTGTGTGCCAGCTGTGGCACAGCTCTGGCCCCAGTCAGTGACATAGTCATAAGAGATCCAAACCTATTTTACTAAACATAAAATGCCTCCTAAATTTCCTGCAATATGGGTTGAGTTAAGCTAAAGCTGACATGAACTCAGTGTAAGGGATTAAAACGGTTTTGGGTTTTTTGGTTTTTGTTTTTCTAAATTACTCTCCTTGTCAAAAAACAAAGGAGGCAGGTTACTAACACTTACCCCTTTCAAACCCGTTAGGAGCCTGAAAAGAAGCATGCCTAGCCCAAAGCTTTAGCTTTGTGATCACATTTCCCCTCCAAAATATTTTGGAGATAAATTCCAGGCACTTCAGCCTGGAGAACTTCACTGGAGAACAGTGCAAAGATTAAAACCAAACATACTGCCGGTAATTCCTGGCAGCCTGTTCCAGCAGTGAGACTGTGGACCTGGGAATGAACCTTCAGCTGTGCTCTGACTCCAGATAAGACCTTGAGTAAGTCCCACCTGCCTCTCTGGCCTGAAACACTCTGCAGGGGAGATGTCTGAGAATCAGCAAAGGTTATTCCTTATTTTATGGTGTCTGAGGTCTGGTCACTGCAAGCATGATTTTTCAAGAAGCTTGCTGCCAGCCTGCACAGGTTTTGTATACGTAGCATTTTGACCCACATTTATGTGGGGGCCAATTTCACCTCATAACCTCCACTTTAACCTCATAAATTGCCTCTAAGCCACCAGAACATTACCCTTCTGTTCCCCCAGGAGAGCAGGCTGGCAGGATTTTGGATCAAGGCACCACTCAGCTGCACCTCCATCACCCTCTGCCCAGGTCACTCCGATGCCAGACCTGCACACTAAGAACAGTCCCAACCTGACCTCCTTTTCCCAAGCACTTGCATACCTGGCTCAAGGCTGCTATGTAGGTGAACTCCCTGGTGCTATACAAGCCCTGTTCCTTCCACCAGAGACCCTTTCAAGGTCTGTTTTCTGCTCTACACCAATTCTGTTCATTAAGGGACACAGTTTGCAAAGCCCCTTGTTAAAAACCTCTCCCATCATTTGGCACTTGTGTAATTTGCCCCCAGCCCAATTGTTTATGTCTGACTAATGTTCATTGCTTCAAAATGGTTTGGAGCTAATGCTGTGTCTACCAATTAAATGTTTGATGGAATGACATCAAAATCAAAACAGACAGAAAAAAATATTTCCCTTCAATATGCTGACCACACTGTACAAAACTCACTATTACAAGACTCAGGTTGCTTAGAATTTTGCTAGACTTTAATCTTTTGAATTAAAGCTTTCAGTACTGGTTGTCTGCCCTGCTGGAATTCAGGGTGAAAATTTCAGCTAACGCAGTTCACCCACTACAGGAAAACTTTTTACATCAGTTAAAAAAAGAGAAAAACAAACAAACAAACCACTGCTATCTCATGCAAGCTTTTGGTTGAGTAGTGTCAGTGCTGTAATTTGCAGCTCTGCTTTAAATTTTGGCAGAAAGGTCAGAATGGTGCCAGGGAATAATTTTTTACAGGAACAATAATGCACCTTTGGCCAAGCTATGAGTCCCTGAAAAATCAGTTATAATATGCTCTGTAATAATTTGTGATAGTTTGGCAACAGAAGTGTGTTTCGAAGTCCTGGCTTCACAATCTGAATATTCCTCTTGTGCAGTTTTGGTTTACTTTAATGCAATCTGTAAAAATAGCCAGTGACCTTTAGTGACATCTAAACAGGCTCCCGGTTTCCTTCCATGGTTTGAAGCCTTAAACAATAGCCCCAAAGAAATGACTCAATACCACACACACATGTACTTGATGCCTGGGAAATTGCTGATTGTTGGGCAGCAAGAACAAGGAGATTCACACAGCTCCAGTGCATGGCAGGTTCAGGGAATTTGGGGAACTCAGGCATCAAAGGCCTGAAATGCAGGAAGCCAACATTCCCCCAGCCACCACTCTGCATTCCAAGCAGTGTGAGGATGCCCACGAGTTTTGAGTGAAAGATAAAGAGGGTAAAAAACCTTCTGGGATTCCATGGGATGTGGTGGATCCACTCACCGAGCTGCCAGCACAACACTTTCCATGTGCTGAGCTCCCAGCTTCTGAGCACAGGCTGCTGAAGGCTTTCAGCGTGGCAGAGTGGAGGATCTGTGCTCCCAAATCAGTATATTCCTGTAGTTAGGGCAGGAGCATTAAATTACCCTCATTCTTAAAAGGGAAGGGAATTTCAGAATCCTATTAGGCAAAATTCACCTGACACCAGCTTTTACCATGTGTGTGTGTGTAACCTCAGCCAGAAAGAAACCTTCAGCAGCTCAGCTGGTGGAACTGTTGCCTTTAGACCACAAGCAACATGTATGAAACCTGAGAGAGAAAATATGCAGGTTTCTGAATAAAGCAGGATTCTGGAAGCGGGGTCAGCCTTCTGGCTGACAATCACAATCTGGCAACCACCAGTGTCCAAGGACAGTGGGCAGTTTGCAGATGAGTTACGTGGTTGCTCTGAAACCCCGGTGTCCTAATGGCTTCTTTTCTCTATACCTGCCAAAGCTGCTATTTACCCAGCACAGCCATGGCACTGGGTCATTAAACAATACTGATGGCAATGCCCGGAGAATTCCAAGCACCTATTGTACTATCACTGAATTCCTCCTTTGATCACCATGGTCAGAAATATCTGATTTTTATCACTCTTTAATAGCTCCCAATCAACTTTAAGAAGTTACCACAATGCTCATGGTAGAACCTTTGTCAGACCAGGCTAATCATTGACAAACCCAGAACAGCAGATCTCACTCGCTCCCCATTGTCAGTCATATATGACCTTCTCCATGGGCTTGAAACCCCAGGGACAGGGTTTGAGCTTCCATGGTGAAGATTACTCTGCCTGTGTCAGAGCAAAAAGAGCTGTAAATGTAGAATCCTTTTTCTGAGCTTCCTGCGAAAGCCCACAGAGATTAACAGGGAAGAAAATTTGAAGCGCGTTTGAGCAATCTCAGAAGGACACACGCTCCTAAGCATGAAATAGGAACTTCCACGTTCATGTCGTTATTAGATCACTCAGGAGAAACACATCTTTCCCATACTTGAGGCACAAAAAGACTCTTCCTTGTACAGTTCTGCCACCCTTCACCTGTGTACCAGGCAATGCTTACAAATAATCTGGCAACGTTTCCCAGTCGCTGTTATGACCTAGAGATGCCTGCACTCACCACCTTGCCCCTGCTGAGATGGTCTAATTCACACATATCTAACCCCAAGCAGCTGCTTATGCAGCATATGCTTAGCACTGACAGCTTCTGGTTCAGATTTGGAGGGCTCGTGTGCCTCAAAGTTTGCCTGAGCTCTTCAACCTCGCTGCTCCATCTAATAAAAGCCACTATCTCTACCTACAAGCCTTGTCCAGCAGTAATCAGAGAAATGTATCTTGTCTGATTCCAAAATTTGCCAGTCGAAAGGAAATTAAAACCCAGTGCTCTGAATGAATGCTTCTGAAAAACAAAATGGTCAAAAGAAAGGAATCTGAAATCAAGTTTATAAATTATAGAAGTTAATATTGTTTTGCAAATCCTTGTTTTCTGTATGCTGCTAATGTTGCTCTCGAGAGGCTTATTCTTGAAACCTAGGAAACCCTCAAGAATCAAAAACACTGGAAGTGAGTTTAGGACCAAGACTGCTCTTGGTGAAGGAGACACACATCAACACACAAGACTGCTTGTTACAGTGAAAATAAAAAGGGTTATCCTTGGTTTTGGATGCATTCTGTGAAACTAATGAAGATTATAACCCAGTTGCAACATATTTAATGAATAACAATGTGCAGATGACAGGTCATTTCAGCAGAGGAAAGAAGAAATTCGCAACAGCCATTTGAAGAGGGAGCATTTTTAGGTAATCATAAGTTATGTAATTACATAATTAATGCTCTAGTTTGTAGGCAGTCAAAACATGGCAATAATATATATAACAACATGTCTAATCCAACTCCATAATGTGCAGCTGTAACCCCATGTTCAGATAAGAATTTCTTTCTTTATTACCTACCTGGTGATGCACACTCTGGGAATCCCTGGATTGAGACTGAAGCACCAGGCATTATCTAGAGGCAATACAGTGGATTCAAGGGACAGCTGTCCAGTGTATTGGGTGACTTTCTAAAGGGTTAAACAATAATGGGAATTTACAAGACTTGCATGTTCCTGAGGAGCAACAAAAGAAAAAAAAAAAAAAGAAAAACCACGTGTGTCGAAATGAAACTTTTAGAATAGGCATGTTGGGAGGAGCTGCCTGGGGAAGATGAAAAATAAAAAGCTTAGATTGCATTCACCTCACCCAAGAAGCAGCTGTGTATTCTGGTGGAAGTGTTGGTTACCTGCCTCTAACATGCGCACACATTCATGTCCCTCAGTTACAAGTCACAAAATTAATCCAGTTACTTGATTTGTATAGTTTATGAAATCATGAGGATTTTCACTCTCTGGTGTATTTTGGGCATTCTGCAGACTTTTCAGTGCTCCTACTCAAGTCAGCCACACAACCAGATGATTAAGCTAAATTCAATTAAAAGCAAGTCTTTATTTGATACTTCCACAAAACCACTGAAGTGTTATTTAATGACCACCACGGCAGTGTGAGAGCCAGATGCAAGCTGCTCTGTGCTGCCCAAACTCAGCTCCCCAGGGTGATGCTCTGCATGACACAAACCCTCCTAGCAACGAGCCTGACAGCACAGAGCAGCTCCACAACATCTGAGTCTTGACCCAACACACAGCCAGGGAAAACAGGGAAAACATCCCTCTCCTCTTGCTCTGGGTGGCACAGAGGGGCCAAGCTCCCCTCACAGCAGCCTTGTGTTCCATCATCCACTGAACTGCATCCAGGGCTCTCTGCACTGCTCAGGGAGCTGCTCTTGGGCTCTGTCTCTTCCTACTGAAGCCACTGGGCCTCTTATAAAATGGGAAAAGGCCTCGGGCTGTGCTTATGCTGTGTGGCAGCACAGTCCATATAGAGCCTGCATAGAGAATAATTGAACCTTTTCCACAAAGCAGCTGTCTCAGGCATAGAAACCAATGTCTTTTTGCTGGTTAGCCAATAAAATGATTCAGAGTTAATGAAGAATAAACACACATTCTCTCAGGGAAACCTTTATGTGGATGTACCAAGCTTTTCATTCAGTGAGGTGTAATTACTGAAAACCCCATGGATGCAAGTAGCCAGACCGTGCTCAGACTCTCAGAGGGACACCTGAAAAGCTCTCCTCTAATCACCACACAGCACCAGAGAAGCAGAGTTGGAAAAATTCAAGCAAATCCTTTCTGGATTCTCAAATGAAGCCCTAATCCAATCCTACCATCTACTGAGAAATTCTGTTTTTGAAGGAAAAGGACCTGTCTCCCTTCATGAAAGTTTCCTCCAGCATCTGAGCTGAGCCAAGTGCAAATGCAACCTTGAACCTGAGCCCAGAATGATCATCGATAACTGAAACTTTTGAATTAGGACAATATAAAATATGCCAATAAAAAGTTCTTTACTGCAAGTCCTGTTCTGATGTATAAATCTCGCCTCACGTCCTTCCCAGCCCAGCTAAAACCTGGGCTGTGCAAAACCCCAGGGAGACCCCACTCACAGTATTTCTGACACAAGCCAGGGAGCAGTTGAAATTACAAAAGACAGTTCTCAGATGAAAGAAACCCACCTCCATTTGCATGAACTTTTAGATAAACACCAAAAAAAAAAGTTAAAAGTTCACTGAGGGACTGACCCTTTTCTGCAATTGCCCTCACACAAATCCTGTATTTGCCATTTGTCTTGATGGGTGGTAAGGTCTTAGGGCAGGCACCACGACTTCCTCTGCATTAGTTAAATACCAGCACCATCAACTTCTGCTTCTAAATGGAGTCTGGGAGTCCTGCCACAGTATAAATAAAATCCATAACATATCCAAGCCCTAACATGACTTCATGAGGACCCTCCCCTCATTTATCCATGCTGCTCTAAGTTACTGAGGTCAAATTTAGTGAGGTTGGACATGTGAAAGTGACTCATGCCTGGTACATCCAAATGGTCAGAGACTGGGAAACAAGACACACGACCACATCATATCAGAACAAAACTGAAAAATTTATAGCAGAACTCATCTCTCTCTGATTCCTCCTTTGCTTTAATCACCAGATGTTCTCCATTCAACTACCTGCTACCCTCTCTGAGATTTAAATTTGGCACAAAGTACTCCCAGAGACATGATCACAGCACAGAAAGGTTATAGGAGAAATACACTTTTGCCTTGGCATCCTACAACTGGTAAGAGATATGAAAAGAACTAAAAATCCTGTGATGACAAGCTAGCTTCGGGCACCCTAACTAAGAGCTCAGAAATCTCACTCTTTCCCTTGTATTAGAGCAAGCAGCTTCACAAAGACTCAAACCCTAGATTATCTTCAGGGTTATTGTGAGGTGACTGTGAAGCTTTCTCATCAGGCTGCCAGTGGGGGGAACAAAAAAAAAAAGCTTTCTGAATCAGGCCCTTATCATTTATACCACATTACAATCCAAAATGAAAAATGACTTGCTCCAGATTTGATAGAATAAAGCATCTTGAGATGCCACAGAAGTACCCAATTTTCAATAAAGACATTAAACCTAAGCTTCAAAAAAAGGGAATAATTACATCGTTTTTTGCTTTGAGTTCTAATGTTAAAAGTGTCAATTTATCAAACTAGGTGAACAACTGCAATTCCTAAGCAGACTGCAGCTAATTAGACCCCTTTTGATCTTTTATTTTGCCTAGAAGCTTATTTAACAACTTTACACAAAACTCAAGGTTTTGACACACCAGTGGACTGGGGGAGGGAGGAGACCAAGGAAAGAAAATTTTTCTCTGCTGCCTGCTGAGGTGGGAGGCTGGTCTCTTCCTGAAGCACACTCACTGACAGCAAGCCTGGGAAACTTTCTAGCCATGAAAACAGTTGCCTCTAGTTTGAGCTGTCTTGATGGAGACATGATGCAGAAGGAAATATTAAAAACTAAAATCAAAGCACAAACCAAGTTGTTACAAATGCACACACAATTTGCATGTGTGAGTCACTGGTTTAGATGGAGGATTACAATGCAGAAGACCAAACAACACAACTCCTGAGTGCTGGGAGGGGTTGCCTTTACCTGCTACTGCAAATGACTGGGCACTGGCATTGCAGTGTTCCCCAAAAGGGGGTTGCAGTGCAGAGAGAGGAGGGACCTGCAGTTTCCTACCTGAGCAGCATCCACCTACACTGCAGAGGAGGGGTCCAACAGGGTCTGGTGGGAGCAGGACAGGCAGAGCTGGTCAGAGCATCAGGACCCATCCTGTGCTATGCTGCCCCAAAACAAATCTTCGAGTGAGTTTATTCCATCCTGGGGCAGTGGCAGGCACTAGACAATATCTCCATGTCCCTTCCAGCTCTCCTCCCCATGAAGAACTGACATTAAAAAAGCCATGAGGGTTGGGTGACACAGAAGACACTAGGACTTGGGCACTTTTCAGTTCTGTGACCACATCACATCCCCCTCTATTCTTTAATTGGAGGGACAGACATCCCTAGCTCCCAGGAACTCACCACAGCAGCAAGGTCAGGAGTGTTAAGGGCAAAAAGCTCCTTGTCCTGTCCTGAAATGAAACAATATCGTTAGACTTGAAGGACTCAGGCTGTTGGGCACACAGACAAAAGCAAAGAACACAAACATCCTTCCCCCTCAATACACCCGGGAGACCATTCCCCCTGTGCATAATCCCCGCCCTGCCCCGGCACACCAGTGGGTGTCTCTGCAATCTTTCCCAGAGGATGACAATTCCACAGCATCCACCTATACTGCAGCAGCCTTCCCACTCCCCTGGGGTGAGGGTCAGCCCTTAAAGCAGGAAGCCAGGCGTGGAGAGGGAGGAGTAACAGAGGGAAAGGAGAGAGGGAATGAGCTGCTTCAAGTAGCATAGCTGTGACTGCAGTGACAGGCTCTTGTCTGCAAGCAGATCCCTTCAAACAGGGATCTGGAGAAATCTGAAACAACCATAACCATCTTGATTTACTGGTTTAGCTGTGTTAATCCTCCAACTAACAAACCTGGGACCCAGTGCAAACCCCAGTCCAATATTAGTAACAGACCTCGGATGTTTCCTTGTCACCACTTTACTGTCTTCAGTCTTGAGGTGGGAAAATCTGAGCTTACCTGATAGCTGAATTTACCTAAGGTTCTTTGTTCAAGCAGGAATAAACATGCTGATGGCAGCTCTCAGCCCCCCCTGAGCTGTTACAGCCTCCCTACACCCACAGCCAGGTACCACCCAGAGGATTCAGCCACAGCCCTTGGCTGTGTTGCATCTCCCCCACCCCAGGCTCACAACCACTAAAAAAGCTTAAAACATTGCCAATTTCTTGAAAAATTGGTCTTCCTCACCCAGTTCCAAGGCTGTCCTGGCTTGCAGCTTCACTTCCTTTTCTCCTCATTCTCCTGCAGGTGCATCAGCTGAATGATGGTTCAACAGAGGAAGGGAAGAGGGAAGTGGTCAGAGGTGGTACCTGCACAGCAGCAGAGCTATTTTACCCTCATGCTGCACATTGCAATGTTAATGACTTCAAAGAAAACCATCTGCAGAGCTAAAAGCTTAATGTAGGAACGAAAATCAATACTGCTCACTGAAGTCCCCTGATACCAGAGACTCTAAAGCATCATTCAGGTAGACAGCACTGGGCATTCCCTCCTTAATGACTGCCTGCAGACCATTAGAGAGGGGACGCTGCTTTAATTTATTCTCTTTGTCATTCTAATATAGATCTCCCCTTTTTAAATGGTGCTTGTACTTTAAACTGCAATCGGGGTTCAGAAATAGAGCAAGTCCTAAAAGCTGGGATCAATACACCCCACATCACCTTTCAGAGGGGAGGCAGAGAGCACAGTGAAGAGGAGAGGGCCAAATGCCCTGCTGGCATAAATAGTGAATTCCTTGATGCTGCTGTTTAAAATATGAGTCAAAGCATGGACTCAAACCTAGCTAACTAAATGAAAAATAGTAAAGAGAATTAAACAATAAAAAAACCCCAACCCAAACAAAAAAACCTATTCATCCTTTTTTTTTTTTTTTTTTTCCCAGAACAGCTCTCTGCAAATAAATTCAAACCTTCTCTAAACGTTAATAATTTATAATGTATCACTATGAATAATGCTGGCACACAGTACTGTTGGCATGCAGAAACTGAGCAGGGAGTCTGACCCACCAACAGGCCAAAGAGAGGAGCCAGCTCACCTCCCTGCAGCCCCTGCTGCCTCTGGCACAGGAGAATCTCTTCTCCTTTCCCAATGCTATCCAGACACCTGAGAATTTTAAGTAATTATCTGGAACTAACCACAAGCAAAACAGTAAACATAAAGCTCCTTTTGCCTGCAAGGGCAAAGGCTGTTTTAAGGTACAAAATCTTAAGGTTCTGTGCATCCACAGAAATTATGATCCCTGGTTCCAGGAAACTTCAAATGCTGTTAGTCTGGACTGTCTCTTTTTCAGAAAGGATTATTCCCAAGGTTTTCTTGTTTGTTTTTT
This sequence comes from Rhipidura dahli, assembly GCA_013399225.1. Lineage (NCBI taxonomy): Eukaryota > Metazoa > Chordata > Aves > Passeriformes > Rhipiduridae > Rhipidura > Rhipidura dahli. The sequence goes on from VXAC01001091.1 coordinate 2,546,231, forward strand.
TATGCCAGACTCCTGCCCTCTGAGCAGAGGTGGAGCATAGGAAGGCATTTCCCTGTGTTGGCCACAGTGGGCTTGAAAATCTTCCTAAAGGAAGCAAGCTTAATAAACAACAGCAATCAGTTCAACAAGCCTCCTCCTTGGCTCCCAATAAACAAGGAGCAGAAGGAAGTAGATTGAAAAAAAACCCACACACCCTCCCAAAAAAATACTGGAGGGAAGATTTTGAAAAAGTGGCCAGTCGGTGTTTCATTTTGCTCTGTACATCCATGAAATTTCTAAGAATTTACATGTCATGGGGAAATTCCAGAATGAAAACTGGTCCATGCATGCAACTCTCATGCAGCTGTAACAGTTAAACAAGAACTAATTCTAGACAGTTTATGGACACTGGAATGATGTTCAGGTATGGAAGATGATCTCCAAAAATTGCAGGGACAAGAGGCAGGCTAGTGCACAGTGTGATGGTGTACGTGGGTCACCCCTGGGTGCTCTGAGGTGTCCCTGTAACCCAAGACTATTCATGCATCCTTAGAGGAGAGTGTGGAACAGGCACAGAAATTTAACTATAATTTGGTTCTTTCTGATCTAATGGATACAGATTTCTCAATCTGACATTGCCCTAAGGGTCAGAGATACTCTCTACTTTTATTACATACAGATGCCGGATCCATATAGCTCCATCCCACAAGAAAGAAATCCCCAAGGATTCCAATTGTTTTAAATAAAAAACCCAAGCAAATGAAAAACAAACCCTCTCCTGCCACCTACTCAACAAGCACATGCAACCCTACCCAAACACACTGCTGCTAATGCTTTGCAGTAACACTTGCTCAACACCAAACAAAAGCACCTATAAGTCACCAAGTCAGTTGGTAGAATCAGATCTAATATGTCAAAATATTTCAGTTTCACCCAAACACTCTTGGTTAGTTAGTGCTAAATATTCATTCCATCTCTTAATCCTTCTGCCAGGCAAGCCAGATTTCCTGCTAGCAAACAAAGTCAAGCAACGTGTCTAAGATCACAGAAGAATGTTGCCTGGACTGAAGCAATAGCCAACATCTCATCCCTCAGTCTGCCCTCCTCCAAAAAACAAGGGTCCACTCCTTCCGCTTCAGTACATTTCACCTTGGCTTTTATCCACTGCTTATTCATCTTATTTCCTCTCTCCTAGAATCCAAATAAATCTGCATGGTGCTAACTGAGCTCCTACAAAACAAACGGTGGAAGAAAGGCATCTCATGCCCCAAACTCACTGAGCAGCTCAGGCATCCCAGGACAGGCAGCTGCCACGTGTTCCCTGGGGCCACGCAGGGCCCTCGAGGGGGCTCCTCTGGGGAGCACCCACCTTTTCCTCAAGGAAGCCCCTGCTGCTCACTCACTGTCCCTGCTTGAGCACTGGGGCTGGAGCCTTCAGTTTTGGCTTGCTGCCTCCTGGGTTTGATCCAGTCCCAGAATCCTTCCCCCCGTTCTTGGGAGCTGAGCTTCACCAGGGAGCATCAGGACAGGTTTACAGAACAATGGCTGAAGAGTGTCCAGAAAGCTCTATGAGTACAAGTGCTTTTGTTTCCACAGGAGAAACGTCCACAGGGCTGCATTTGGGGAAAGGGCAAAGAAACATCTGTGTGCTCACAGCAGCAGCAGCAGCAGAGGCTGCAGCTGCAGAGCCCCTCCAACTTGGCTGGTGCTGTCTGCTAACTGCTGGCATAAATATAGTAACAGGGTTGCACATATGGCAGGCTGTTTAATTTTAGAAATCAAAACTATCGAGTGATTAAGTTAGTCATCCTTCCTCAATTTGGGACCAATACAACACTACCAGAGGCAGTGGTCAGAACCACTGTGGTTTGCCAGAGAGAAGGAGAGCGCATGTGCTCCCACGGCAGCAGGGAACACCACAAACCCCGTCCTGCTCTGCCCAGCCTGGCTTCTCAAAGCAGGATCAGACAAAAGGAAGAAAATCCAACTTGAACTGGCCTTCCAGTGAAAACTGAGAGCCTGCAGATTTGTACACATGAACATGCACAGCCTGCAGCATGTTCTGGATGGGGTATGGCAGAGCTGCTGCCCTGTGAACATGGCGCTTCCGAAAAGTGAGATGAAAATCACACTGTGCCAATTGGTCTCTGGAAGTGAGATCCATTCAAATCTCAGTCAGGGATTTGAGTTTCCCTAAGGAAGCTCATAAAGAGGGAAATGGGAGCCCAGTTCAGCCAGCATAGCTGTCTGTGTGCAAACACTCCTGGGTCAGGAGCGAGAGCAAGCCCTGTGCTGGGACACTCCACAGCCCCTTGTCACCAGCTGGCCGAGTCCTGCCGTGCTCAGCAACCCAGCCTGTGCCAACACAAGAACCCAGCCCCGGCCAGGAGGGGCCTCGATGCACCCCAAAAGCAGCTGCTTCCTCTGCAGAGCCTGTGGCTTATCCTCAGCTGCAGCACCAGTGGCACCAGGAGGATGCAGCCCTGCAGAGCCCGCTGGTATCTTCCCCTTCCAGTGAAAAACCAACGAATGGAGAAAGCAAACAAGTCATGGAGGGATTTTCTGTTTCTCTAGACAAACACTCTAAGAACAGTTCAAAAGAGGCTAATTAAATTCCAAAATCCCTGTGCAAATACATTAATAATGATTTTGAAATGAGCAGTTAACCAAGGAAGTTTTCAAGGTGGGAAGTGTTTGATACAGAAGAACGTGTTAGGAAGAGCTGCCCAGCCTACGTTAGAGACAATCTCTCTGGCCAGCACACGTGTTCAGGGGACTGGGCATGGCAAATGCTCTTGGGCCCAGGAACAGCAGTGTCCCCAGGCTGCAGGAGGACAGAGAAGCCAATCCCCTTCGTTCCAAATCACCAGGAAGCCACTCAAACACTAAATGATGTGGCCGTGAGTCTGAACTGTCGCTGCATAGCCTCACCAAAGAGCTCCTCTTACCCATTTCCAGGATGGAGGAAAAGCAAAAGACCTTTTTTTTCTGTCCTGCTGTAATTACAGGACATTTCCAAACATCAGATAAATCTTTTTTGTCTTCCCACACAATCCTAGGCAAATCAGGAGTCTGCCTGTCCTGTGCATGAAGCGTGAAACGATGAAAAATGCATAACTTGTTATAATTGCTCATATGGCAGTGGAAAAATCCAGTACTGTTGCATGGTCTGCTCTCCCACGGTTCATGGAACCTCTCAGTGTTAAATGCCATCATTCTCACAAGCAGGAAGGACAGTAGTACCTTTTTTATTTAATGATGACAAACCAAGAAAAGAAGTGATGTGAAAAAAACACAGAAGGGAAGTGAAGAGCCCTTGTAAAGTCCATGACAGAGCAAGGACTTAAACCCACTGGCTGAGGCCCTAAGCAGCAGGTCACTCCATCTTAGTCAAATCTCCAGCCACAGTCACTAGGTTCTCTCTCCTATTCTTTTCCTTTTATTCTCTGCATGTCTTTTCCCAGCAAAATACAATTATGTTTTTTTCAGGTAAGATCTCATGAGATACCTATTCATATGCTTGTTAAAACCCAGATCCATTATACCTCTTTTTGCTTTCATTCACTAATTTTATTGTGCCATAAAAGAAAAGATTTTCTGGTGAGATACATTCACTGTACTGCTAAAGGCACAGAGCTGCCTTCATCTTCCGGAAACAGGTTTGTTTAGTTCATAAATCCTGCTTTCAGTATTTTTCTAAATACAAAAATTACACATAGGACAATAAATTCCAGGATCATTCTTCCTTAAGATTTGACAAATAGAACTGCAGTTCTTTCCCCAGCCCAGAGATACCTCTTTTAAAGAGCAGTCAGCAGTCTGATAACTTTAGATAAACCATTTAATTTCCAGAAGGAGCCTGGTCTGTATACACACAGTCTACTGGGTGTTCTCCTTTCTCCCTGACTTCCCGTTGGGAAGCAGAGGCTTTGGTTGAATAACTGGCAGTCTCAGCTTTCTGCATCACAAAGCTGTCTCATTCAAAATTTAAGAATCACTTTCATGAACCATAAGAAACTGTGTTATTTACCTCAGCAGCAATCCAAATATGCTGTTCTACAGTTTCACAGTCTAGGAGAAGAGGCTCAACTTTTTTTTTTTTTTCCTTTATTTTTATGAAACTAGGAGGGAAAGTGGGAAATAAAGATAGAATAAAAAATGACCAAGAATTGCAAGGAACTGGTTTAGGAGGGAGAACAATGAAAGAGTGGAAAAGCTATGCAGCTCTGATTCTTGTTTAAATGCTCCAAGAAAGGAGAGTAACTTAGAGGTAAATCCGATTGGTAGAACTAGAAGAGAAGGAAGGAAGTTAACTGCCAAATTCAACTAGATCACCAGAAAAAGCCTCCAAGCAGTTTGATTCATTATGCCATGGTTAATCCTGCTTAGGGAGAGATTTCACATTTAAAAGCAGCTCAGATAAAAGAAACCAGAGATGTGCTCACCATACATGAGCACACATAAGCTCCGTTTAGCTAAAACTTGCCCTCTGACAGCAGCAAAGGCAGGACAGGACAGCTCAGTGCAAACTGGACATCAGCATCTCCACAGCTTCAGACAGAAGCAGCCCTTTCCAACACACACATTTCTGTGAGAGCTCTGTCTAACAAAATACATGGAAGAGTCAAGATGGCAGAAGAACTCCAGGATGCCAAATATTTTCCTTGTAACCATCTAATTCTCTTTCAAGCTTGCCCTAGGGCTGAGGCAGCTGAGCACAAGAATGAGCTCTGCCCATGGTGCTTGGGGCAGCCATTCCCACTCACACCACTTTTGAAATTTCATGGGGGTAAAAATCAACCTTTTTGTCCAACTGCTGCAGCACACACCTGTCCTGCTAATGTGGAGCTGCTGGTCATCCATTTGGGTTTGCACTGGGGCCCTTTGCAGGGCACACAGAGACCCTCCATAGACAGCAGCTCACTGCCAGGGAGGGAAGTGGGCAGCAGAATTTCTGGGGGTGTTAATCTGTCCTAATGGTAAAAGCATGTTTTGCCCATGCTAATGCCACTTTTTTTTTTCTGCCTAAAACTCTCTAGGAACAGCCAGTGTTAAAAACTGCAGAATAAGGCCCCATAAAACCTCCTGTCTGGAATCTAGGGACTATTAACCAACAACACCAGTGCTTTTGCACAAAAATACTGTTAGATTTTGTTGTCTGTACTTTTTCATGCATCCTTGGGTAAGGATTTGCCCCCACTGTTCTCACAGCAGCTACCAGGACTGAAGCCCTGAGAAGGAATGGCCACAGAGTGAAGATCCTCACTGCAGAGATTTTACAGTCTTTTCCAAATCAATGACTAGAGACATACTAGGTTAATCCTGATTACTAACAAACACCTTTTCTGTGATTATATTGATAATAACCACTTAAGGCCTCTTGTGTCAGGTGGACCTCATTTCATTCTCACAGCTGTGTCTGGTGTTTTAGCCACTTCTCCATCCTTTTCCTCACTTTTCCATTCTTCCATATACTGCTATATTCAGGAAAAGGAAAGAGCTAGGAGCAGTTATCAGAAGACTCCCAATACCACTATTTCTCCCTCCAGCTGAAGATTGTATTCCTGTTGGCTCTCCCTTTCCCTAGTTGAGCTTGGGAGTGCTAAGCCACTCTTAAAATCATCCTTGTTAAAACAGGTCTACCACTTTGTCTGGGATATAATAGAGTAAAAAAAAGATAAAAAAATCACAAACAGCAAGGTTGAGTTTCCAGGAGAATGGGGCTATGCAATACAGCAATGTCAAATCCCAATGAACACTCCACTTGTCTGCAACACACCGTAATGTGAAAGAACTCAGAGGTTACTTGCAACAGACACCAAGCACAAGGAAGCATCTGCCTTAAGCAGCTGTCTTTTTTGCCAGAAGAGGTCTGATGTCAGAGCTGAGATGCCTGCAGGTCAGCAACTTTGGTTGGTGGGCCAGAGCAGGGCATCCTGGCTCCCATCCTCTGCCTGGGAGGGTGCTGTGTCTCAGAGTCAAAAGCAGGTGAACCGAGATGGAGATTTTCTTCCTCATTCAACACTGACTCACTGCATAACCTTGAACAAGATCCTACACCACACCTTCCCCATGTGGGAATGGTACAATTTACCCATTTCCCTGTGCTTGTGTGCCTGGTGCTGCCAGTGCCCAGAGGTACTTTCAGGTCACTGGCTCAAGGGTGCCAGGCAAGAAGAGAACCTGGCTGTTTTAATACATCCTGGGCTTGTTCCACACAGTGTTAGAGCTTGGGTCAATGCATGTGAATTTTTTCCAGCACTCCATGAGTTCTTCTGTATAGCAAAGTTAAAGCAAGCGAGAGAGAGAGAGAGAGAGGTTCCCATTTGATTGGCTGTGACTAGCTGCAATTAAAAACTATAATTTATTACCCTGGATTATGAGTATAATTTCAATGCAGAGAATTAAGGTTTTCTTCTGAGATGGAAATAAAGATTAATTTTTAATTTCCTTTCTCACTGCACATTTAAGAGCAATGGACTCCATAGAAAACTACAGGTCAAAATAGTTTTATGGAGGAATGACAATGTTCCATTGCCGAATAATTTAATGCTCTTGCTGCCTTTTTAATATTTGACTGCAGCTCCCTCATGCGAAACAGCGGCAGCAGACGCTGTACACGTTTGCTGCAGAACTCAGGTCAAAGTGACTTTGAAACAACAAAGTTCCACTGCTCAGGACGTGGGCAGCTTTTGGAGCTCCCTGCTGCAGGCAGCTGCCTTCCACAAGAAGGGCACAGGCAGCCCTTGCATCAGGGCAGGCAGCTGGTCTGGGGATGGGGAAAGCAAGGATGGGAGTAAAGCTTGAGGAAAGAGAAGGACGCAGGAATGGTGCACAGCAGGTGCCTCCCAGCCTGGACACGGACAGGGACGCTCAAATAAAGCAAGAGAAGTATTTCCACCCTGGAAATGCTGCTGTAGGACAACAGGACTCTGTGTTATTCCAGTCTGCACAGCCCATCAGCAGAACACGGGGGAAAACTGGGAGCCACGAGGTCATGAATTCACTTGGTCATGGACCATGACTAGGTCTCTTCTTGCCAAAACTGCTCCCAGCCCCCAGAGAAAACAGCCTGGAAAAAGCTGGGAAATCCACACAATCAGCTCACTGGGTGAGCTGTAAAGGGGAATCCAGTGCAACACAAGGAAAGAGAGGGGCCCTGTGTGCATTCATTCCTCCCAGAACAAGCACCTCTCGGGACAGGATTTTTGGCTGGTGTTCACAGCAGGATGATACCAGCACATGCCTTAGGCCTAATGTTTTACTCTGGGCAACTGGCAGTGAACAAAAATGTCACTGAAATTCAGGAACGCTTTAAATCCTTGCTCTGGAAGTAGAAATTGACAAAAAACAAAACACAACAAAAACCCAAACCAAGCAATAAAACCCTGCCATACTAATTGCTTGGATCCCAGTTAATTGAATAACTCTGTGCTGACAGAACTGCATCCTCAATGGCCTGGTAACCTTTCCATTGCAGGGTTTTTAAAATTTATTGGCATCTTATACCTGGCATCTTGGGTTATAAATGCAATTAGATGCCTAAGTGATGCAACTGCTGAGCACTGTGCAGGGTCACCAGGACGGACATCCCCCAGGGACACTGTGGTGACAGTGCTTTCAATGTGGACCAGAGCCTCAGCTCTCTTGGTGGCCTTTAGAGGAAGTCTGTTTAAGGAGGGGAATGAAGACTTTTTTGTGAAAATCTTTTCCCTATGTGAAATCTGTTCACAAAGAGATCTTAGGAGAGATTTGGACAGAGTAATGAAACAAGTTCTCAAAATTTTGGCAGTCTCTCTCCCTCCAGGGCTTCCAGGAGGCATATAAAGTAGATTCATTTTCAGTGCAGAACAACAGCACAACTAGGAGCCCAGTTTAGGACAAGTAACACCTGTCTGTTACTCACATCTTGGCTTATAAACTAATCCTGTGTGAGAGGGCAGTTTCATGAGGCATCTCTTCAAAAAAAGAGGACAAAAAAATCAAATGATGCTGTTGTTCGCCCAGAAGTCTCTACACAAACTGTATCTGAACCTTTTCATGTTAAGTCTCAAAATAGAAAATATAACACCCACAGACACAGCTTCCCACAACCCTCACTGCCCAGGCTGCAGGACTGCTCTGAGTCTGCTACTCCTGCAGGGACAGCTCCAGCCATTTGAGGTACTTCTGCTCATCAGTCCAGGGAAAGACTCCTCTGAGCTCTCAGGAAAAATCAAGATGAGCAGTTATTTGGAAGTCCTCTAGAGAAAGCATAGAAACTGAAAAAATTTAGGTAACAGAATGGGGAGTCCTTCTTCCTTCTAGTCAGGACTGCTCCCAAACAAACCTCTTGCTTTGTGTGAGAGTTTGGAAAAGAATTCCAGCCAACTGCATTGACCAGGGCTGCCCCAGCACTTCTTGCAGCAAGAGTGCTGAATAACAGCTGGGCCGATTTCTACCTCAGACATTTATCACATCCTGAGACCTTACAGAATTCCCTGCAGCTTTCCAGTTGCCTGCATTGTTTTCTTGCACTGTCCTAAACAATTGTGTCCAGACATTGTTCTCTTTAATCAATCCTGTTTCTATTCCCTTGTGGCTGCCCTTCAGCAGCAACTGAAGCACTCACTAACTACAACAAGTTTTCTTCTGATGGCTGATGACTCACAAATCCTGCAAAGGGGATACACATGAGTCTGGATGTGACCAGGCTTTGGGAGGGTCCAGCTTTATTCAGTGCAAAGCACATAGAATTTTGGTGAGTTTTTCAGAAGTACTTCCCCCTCCACTGTTGGGATGCTTGTGGCCACTTTTGCCAAACACCCCAGATATTTGGACCACTTGGGACTCCAGTTTTGGAGCTCCAGGGACACAAAGGAGACACAGTGCTGCCATTGTGCAGCTGCAGTGGAGCATCTTTCTCAGGAGCATTCATCACCAGCCGTGTCTCTAGCAGCCCACCCCAGTACAACCATTGCCTGAGTGCAAAGACTGGTGTGTGTCTCCGGAAATGGAGTTTAGATGTTTGTCTTATCTGAACGAGTTCAGTGACTGAACACGCTGCACAAAGAGCGTGAGTAACCCTGACAAAGCAACTGCCACCTCCTTATCATGGCCTCCAAAAGGACTGAAAAGAATCAAGCATCAGAGACTTATCTCTCGAGAGATGTTCAGTGCCCATGCCTGGCTTACCAATCAGCCCTAACTCCCTTTTTCACTAGGGTGCTTTTGCCTTGTTTTTGGCCACACAGGACAGTCTTGCCACTTCCTGAGTGTGGAGGAGTCATGAGGGGAAGGAGGGGTGTGGAGGATGGGCCCCTTTGCCCATGCTGTTTTGTTGTGTTTCTGGACAGTGGGGTGTTGTTACCCATGACAACTTTACCGTTGTGATAACCATAGCAAACGGCCATTCTGGTACCACAGAGAGGTTCTGAAGGTTTGTGTGATGACAAAGAAACAGAAGCCAAGGACAGGTTTTCTCAAAGCCACATCAATCTGGGGTCCCTCTGACAGCCTACCCATGCTCAGTTTGGGGTGCTGCTGCCAGCGTGCCAGCTGTGGGAAGGAGAAGCACTCACCCTGAGGTGGGAGAGGGCTCCTGGTTGTGGCCTATCCCCAGCTCCATATGAGCCTTTTGGGTTATGGTGTCACTCAGCAAAAACAGAGCCATCACAAGGGTCACTCCATGATAGTGGGACACGTCTGCCAACTGGCATTTCTACAGTTTTGGTGCCTGGATCTTATGGCTCAACTCCATGTGTCAGAACTGCCTGCAAGAAACAAGTTGGACCTGGTCCCAAACCAGCCCCACTGGTAATACTGTTGTGATGGTCATAACCCTCAACTGATCTCCTACATTAATTATGTTCAAGATGGTAGAAATTGAAATTCAGAAAATATCTGCTCTAGAGAAGGAGAACTCTGATTTTCACTCGCACCTAAATCTCAACCAAAGTGTGCTAAACCAGGTCAGAACAGCCTACATCTACACCTAAAATTGTATTTGATCTCCTTCCACTGCCTCATCCCAAATTCTTGAATTTCTACAAGCAGATGTTGATTTCTACAGACACATAACCTAATATACACTCTTGAGAACACTCTGAGTTTTGATATTTCTTAAAGAAGGACATTTTTCTTACTGTTCCTTCATTCCAAATGCAGTAAAGGTGTAAAACTAGAATTATGCTTTAAAACCACCAGCACCTCCTCAAAATCTCAGCGTTTAAGGCAAACATCGTGAGAAAGATGGTAAAAACACCACAGAGAGAGCTACAGCAGTATTAACACTGATTTACAGGGCTATTCTTATTTGTCATTTTCCCACATAAGCCATGGGGCACAGCAGAGTTTGAGGACTGAGCCAGAAGAGCTGCAGCCTGGCCCAGCTTTGTTCCTACGTCCTTGCACGCAGCCCTGAGCAGGTCACCTTACCCCTCACACTCGCCCTCCCTCTGCTCAGCTGTCTGCCCTGGCTGGGACTGTCTCAAGCTATTGGTAGCAAGGTGTATCTCCTCAGACATATTCTGTACCTTGTTCAGTGAAGCCCTTCTCTGACCTAAGGTCTCCAAGCACTTCTCTGAGACATATATTCAATAATAACATTAAATGGATGCTAACCGGTTGTGCAAATACCTCCATTCATTTCCATATTTTAAAAATCTTTCCTCCAGAAAACCCACATAATCAACACAGATGTCTGCCTGTAATCATGCAAGGCTGAATTCACAACAGATGATGTTTATGGAGAAGTCTCACCGAAGGAGCTTTGCAGAGCCAAAGTTCTTTTAGCAGGCACTCCCCAAGCAGCCCCCCTCTCACGCTGCACTCAGCTAAACAGATACAACAGGTGTTGGAGGGGAGGTTTCAGCTGGCAGATGATAACCAAGGCTTGAACCCTTTTTTCCAAATCTGCAGATTTCAGAGGTTTGGCACAGTGGTCATCATGAGCTCAGCTTAGCTCATGGTTTCACCTCAATCCGTACAGGACACAGTGGAGCTCCACAAGAGTTGCTCAAACCTCTCCAGCTGTACCAGAACCTGAACTACAATAAAAACTTCTCAGCAATTTGTCATTAGGCTTTTTCTCTGGGAGGATAGGGACCAGGCAAGGCAGTGCTCCCCTGCATCTCCAGCCCCGTTAGGGCTGCCCATTCAATCACAGTCTGCCACTTCCCACATTTGATGGGGTCACTTAAGGAATGACTCCAGACCCTTGCCCACAGGGTCTGTGCCACAGGGCATGCTCCAACATAAAATGGCCATCCAGCAGCCTGTGCTGCATAGCCCTGACATAAGCTTTAGAGATTGGATAACTGAGAACTTCTATTTAAAAAAATAATAATTCAGCAGAGGCTGTAGGGAGCACTGGCTGGCCACTGCCCATGGGGCACCCATGGTCCTTGGAAATCAACATGACAAGAGGGCTTTATCACAGCTCTGATCTACCAAACAACCAAAAAGAGCTCTGAAGAAAAGGACATCTTGTTTTCAAAGGTTTTCCTCTAACAGGCATTGAATGAAGAGAGGAAAAAACCCAACAAAAACCCCAAGTTCTGATGAGAAAGATAAATTCTCAAAAACAGTGACAGACGCACGGAGCAGATACCAGGGGGAAAATGCCACCAAGATCCGATTAGCCCAGTGAATCAGCACTGTGGACAGTATCTCTAAACCAAACTACTCTCCCCTTTTCCCCTCCCACACTCTTCTTCCCATCATTGCCAAGTCCTCCCAGCCCAGAGCTCACACCCTGACCTGGGACCTGGTGCTGTCAGTGCTGGCCCACACCAGCCCCTCTGTTGAGGCCACTGAAGGCAGTGCTGGTGTAGGCACTGGGCCCTTGCTTGGGATAGCTTCTCTCTCCACAAACACAGCTGCTGATGCTTGCTTCCAGCTTACTTTCAGACTGCAGTTGGGACGATTTCTGAGCTCATGCAATTGGAAGGGATTGGGTTGGCATGTAGGGAAAATATGTGAAAGACGAGAAATGTCTTCTTTTTATCAAAGGAAGACACGTAGTTGTTAGATGGGTGATGTTCTGATGCATTTTCAGCCAGGGTGCACTGCCTATACCAACACAGGTTTCCTCCAGGGGCTCTTGGAAGTGTCTGGAGAAGAAGGACTGTTTTTCTTGTGCTGAAATAAACCTTCTAGAAGGCTTGTTGATTTCACAGCCTTCAGGTTTGGAGGCTTGAGTGAAGAAGTGTCCTATTCCCTACTCCAGTGATCTGGCCCTGTACACTGGTCAATGATGAAGATATCACCAAGGTATCTCTACACCACCCAGTCTGCCATGGGCTGTGGTTCTTGGCTGGATGGGGAACCTGCACCAGGCTCTGTGAAGCCATAGGTACACAGGTAGATTGGCTCAGAAAAGTTCTGTGATGCAGCCACAGCCAAGGCAGATCTACCTCAAGTGCTTTCCATCAGCTGAAGCAAGAGGGGACAGCAGCATCCAAGTCAAGCAGCACTGGACAGGCTGCCTCTGCTCTCAGCCTTTCCCTGGGAAAGTGAAAAACTACAAAGGGATTGCAGGAGACTGAGAGAATACTGCTCTTCCACAGCACTGAGTTTCTTCTTTTCCTATTTGTTCCTAGAGGGAACAAATAACAGCCACAGTGAGCCATAGCAGTGACTGGAGCAGAATCTGTGAGAGGAAAATTTATCTCCAGAATAACCGATTGTGGTCAAAGAGCGAAGAGGCAGGAAGAGGAGTGGCAGGAGGATCCTGTCCTGAGCTGACAGAGGAATTCAGTCAGGTTTTAGCTATTTACAACCCCCCTGCTAATTAACTAGCAGACCTTTCAGTGACTTTTCCCAGCAGTGAGACAGTTCCCATACTGTAAGCTGCGTCACATCGCTCCCGTGCCGGCCAGATCAAGTCATAGTTTCCAGACCAAAGGGGTACCATTTTGGTCTCTCCAAACTCAAGAGACAAACCCAGGAACAAAGCCTGGAGCAGACAAATACTGCAGCCTTGCCAAACCACTGGCAGCAGCTCTGCCATGTAAACATAAAGCTGGCCTCTATTTGCCAAACTGCAAGGGGGCTGCTCAAGCCCCTGGCTGCAGAGTGAGCCCAGTGCCACTAAGCACAGCAGCTCTCCCAGGCCTCCTTCTTCTCTGTTCTGGGGCCAGGATCAGCAATATTTCTATGGAAATAAGCCCTAATAGTTGCTCTGGGTCCAGCAGGAGGAGCTGGCTAAACACACATTTTTGTCTTAATGTAGGGCCTAAATAAACAGTCAAATAAGAACTCAATTTAAAAAATCCTGTAGTTTAAAGGATTCCCTCAATTCTCAGTATTTCTTTTATTCCCATGGCAACTGATATGAGTCTGATCTGCAGCCCAAATATTTTCTCCTGCCTCCTTTTCTAGTGTAAGTGGAAACATACACAAATTTGATGTTGGCTTGTAGAGTTTTTGCAAATACTGTAACACATTTATTCTAAGTAATTGGTGGAAACACACTGCATTCTTTAAAAATACACATCAACTCCACTGATGTACAAAGCAGAGCGTCTACATAACTGAGAGACCCAGAACTACTCAAAGGCATCCCACCCATACATCTGAAGGCTGCAGTGCAGGACTCAATTAACTCTTAGCTTCAGACCATAGCAGAGTCCATTCAGGCAGGCAGGGGGCACAGACCAGCCCCTTGGTTGCCCACAACAACCCAGCAGTAGCCCAGTTACTTCTGCACACTGACTGCAGAGCCAAATCCCATCAACCCTAATAATCATCCCCTTTCAGACCCTGCTGCTACTGCCATGTCATTTGGAACTGAGAGCCATAGTCTGGTTGACAAGGTGGTGGTCAGCCAAAGGTTGGACTCAAAGATATTAGAGGTCTTTTCCAATTTAAATGATTCTCTGATTTGGCAGGAACAGCAGTCACTGGTTCCTCTGGTTAACGAAGGCCAAGTTCAACCACAATTCACTTGCCATGGAGGAGCTGGAACCAAATGGAAAGACCCTCACTTTAATTATTTGGTTTAAACAGAGACATAGAAAACGATCATCTCTGTCTTCAGGTCATCCTTTATGACTTTGACACCTGCTGGCCAAACTGCCATGCTGAATCCTCTTAAATTCCTACCCCATGGTAATAAGGAGCTTGCAGGAGTACCTTTTATTTGGCTACCAATTTATTTAGCAGAGTTTGGATCACTTTTCAAAGGGTCTGTGCTCCTGTCACCAAAATATACATTGCTTGAGACCCTTTAAAACCTTTGTAAAATACCTTGCTCAGCACCTCCACCCCTTGTGCAAGTTCCACATCCATTGAATAACAATAAGACAGCTTGTTCCCAAGCTGGGAGCAGGCTCTTCCAGGGACTAGGAGGTAGGCAGTAAGGACTTTGCAAAATTGTCAGATATGTGCACCTGCTTATGAGTGGATATTTTGTCCCATATTTTTGTAGTAGAAAAAGAAACCTGAGGTTTTACCTGACAGCTTCTTACAATCCGGCCAGTGTAAGGTATAATACAGTCTTTTTTTCCCTTGCTTCTCAGATCTCAGGAGCGTTTGCCAAAAGACTGTCAACTTGTTAAAAGTACATTAATGCAAATTCCAGAGCTTTCAGTTATGTTTATGCTAATAGAAAGCCTCCCGCTCTGTGACAGGCCCAAGTGAAGAGTCAGTAACAGGAAAATTAATTCCAGCTGTTGAAATTGATTTAAAACTAGCTTATTCATAATAATAATAATAATAATAGGGGGAAAAAAAGAATCCCTGAAATAAAAATAAAAAAGGGAAATACAGAAAGCACAAAATTATGTTTACTGCATGAAAGCAGAAAGGGTTCTCCTGTTGGGAAGAAATCTTCCAAATTTAATCAAGCCTGGTTAGAAGAAAGCTGTAGCTTGTTATCGGGTTGTAAGTGTAGATTAACATGAAAAGAATTAACTATGTGCACAGCCTGATTTTGCAAAGGAAACACAAGGGTTTTGTGCATGTATTTTGTTTTATATTCCTTATGTCTAATCCACAGGCAAGGAGACCAAATCCAGGCTGCAACAGGACAGGTAATATTTTAGATGATAATGGTTGCATACTGAGAACTCCAGAGCTCTGGGTGGGGAGATTAGCTCCCCACGACTGCTGCATTTATTCAGGGCCTTTACATACATTTCTGCTGACTTGAGTTCTGAGTGATTTCTGTGTTTAGACAACCCCAGTCTTGGGATCACATACCCCACCTTTGCTGGGGTTTCAGAGTTCAAACCAAGATCTGGTGGTGAAACTGCTGGCTGACCTGCCATTTTTAGAATGGTCTCAAATGTCCATATCCTTGATTTAAATATCCACACCATTTTTATTTGAATTTTTCTTTTTCATTTCCCGTCAGTGATCCTCCTAAGTCCTTGACTGTGTGCATGTGTAGCCCTAAAAGCTGACAGAACATAACACCTTGCAAAATTCAGTTTTGATGTGGAAGGGGAGGCAGTCTTTAAAAATTTGTTCAGAAATAGACTTTCACTCATTCAACACCTACAACTAGAAGCAGATTTGAAAATGCAAGGTATTCTCATTTAGCCAAGAGAAGAGAGTTTCCAAAGCACTGGTCTCAGACTGCTGTAATCCTTCCTGAGTATAGGATCTGTCCCTTTCCTAAGGAGCACTTCTGAAAGACCTGAGGTCTTATTTAGGGTCCTACATAGATGCTAAGCCTTGTCTTTTGCCACAGTGGCATCACTGTATTAGGTCCATATTCCTTGCTGCTTTTGAAGGGACTGATCTAGACTCCACTGAAATCAATTGGAACATCTCTTTTGGCTCAGCAGTTTTCACATCCAGCTTTAAGTGGCAGTCTTACATTTCATTATTGAAATGGCCCAATAAACTCCACAGACTGTCTTCACTGCCCTCCTCTCTCAGTTCCACATCCCCACTTTGTATCTATTCGCATTTGCCTTCGTTTCAAACTCCACACATTTTTCACAGGGGTGGATGAAGGGGTAAAGGCAAAGAGATGCCATGACTTCCATGGATCCCAACCAGCTTATGACATTGAGGAATTCACAGGCGTGGGTGGATGTGAGGATAAATTGTTGGACCAATTTCAGCAGGAGCGTTGAGAGAAGCCAAGTCAAACCCATGGTTATGCAGGAAGTTAACAAAGGATGCCAGCCCTAACCCTGCAAGGAAAGAAGTGGGCTGATGAGTTTGCAGAAGGTTGCTTCCCTTAGAGTAGGGGGGGAGGGAAGAGGGAAGGAAGTTTCTCTAGAAATCCTCCTAGAATTTCAGAAATTTGTCCTTTATTGTCAACTACAGAGAGTTAAGACAAACCTTAGAGCATGCCAGGGCTCAGCCAAACAATGAAATGGGCAGATTAATTGCTGAAAAGGAGACACTGTTGGTTCAGAGACTGACAGTGCCCCTGACTCATGCCATCAGAGGAAGGAAAGAACAACAATGAAGAAAACAGGGGCTATTTCTCAGAGTGCACCCCATGACTTCTGCTAACTCATGCTGGGAAAGAAGGACCCTGCAGATTTTCAGCTGTGTGGGCAGCTAGAACCATCATTTGAACTTAAAAGGGCTGCTTTTTTACCAACTGTAGCTAATCGTCAGGGGAAATAAAACATTGCAGTTTAAATGGAAACCTGATCAATAGAGGAGAAGGAGGAGACATCACACTTTGCAGGACTGAAAAACGAGGGAAGTGTGTGGAAGCAGGAAGGATTTTCTCTAAGGGCTGGTATTTCCCTCCATGGCATGCACTCAGTCCTTGCTGACACCATTTTGCAGGCACTCACACTCCAGGCTGAACAGGCTCAGGCCATTTGCAAGCAAACCACCAGGTTCTTGCTTCTCTGTTCTAATGCAAGTCAGGCTTCTACCTGCCTTCATTTCCCTTGGCCCAAAACCAGCAATGCAAACCCAGGAATTCAAATACCATCAGTTTGGGGAGGGGATGGTGGTGTTTGTTTTTAATAACAATCAGCTTTGGGTTGTTTTTCTCTGCCTTCTGGATCCTGAGGCTTTCAGGCATAACCAAATCACACTTTCAAATTACAGGGGGAGGTGCGGGGAGGGGGTGGACTTCACACAGGACTAGAAACATGCCTTTGAAATGAATTTAAAATTCTCAAGCAGGTACTTAATTCCCAAAGACCAGACACTAAACAATAAAAATATCACTATCCTCACTGGAAAGCCCAGTGCTGCAAATCCCCTCCTCCTACATATTTCTTATTCACATAAAGGAAGTTTGACTTGAGACCTGAGGAAAGACAATCAGGATTTAGCCCTATGACTTAAAGAAACTGTTACGATACAAAATCTGTAATAAAGAGCAGAACCACAAGTCTCTTTTCTTTCCCCAAATAAATGGGGTTTTCTTGAAGCAGGCAAGAATCATGTGCTATAAAAACTCAGGATAAAAGTCCAGAAGGAATATGCACACAAGTAATGTTAGGAGGGCTTCTCTGCCTTGCTTTTGCAGGGCTTTTGAGCCCACTGCTCTAGCCAGGATGATGATGATGATGGTGATGATGATAGAACAGAGGGATTTGAAAACAGAGGAAAAAGTAACCATCACCTCAGCAGTGTCCTGACTGGACCAGTCTGAAGTGATCCCTGCACCTGTGGGAAGACCAGAACATGCTGGATCCCACATGCACAGAGTCAAGTTCCCTGTGTGCTGCCCTGTTCCACATCCTCCTGCAGAAGGCTGGGCTGGCCAAAAAAGCTGGAACACTTCAAACAAGCCTCACACTGCCCACAGCAGATCAGCTGTTTCCCCAAAGCCTCCCGAGGCTGTGCAGCACAAATACACCTCCTGCTGGACCCGGCCTTCCATTCAAAAAGCTGCAGCTATGGGAGAGAGGAGCTGAGCTCTTTTACAAGGCATTAAGTTTCATTTGCAATTACTTGGGATTTTATTGCACTACTGAATGTAACAGGTTCCTTAACTGGGCCAGCAGCATTGTACCCATATGCCTTTTTAACAGAGTTTTTCTGTTATTGTTTCCTTATTGGTCTTTTCCCTTTTGCTACACACAACTGGATTTTACTGGCGTCCAGCTTGTGCAATAGGCCCCAGGTGGCTCCTCCAAGAGCCTTATTTGTTAATTTGATGGCTGAACCAGTGCATGAGGAAGGAAAAATACTGAAATGTAATGCTCAAGATGCTACTTCACAGCAGCAGCAGCCCAGGAAATGTTGCCCAGAGTAAGGCTGCTGGGTGAAGTGGTTCCTTGTCCAGTCTGTCCTTGGAAGCAAGTTACTCCTTGATAAAACATCTACTTTTTTTCTGCAGTCAACTGTGACTCCAGTAGGATAGAAAAGAGCTGTAACAAATCACCCTACAAGAGCCTCAATATGCTGCACGGGGATGGAGCCACAGGGAGAGATAGAAGGGCTCCTGCTCCTGCAAATGTAAACTTCAGAGCACCTGCAAGGCTGAAGTGTACCTTGGAGACAGACAACAAGTGAGAAAATGCAAAAAGCCACAGCATTTCCATAGAGAACACCCTTTTTTGGGGGATGGGGGGCAAAGACTCAGGAAAAACATCCTGGTTCAGTCCAACAACTTTCATTCAGAATGCAACGAGCAGGTTTACAAAAGAGCTCAGCACCCACCAGCATCAAGTGCTAAGTGCATTCAAGAACTCCAGCTCCTTTGAAAACCTGGTTTCCTGAACAAGATACCAGCAGCTGATGGCAGAACATGAAGGACATACACTGGGCTCTTGTTCCTGCCTTGTTAAATAATGCATTTCTTTCTGTAGTGGATAAGAACTGAAATGCCTTGTGGAAGGAATTCATCTGAAGGAGGAATTGGAACAGAGAAAAGCCATGGTGGAGATGGATTTCTACTTGCAGAATTCCACATCGAGATTTTTTTTCCATTGAAAACACCCCATCCCTCATTAGAAATCTCAAATTATCACAAAGAAAATGCGTGTAAGAAAGGGCTGATTATATTCCTGACTTGGGGGAAAATGGGGAAAAGGTTTCCAGTCTTTGTTTGCCATGGCTCTTAATTTGAATGTTCTAATTTACACTTGGAGAAGACTTGAAATAAAAATAACAAAAACTAAACTTAGATGTTTCAGTCTTTCAGGTCATATGTTACCCAGACCTTTAAGTTTTATGGTGGGGAGGGCTATTTTGTTTTAAGATTTTTGAGTAGAGACATTATCCTGATTTAGGAGATTACTTGGTTTTGGCTATTTTTCTTGTGCTGAAAATTTCTCCTAAGATGGGAAATCATGGTGAGCTCTGTTCTAGACCCAAGTACATGGAACAATATCAAAAGGCATCACCACCTGAGAGTACTTCCTTTTGCTGAAACAGAATCCCAAAACATTTGCTTTGCCAAGAATAAGAGAAAGAATAGAAACAGGATGCTCTTGCTGGGGTTAGAAGCCACCATTAACAAATGCAACCTCCTCATATCCCAAAAGAGAGCATCTTGTGCAGCTTTACTGACTTAGGGTTGCTCGAGTCAAGCAGACAATGCATTCCTGATAAACCACAGCACAGATGAGAAAACTTTACTGCTCCTTTACTTCCCCCTGCCCTGCCTCCTCAAGTTTTCCCTCATGTTATGTCACAGAGAAGAGTGAAACATGGAAAAGGCTTGATCCAAGGAAAACCTGCCCTGGCACATCCCTTCAGCCCTCCCCACAAAACCCCTTCATGTAACTCCTCACCTCTCCCCCTTCCCAGAACCCAGTGGAGCCCTGTCAGCATCTTCTTCACTGGTACCCTGGACACCTGAAGCAGTGCAAGATATCTCCATGTCCAGTTCCACACCAAACCTGAACCCTTCAGTGCTTTCTGGAACACCCAGAGCTATCTTCAGAATCCCAAACAAATACATTAATTGCTTTCGATTTATCAGCCTCAAATCATTCTGTCTAATTACCATTCATCTAGAGTTTGTGTTTTTAATGGTTTATGGGTATTGTTGGTAATCTTTTAATTTCTCATTAAAAACAATATCTTGTACTCACTATGTGTGAAAAGCCCTAATCCGATAAATCAAGCAAGAGTAACACAGTTAAAAGGAAATCAGTGGAACAATATTTGGGTTTATATATTTCTGCCAGTCAATTTGTAATTAAAAGTTGCTACTTTAAAAAACACAGTTGTTGCTGTGAAAGCCATTATCAGTCGGCATTTTCATATGAATACTGCTTTAATTAATTAGCAAAAGTAAATACATTATATATCAAAAACCGCTTTCCCACTGAACCCATGCGTTCCAGAACAAAAGGCTTAATAAACCATACAAAAGAGGGACAAATTAGCTGATCCCACCCTCCCTTTTCAGGTTTAGAGTCTTTTAAAGTTCTCCAAGGTTTTTTTTTACCCCACATTTGCTTTTTTTTTTTTTTAACACATTGTTTGTTTTTCTTCAGAAGTGCGTATGGGGGAGAAGATGCTACACAAACACAAAACATGCCATTCAAACTAAATTATTTGGAAATCAGTTTAGCTGGTTCTTAGAAAACGGGAGTGTTTATGATTATTAAAACCCAAATGTAATTATGATCACATACAACACAGTCCCTTTGGAACAAATTATTTGCTGAACATTAAGGGGTTGGAGTTTGATTCACAAAAGGAAATGATGTGTCTGAAAAATTCTTTTGTCTAGGGGCATTCCAGAGACTGGTGACAGCAGAAGAAAATTCTCCATTTTCATCAACAAGCTGGAGAGAAAGTGTGGATGAGTAGTGTGGTATCAGACCAATGCCTATGATAAGAACATCTTGAAACATCAATGACATCTCTTATCTCACAGGCCTTTAACAAGAAACAAGGGTCCTGCCATCTGACTAACAAACAAATCACTCACCTCATCCTGTCCCTCTCCTGCTGAAGTGCTGTAAGCAGCTCCATCTGTGGGTAAGGAGCAGAGAGGAACAAGTGTCTCAGCTGAGCGATGACTGTGGCCAGGGCTGGGCTCCCTCGAGACAACAGACTGGGCAAAGGCAAACCAGTGCTGGGACCTCTCACACAGGTATAGAACCTGACCCAAATAAAGAACTCAGTAAGGCTCTGTCTGATGGATAAGACAGAAAAAAATTAATTACAATTGGCCCCAGAGCTGGAGTTCACAGCAGAGCGATGAACAGCAACCTCAGCTGGCTGAGCCCCACCAACTTTTTAACAGCATAAACAAATATTGGTGAACAGGTGAGGCCAAGGAGTGCAATTACCAGACTGAAAGTGCTCAAGGTCAGGTTGGGTGGGGCTCTGAGCAACCCTGTCTAGTGCAAGGTGTCCCTGCCCGTGGCAGGGGCTTGGGACTAGATGACCTTTAAGGTCCTTTCCAACCCAAACTATTCTATGGTTCTATGAAGTACAAAAGGACTCAGTGGGAAGAAAGGAATTACTCAAGGAACAATTTTTCCATGAGAGTACTGGAGGTTTTCCACCAAAAATAAAAACCAGCACTAGGAAGATGAGGATACTGGACTGGCTAACAGTATGGCTGTGTAACAACCCATGCAGACACCCAAAATTCCACTAACACAGGAAAAACAGAGGTTCACTCATACAAAAGCAGTTTGCAGTCACCAAGTCCAAGCCTCTCCACCAAATTTCCTCTCTCATCACATATCTCAACACTGCACTCAGTCCTGGCTGCTAGTCATCTTCCCACTTGTTGAGATGCTCAGCATGCTTCCTTACAAAGTAGATGGCAAGCAGGCTTCCTTCTTGAAGGAATTACTGAATCTTCCTCCTCTAATCTTGGATGCATGGCAGATCTAACAACCAGTCCCAATCCCATATGTCCTGCTTGCTTAAACTTTCTCTTCCTTTGTATGCCTAGACTGCCATTCTTTGGAGAAGGGACAGTTTTTCACTCAGACTCACAGCTTTGCAGTGACACACACCCCAACAGAACTCAGAATTAATGCTTCAGGATGCCTGATGTACCCAGATGATTTTGAAGGTTGTCCTCCTGCTCTCTCTCTGTTCCTTTACACCATCACATTGCAACAGCAAATTTCTTCAGCCTTTCCTGACAGGAAGAGTTCATCTTTACACCTTGCTTCTCATCCAAGGGCTTCTGTGCAACCCTGTGTCCCAACCTCCCTCCCTCACGCATCAGTTCTGAGGCACAGTGTGAAGAGACACACACCTGCTTCTCTGGAGTCCCAGCATGACCTGTGCACCACAACACTGCCACCTTTACAGGGAGATCAAAGTCGTGCTCCTGATCCACTGCTGGCTTTTTGCAAGGGCTGGCAGACCAGCCCTGCTATAATCCCACTGCGGTGGGATGACTTCTCATTGCATTTGGGTGATTTCTCACCTGGGCATGTTTCTAGTAGGATTTGTGCCTCAGTCAGTGTGAAGTCTCATTAGGAAGGTACCATTGAATCAAGGCAGAGTCCCCCCAGCAAAGGGCACACTCGGGCAGACACAGAGGGGTGAGACAGCACGGGGTGGGGTGCCCCAAGCAGCACCGTGCTGAGGGATGTTTCAGCACAGAGAAGCGTGTGCCTCATGCACAGGCATTCTTTTCCCTGCACATAACTGCATTGATTTTTATCATTGTTGTATTTGGTTGAGCCGCCCATCTGGAAAGTTCTTGCCTCCCCCGGCCCCCATAAATAACCAAACCCGACTCTAACCAAAGGCAGTTGACAGAATCAGCCCCATTGCCCTTTGGCAGTTCTTCCAGGAATTTTTAGGGTTTTTACCAGTCAGGAAAAGGCTTTGATGCTTTGGAATCAGGATTTTATGAAGATCACTTTGTAGGGTTCAGCCAACTCATGAAGTGTCAAATGTGGGGCACTCTTTCATCTCATCTCTGGATGGGGAAAAGATCCTCCCTCTTACCGGAATGAGGACTGGAGAGAGGGAAAACACAGAGATGAAGGTTCATCCATGGAGGGGAGGGTTTCTTTTCTCTTGATGGAGTCCACCCACCGCATTCCCATCATACTGATCGCTGCAGTCCTATCTGTCTGCTCTCCAGGCTACATCAGATAAGAGGAGAACTGCTTGTTCGCTGCGGTTCTGATGCTGTGCTGAGGGGCCTCCCAGCTGCAAGGCCAGCCTCTTCCTCACCCTCCTTTCCCAGCTGCTGTTTCCAATGGCTGCTGCATCGGGAGCGATGCTGTCAGGAAACCTGCCACATGCAAAGAACGAGACCGTAATTCAGACCAGCCTAAGGAAATTTCATCTTCCACTTCGCACTCATTAACGCCCACCTGAAAAAGAGAGCAAGAAAATCCCTGTCCTCTCTCAAAATTTATGTGCAAATTCCTATCCAGCCATGCCTGAGCTGTTGAGGGCTTCATTGCCACTTCCCCCTGAACCAGGCCCACTGTGGATGGCATTCACACACTGATGGGCTGTTTCTGAAGCTTGCAGCTCCACTGCCTCAGTGGTTGTTCAGATGCTGCAGACACCAGCTAATGTCTGTTTGGCAGAACTTAAGGCTTTCTCAATGCTGTGAGCTACACAGCCCGTCTTCATGTAGCAGCTGATAACATTCCACCTGCTTCAGAGCAGCTGAGCTGTTCAACAATTGCTGGTGTCCTGTCCCATGGATGGGCATGGCTGCATGGCCCCAGCTCACCTCAGTGCAAATACAGCTGCTCTGCTCAGGTCAGACCACTCAGAAAGTATTCCTTTGCCTGGCAAATGCACAAACACCAGATCCATGCACTGGAAGAGTGAAAACAGCAAGCAGGACATCCTACACCCAGAGCTTCCACTCTTCTGTAAAGTAGGAGCCAAAGGCAATGTCAGCAACAGCCCCAAAGGGAAATAACAGGAGAATAACCCTGATGATCTCCTTCATCTTGCTTCATTCATGTTCACAACCAAACACAAACAGAGGCCAGTCCAGGGCTCATCAAACTCATGATCCAATGCAAGGCACACAGACAGCATGAACACACACACACTGCTGGCCAGGGAGGCTTCTGCTGTACCTGCACAGTGTGGAGGTGAGACCTGGCAGAAAATGTTTTAGGATGCTCACATGCCTCCAGCATACTGCTTTGCAGGGGTACAACCTCCACCACACCAGAGAACATGAAACAGCTACTGAAAACAGCCAAGCAGTCTCACAGCCAGCAAAATACCTGTGAGAATCAGTGTGAAATTGCCCTTTGGTGCTGTTACACAAAGTAGGCTTCTGTAGATTATGTCTTTTGGGTCTGTTACTAAAGGTAGGAGACTCAGGTACTTACAGTGCTGGAGTAGGTGTGCCTCCAGCTCCCAGCTCTGTATATATGACCTTGAAAAAGTCATTCAACTTTTCAATGACTGAGCTGTTCAACTGCAAAACAAGGCTTTTTCAGCTTTTGGCTGTCTTGTCTGTTTAGACTGTAAGCTCTTCAGGGCAGGGACTGTCTCCTATTAAACAATCATAACTCTCAGTTAATTAGGGTCTTCTACACATCCAGGGCCCTCACAAAAATGTCATAAAACAAAAGCTTTCTAATAAATTCTGGGGGATTCCAGATTGGGATCCAAAACTGCTCAGTGGTTTTCCCTGCTGAATATGATGCTGAATCCCTTGTTAGTTTGTGTGTGTGAGGGGGAAGGAGGGAGACTATAATTTAAAGAGATTGCATAAAAGCCCGTTTAAGTCCTTGTGGCTGTATATTTCTTTTAATTAGTTTATGCACAGTGCATTTGCATGGGAAGCTGCACAGCGTGTGGACAGACTTAATTAGGAGAACAATACGTTCCCTCTTAAGATAATGACTTGAGGATTATGAAAATTATTATTCCAGATCCATCCATGGGTCATTTGAGGTTCAGTATCCAGCGAACTTTTAAAATGCATTGAGGTCAGCAGTTTGGATACTGTCAGTAAAGTCACTTGATTTTACTGTTGCTTAAATGATTAATTATGAACAGTGGCTGCAGGCATCCCCCAAGCTACACAATAGCCCAAGGACTCGCTGCATTTCACACGTGCCATCAGCTCCTCTGGAGAGGCAGATGTGCTGCATGGGGCTGTAAGATCCACTGCAGACATCTGCCAGCAAAGCCTCCTTGTGAGCTCTCCCCACTCCCTTTCACCCATCCCTTTGCCTTTATATTCCTGGCTGGGGAGGCAAGAAATTTCCATCTCTGCTAATGAATCTTTGGAGCTGGAGAACCAGACAATTAGGTGAGAGTTTTAGGACATGGGTCAGTGGCCCATATCAGATGTCACATATCTCATTTTAGAGCAGAGCACCACAGGCAACTGAGCTGAAGACATCACCTGAGTGCACCTCAGCCTTAGCCCATAGTTTGGTGGGTCCTAAAAAAGGCCTTTTTTTTGTGCCTCTGTCCAAAGTCCTCTATCAGTTTTCCTTACTCTTAGGAAAGCACAATCATCATGACAGAAGATAAGAGCAGTTCTCTTTGGAAGAGTTTCCACACGCACTGCATCTCACAGCCAACTCAGTTCAAACAATCTGAGCACCCATCCTGCTCCCCCTCTTCAGAAATGGGGGTGAACAAACTCCCTGCTGCAGCAGGGCACCCTGGAGAGGGGCAGCCCTCCATCCCAAATTTCCAGCTCTAACTGTCAGGGTATGGAAACTACTGTCCTCAAATCTGAACCACGAGGTGCAGGACAGACAGCAATCCCATCTTCCACCTTAAAAAGCAAAGCCACTTGTGCAGTCAAGGAGGAGAATATCAGCTCTTTCCACATCCAAATCCATGACTCATTTAGGAATCACAGCAATCACACCTTGAGTATCCTTTCCTTCCTCTTGCCCTATAATGATAAGGCAAGTTTTCCACTCAAATGCAATGACTGTGAATTAAATCAGGCTTTTTAGTAGCAGTGGTAGCAAAACCTTGGTGAAACCATTATGGGTGGTGTTGCTTTTAGAGCTGAGGAAACAGCAGTTCTAGAAGAAGATAAGACATCTTCAGCTGTACCTCCCCCACTGAAAAACATTGATTTAAAGGGTTGATCAAAAATTAACATTTCACATCTGGAGGTGAGAGAAAAGTAGGTTTGAAGGGGAAAAAAAGAAAGAGACAGTTAAGGAAAAGAAATTTTAAAGGATCATTTTGTGGATTTAGAACAACTCAGCTCAGTGATTAAGTCCCTCACAGTCTTTGTACATCTCCAAAACTTTCAACCAAGAAAAAGAATGAGATGGCATCTCTGCACTCACACTGGCAAAGGGAAAAATCTGTGACTCGTCCCAGCAGCTGCAGATGCAAACACACCCCTGTGCTTTTCCTTGCTACTTTCACTATTTTAAGACTTCCTGAAGCCATAGCAGGTGCATAAGGCCAACTGTGGAGAGTGAGTAGCACAGAAAACCCGTGGTTTGTACAGCAGGACACAAGGCTGTGCACAGGAGAGGGCTCAGCTCCTGTCACAGCACAAACAGAGGCTCCATCCCACCACAGCCATGGCCAGAGGGCCCAGCAAGGTCCAGTTACTGTGGAGCAGGGGAAGAAAACAAAAGCACTGTTAATAACAGGATGAGGAGAGAACAGCTCCTCAGCTCTTCAGGGTCAGTAAACACCATTTGAGAGCATCACCCATTAGTCAGGCTCTGCTGTTGATAACATGGCACCCAAAGCGCGCCAGACACTGCGCAGGGCAAACAGAGATGTCCCTGCCCCAAAGAGATTGCCATCTAATTCTGATTTTACAGTCACATTTCAAAAGCACAGTGAGATCAAAGCCCTGCTGTCCTCCCCCAGGCACTCATTCTCTCTGGTGGAACATATCTCAATTCATAAATCAGGGAAGCAGGGAGCCTCAGTGAGCACTGCCATTCAGGACACTCAGAGATGCCAAAGGTAGTCCTAACATCATGCTGGTGCTCAGGAGAGTAATCTGGGGGTGCAAGAGGAGGGGAAACACAGCAATTATTATTTTTTTTCCAGAGCAGATTTTTTGTCTGGCTGCAGCACAGACAGCAATTACAGCCCATGACAATGATCCACAGCACCCTAGAACCAAAAAAAAAAAAAAAAAAAAAAAAAAAAAAAGAAAC
>VXAC01001091.1:2573161-2706697 GCA_013399225.1 Rhipidura dahli
TAAAAAAAGAGCTCATTGTAGAAATTAAATGAAACTACAGGAGCTGTTAGGTGGGGTGGTCTGAAAATACCTTAAGAATGAAAACAAACATTGGAATTAGGTAGTGCTCATTTGGGAAAGGACACTGAATTAGACAAGTGATCCCAAAGGCAAATCCCAATGTCCACTGCTTCCTGATTCATCCACAGATAGTACCAGCAGCATCAGGGCACACCTAAGCACACAGGAGTAAAGCCAGTTGTCTCCCAGGAACTATCCCCATTACAATTACCTAAGGGTTCCCCTCCTCCCCCAGAAAAATCTGCAATTCAAAACCTAAATTTGCCCCTGAACTGTTTAATCTGCAAGCTCCAGCAATCTCCTTGCAATGGGTGCACAGGCAACAGATGTTCAGAAACCAAGCTGGCACTTTGCACACCTGCACGTGTGACTGGGAGCAAGACAGGGAGGATGCACATTGCCTGGGAACATCTGATAAGGCCGTGCCCTTCAGAGCCTGCACGGCAGTGAAGGGGCAGCAGAGAGGCTTAGAAATAACCAGAAGCTTTCTTCTTCTTCTTCCATGAGTCACCCCTGCTTCAAGGAGCTGCAGCTTTGATTATTAACTGGGCTAGTCAGCTAGATATTTAAATGATTCCCAAAAGTCATTAAGAGCCCAATCAGATATGCAGTGCTTGACTCTAGCACAGGAATGCAGAGAGGGAATTATTTGCATAAACTATGCTTTAGAGAAAACCTCCATGTATTTTATATTTCAGGGTACAGGGGAATCTGATTTAACTGAGTTAAAGAGAAGAAAAAGAAGCTTAAGCAATTTGAGGGACCACATTAAACATGGAAGGGAGTAAAAAATATTAAATAAAAACATCGTCTACCTCAGGGATTAGGAATAAGAAAATATAATGTCAAGGCACTCTTCCTCTCTACTCTCTAAGCAACAGGCAGCTCCTTTAGATTTCCCCTGACTTTTCAGAGAGAAAATTTACACTCAAAGTCAAAGCACTGCTGAAAGTTGCATGTGTGATCAGGAGATCTCATAACCCTGCTGTCCTCTGTCCCAGACTGAGACCCGAGATGTGAGTTGATGCAAGAAGTGAAGGGATGGGCAGACACAGAAAGCCTCCCTTTGCCTTATATTTACCTGGCCTCCACTCCAGAGCCGTGACACAAACTCTCCCTCAGCAAAATCCCAAAGCAAATCTGCTGTGGAATTGTTTTTATAGGAAATATGGTGTGGCAAGAAACCCATTGGATTTGGTAGCAGAAGACAATACCAGAACAGAAGCAAGACCAGAGCAGGAACCATTTCAGAGACAGGCAAAGGGTCACCTATCTTGGCTGCAGCTTTTCTGCTGGTTTGTAACTCACCTCACAGTCCTGTACACCCAACCTAGCAGGTAGTTCCTGCCCCATCCAGCATGGAATCCAGCTCCTGGGATGGGGAGGAAGCACAGGACTCTGTGGAGGGGCTCATTCAGAGGAATCATACCCAGTATGTTGCATTCTTGCTGTTTCAGGTTAAAATCAGAGCTACGACAAGCAAATCTTCAAGACAAAACGAGATTCAGGGTGACTGGAAAGATGGAATAAGCTTGGAATTTGTAACAAAAGAAGAAGGCAGGCAAAAGTGGTGCTTGCAAATTCTGTGGGTATCATCTGTTTAGAAGCAAAGAGCAACCAGCAACTCAACTTCCTAGCCCTGCTTTTCAGCAGAAAACTCAATGTGCTCTCACAAGAAGTCAACAAACACCATAACCTGGGGCTGGTCCCTGAAACTCTTTATCCATCAGTCCCCCCATTCATACATTGGGGCTTAAAGGATTTTACTTTCTTCTTTCCATCAAGGAAGGGGAGCTGGCAGATTGAATGTGCTCGTGCCTGCAATACCTTCCTCAGAAAGAAACTGCCATAAGGAGGGCAAAACTGCGTTGTGCCTGAGATCAGAAACCAAAGTCCTGCCGTGCAGTTATTTAATTAAACCATAAATACAAACGGATAAGTGTCTAATGAGCCAGCTCTACACAGTGTATTTATATTCCTCTGCAAAAGAACAATGCTCAAACTAGTTGCAAATAATAGTCCTCTCTCCCAGCCTGGTTTCCCCTGCAATCAGGAATCAGGCCGCACAGTAGTTTGCTGACAAATTGGTTCATGTTATGAAGATAATGAAGGCATCAAATTACTCTACACTCCTTCCCCCTGGAAGCAGCGAGGCTCTTGCAGACAGCGATTGCCAGGGTTTTATTTGTGCCTGCATGTGTGTGTCATCTGCGAGCCGGCGAGCCCCGGGGGCCTGGCAGCCAAGGCAGGATGGCTCCAGCCCCGCTGCTCCCTGGCAAACTCCCGGTGCTCCCTGGCTGTGCACTTGTCAGGCTGCCAGGGAGTGACCATGGCAAAGAGCCACAGCCCCTGAAAGGTGCTTTTTTCCTCCAGCACACACAGAGATGCTCCATGAGAGCTTGCATGGGTACCAGAACCATTTAAGGATGCTAGGGCAGCATTTCTCTAGCTCTGGTACGCTCGGCTCTCCGGGAACAAAGCCTAAAGCAACAGACCCAGCGAAGGGTTTAACCAAGGACCTGAGCAAGGACATCTCCAGAAGAAATAAAATACTTTGGCTGGATCACAGTCCCTTTAGACACCGGCTCTGGAATTTTTTCTGCCTCTCTTTTCCTTTCTATCTGCTAAAAGGAGGTTTAACTCCTTTGGAGAGGTTCCTGGAACTCAGGTGGAGAAGGATAGCAGAGAAGAAAATATTCCCATCCTGAGATGGTATTAATAAATATATAAATAGATTCTGAACAGGTAAGTTTTCACTGAACTGGATCCAAACAGCTTTTTAAAACCCCTCCAGCCACTATGAGCACCAAGCCAAGCAAAGCTTTTTAGTGATCATAACAAATGTGCCAGGCTTTACTCCGCAATTGATTCACTTTTGGGAACATAAGTTAAGCTTTAAATCTATATTTCATATATAATCAAGCAGCCAAATCAGCCTTTTAATATAGAGCCCCGACCAGCTGCTGTGTCTTTATCTCAGAAAGCAGGAGGGCCAACAAAGCTCCAGCCAGGGAAGTGACAGTTCTTCATTATTATCCTCCCTGATCATACCCATCTTCTCATCTCCCCTATCAAATTTCTGGGCCTTTTTGATAAAAAATAGTTTAAGAGCACGCTCCACAGGAAGCACACAAAGGTTACAGACTGAGCAATGCCTGGGAACCCCTCTTTAAAAGGTGCAACCACAAACAGGGCTTGAGAATGGGGGCTGCATATGGGGCTGCCAGGGTCAGACACTCTGGGAGAACTCTCCTCCCTTCGTGGTCACCAACAGGAGCTTCTGCTGCTGGAACCCAACCAAGGGAGGGCTTTTGGGTCTCGCTCTCTGGGCACTCATTGGTGCTGCTGCTTGTTTGCCTTGCTCTCTCCCCTCCTGCATTGCAAAGCTTCACAAAACCACCCACTCCACACTGTTGAGCCAGGCTGAAGAAGACTGAGCTTCAACTGTTTCTTATGAAAAAGGAATTGGCTTGGGTTGGAGATTGTTTGGAGGGTTTTTTTTGGTGTTTTTTCCCCTGGGTACTTTCTTCAGCAAGACAGTTTTGCCCTGTTAGTTGGGTTTTTCTTTTTCTTCAAACTGTTCACAGAATTTTTCTCTCCTGCTTTGCTGGGGCCATAGTTTCATGCTAGAATTTTGGTGGCAATTCCAGTTTTGGGGATTCCCTTCCGAGTGCCTCTGCCCTGCAGTGTGTGATCCCCTCCATGTGCTGCTGCAGTGGTACACAGCATCAGCCTGGCTGGAGAACTGATCCACTGCAACAAGAAACACATAGGACACAAAAAAACAGGATTTTTCTTTTTCTTCTGCAGCTGGATCAGTTCCCTGAGATATTTCACTGCACTGTCTTACAAAACCACATGGTCACCATCACAGGGACAGCTGCTGCAGGCTGGGAATGCCCCCAGACTGTGGTGCCAGGGAGCTCTGCAGATGAAAGCAGGGCTTGCCTTGGTGCCTCGTTTCATTCTTCTGCAAGTGAATCAGAGTGTGGTGTCTCCAGATCTGTAATTACATCTAATTATAAAACACAGACATTTTGGTGAATCTAGATTTTTTCTTTTAGATGTCTCTTGTGGGACATCTCAGATTGAAGCTTCCCACAAGGGTCAAGGAAATTTGAGGAACTGGTTTAGATGCATTTCATAGCCAGCTACAGAAGTGACAGAGGATTCCACCCACCTATGAAAGATAAAATGGATTTATGTCAAAATTCACTGTTTAGCCCTCTGGGAATGCTCCACAAATCAGCGTGTTTTTCACTTGCACAAAATAACCCACAAATCAACATGCAACAGGAAATTTAGTGTTCAGGCTGGCACCTCCATCCATAATTTGCACTGTCAAGGGGAAGAATAGGAGGAAAAGACCTAAAGGGCATATTTTGTGTATCTGGAAAAAATTGGACAGAAGGTTCTGCCAGTCATTCACAACCTTATTCCACATGGACCACATCTCTGTTACAGACCAGCAAACTACAGCACTCGTATTCAATGGGCTGCATTCACAAATGCCAGTCCCTGAAAGCCAGATCAGCAGAAAGACGAAGATTTCTGAGCTTATCTCTTACCTCTCGTGCCAATTTCCCACCACTGCAATTTGCTTCCCGGCCAGCACTTAAAACTGGGTTACTTTACAAACTTTCTGCCTGAGAATAATAATGCAGTGCTGTAGTTAACACTTCACTTTGAGATACCAGGTGGCAACATTATAATGCCCTTCCCCTGTGCTGCAGGGTCCCACCACAAATGTATGAGAAAAAAGTATTTTTCCCCTCTAATGAGAAAAAGGGGTTTAATTCCAGTTTATTACGTTGCAGAGGAACTTGGTTACAGTTTGAGCTTTGCCAGATTCAGCCTGGATTCTTTAGTTAAACAATTTCACAAGATGTGACAATTTCAGCACTTCCTATGCCCCGAGCAAAACTTCCTAACCTGATATTCACAGAGGAGTGGAGTTTGCTTGGCTGTTGAAGGTTTTCACAGGTTTTTGTTTTGGTTTGGGTTTTTAAAGCACATTTTTAAGCTTTGCCTTGAAGTACCTTGGAAATGGGTTGTCTGGCTGATGGCTAACACCTGCGAGTCAGGGTGGTGGCTCAGAGTTTTCCAGCTCAAGCCAAATCATTTTCAAAAAGATGTAAACCATGATGATCAAAAATGTATGGAGTCAATTAGCAAAGTACAATTTTCTCAAGTGAGCTTGGATTTGGGAAACGTCCATTTTCAGGTTACTAATTTCAAACCTTTAAAAATAGCCTAGTTGCTTAAAAAGAGCTATATTATTGCACTCTCTGCAAGGCACCCCATGCCAAGAACCCAAAAAATGAGTGAGTATCCAAAATCCCTAAGCATTTTTTTAGAATCTTAGAAAAATCACGGGGGAGATTTTCTTTTCTTTTTTGAGTAGCTACTACTTATGGCCCACGTACTTGTATTTCCTATGATTCTACTCAGGGCACCTCCATCCTGTTCCTGCAGGGTATTTTGCTTTCCCAGCTCCAGACACTACACCAGTGCTGTTTTGGGCCAGGTATATTCATGAAAAGGTTCATAAAGTTCTTGGGAGCAACACATGGAGGAGTTTTTGCAATGTGCCTAACAGGATCTATTGCATAAAAAACAACGAAATTCACTTCAGCTGAAATAAAAGAAGAAAAGCTTAACCCTGAGGCTTCAACACCAAAACAGGTGGGGGGCACACCAAAACACAGAAAAAACACCCCAAAACCAAACAACAAAAACTAAAAGCAAAAATTACTTTCTTGGTCTTGCTGTTTACATGCAACCAGCACAGGACTGCTCAGGCTTTATCCGAGGCTTTCTGAGAGAGCTGATCACTCCATCATCATTCATTGCATATAGTCCAGCATTAACCCCTCTCCTAGGTGGATGATTAAAAGGTAGAAAGTCCATTTAATGAGTACCTCGTGTCATACCTTATAATTTGCAGTCATCATCTGGCAGCAACCAGACAGGGCCACAAACGTGCATACACATCCACCCACAGAGGCACACTGTCACCCTGCAGGAACACAGGTTCCTCCTAAGCAATTATATCTGTGTGCCCCCTAATTCTGATCTCTTGAGCATTTAATGCGTTTGCTCTGGGGTCTACACAATCCTGCTCTAATTTTGCCAGGGGCCTTTGTATCAAAGGCCTGAGCTGTGTGAAAGGTGATTTAGCAGAGATGGTGTCGGTGATTATTTTCAAAGGAACTGCTGCAGCCCCACCACGAGGGACACTGCAGCCTCCAGATAGGGGGCCCTTATCATATTTTCTATTCTCAGATAAGATTATGTTTCCTTTTTTCATCCTCCTTCCTGAATCTTCTTGATAACAATTGGGGGCCAGTTTAATCACGGAGGTTGAAATAACCAAAAGGGTTCCTGGGGTAGTGGTGGGGAGGGCAGGGAACGGGGCCAGGTGGGTGGGGAGGAGGGAGAAGCCTCGCTGGACGGAAAAGTTGGGTAAGAGCAACTGAGAAATAAAGCCAGCAGAAACGGGGTTATTTCAAAGGGAACAGCTGTTAAACTGCAACCAAACAAAAAGCACATGCAGCCAATGTTCCTGTGGTCACCCGTCAAAAACAAAAAACAAAATGAGTTGTTCACGCGCCCATTCTGTGGTCTAAACAAATCAGAGTGAAAACGGGACCAGGACAGGGAGATGGATGACCTCGAAACAATGGGGACAGGCCCTTTGTGAAACAGCCCTTTCTGTGCTGCTGGGGGGTTTCTAAACACTAACAATATCTTCAGGATAAGATGAATCACTTGGGTACGATGTGAATTGGTTCCAGGGAACCAACTCTGACCCCTGGGGTTTGAATCTGCTTGGACTGAACATCAGAGACCGAAGAGAGCAGCGAGTGCCCTGTGTTACTGCCCCCAAAAAGGATTCAGACCTGGAGTCAGAGGGGTGCAAGGGGCTCTGTAGCCCTGGCCAAGACTGCCCATTCCAGGACAACACAGTAATGTTGCAGCATGGTGAATTCCCTGGCATGTGTCCAGCGGGGCAAAAGCTCAGTCAGTACCTGAATGAGACCTTCTAAGAAACATTCATTGAACTCCTCCACAACGACACCCTGTCCTCCAAGTCTGGTCTGAATCAGCACCTCAATGTTGCATCAGAAGGTGCCAGGCTTAGGCAGTGGCAGTTGAGGGGCAGAAGGTGGGGAGGGTAGATAACATATTTCAGATGGGTTATAAATCAGAACTGTTCATCGCCTGTTGCTGTTTAGCACCCCCCTCCCATCTTTCTCCGTTGCAAAAAACTGAAAAATCCCATTATGCCTTGGCAGCTTCACTCCCAAACAACCCCTCAATCACCAGTGTCTGTTGTGTCAGTGCCAACATCCCCACATGCCAAACCACAGGGGACTGTTGGCCCATCCCTGTGCGAAAGGAAACAGTTCCGTCCTTACGGACTCTTTGCAGCGAGAGCCAAAGCGTGTCTAAGGCACCAAAGCTCCTCTCAAGGCACGTCCTGCTTTCCTGAGCTTGGCACCCTTCCCTAGGGGCAGCCTGGATAAGAAGAAACCATTGGGACATTGCCACCACAAGGTGACACTGGCAGGGGCAGGGTCAGCTAGAGCTGTTCTGGCCACTGTCCCTGCTCAGACCCAACAGAAAGGTTTGTGTTTCCAACTGCAACTCTGGAGCCACCTAGACCTGCCCAGGGACCAGGTCACACACGAG
Organism: Rhipidura dahli; assembly: GCA_013399225.1. Lineage (NCBI taxonomy): Eukaryota > Metazoa > Chordata > Aves > Passeriformes > Rhipiduridae > Rhipidura > Rhipidura dahli. The sequence continues at coordinate 2,580,917 of VXAC01001091.1, forward strand.
GTTCCCAAACGTGGCTGGCTGGCTGGAGCCCATTGTCCAGGTTTTGGCCACTGATGTCAGAATTCTGCTCCCTTCTGAGCCTGGCTTATGAGGCTGGAACCAAATCTTGGATGATGCCTTAGGTTTTAACCTTTATATTTTTCAAAATCCTGTACTGCTTAGTATGTACCTCTGAGGTTTCTTGTAGCCTGTTCATTTCTGCTCTCTCGTGCTGGGCAGACACAACAAAGCCTCTCCGGGGCTGCTCTCCAAGGACATCCAGCCCCTCCTAGGCCCAAAAAGTATCAACCAAAAGCCTCTGAAAGGGGGAAAGCTGAAGCTTTAATTGGAGAATTAACCCTGGTATGGAAATGAGCCAAACCTATAAAAGTGTGAAGAACTTGTGCCCTGTTATCCATGTTGGGGTCCACTTTGGCAGCAGCCTCTGGCTCCCAGGGTGTACCTTGAAGGCCCTTCAAATAAATACCCATCTTTATTCTCTTATTCCTAGTCTCTTTTTTTTTAGGTGGCCTCTAAAGGCATCGTGGACCTACCTTCCCCCAGTCCCAGCCGAGCTGCCCGGGCAGAGCACTTGTCCTCGAAGACACTGCCATGCAGAGTTCAAAGCCAGGCCTGTGTGACCGTGAGGCAGCGGATGGCAGCTTACCACAGAGTTCCTGGTAATAAACTCTATTTGAAGACTCTCAGTGAAAAGTGTGTTCCTAATAGAGGATAACATTTCATGGTCATTATGCGATACACTTAACTTTAAAAGGAACAAAAATGCTGAGAAAGTAATTTTCTGAAAAGGGCTCTCGGATTTCATTACTATGGGTCAAGTGCCTGGGGAGAAGAATTAAAGAAAAACACGAACTTGTGCACAAATTAATTAAAGATATTTCCACTAATAAATTGTCCCCATATCCCAAGGCAGAGCCTTCAGTTTGCAAAATGTGGTAATATTCAAGTTGTGGTTTTCTCCACCAGGCAAGCGGTTCAGCAACATTTAAAATCAAATGGACAGAGTTGGGGATGTGGAGTTTGGGAATGGGAGGGCGTTTGCTTTCTACTTCAACCCATATAAAATTTACGGTATTTTAGCACATTTCTAAGGAAAAGAAAAAATGCCTTGTTATCCCCCAAGACCCCAAAACCATGATGACCTTTTAAATTCTTATTTTTCCTTGATGCAGCCAATTTGTCCAAACATGATCCCCTCCTCCACATTCTTCCACCAAAATTGTGAAGGACTGTTCCTTTCGATGCAAAGGCAGTGCCAGTTGCTGTAACATGAGGAAATCGCAGCACAAGGAGAAAGAAAACAAAACAAAAACCCCAGAAGGAAAAACAGAATTCACTGTCAGCAGCTTTGAGGAATGGGTCCAATACAGCCCAGCGTTAGTGACTCCCTCCCAGCTGCAGAAGAAGCTACTCAAGAGGGGCTCTATTTAAGCAGCTCAGAGCAGCAGTAGGATGGCAGCTGAGTACCCTGGGTCTGAGCTGTTTCCAATACATGGCCAAGGCTTCTTGGTTGTCTTGAGAGGCTTAATAACATCCAGATCCACTGCCTGGGTAAGGCACCTCCAGCTAAAGGTCCTGGGCTGTGCTGAAGCCAGAATGCATCACTGCATGGAAATTGTTGGCTTGGGGTGGCTGGCACAAGGGGTAACAGCTGTGTGCTCAGACCTGTCTTCTCATTTTTCCCCATAATCACCAAAGAAAACCGAAGCTGCACTTAATTTTCTTTTATTCCTATGATACTCTCCCATTTTGTGGTGTTTCTCACTTGGAGGAGAGGGAGGTGGGAAGATTTGCAATCTTTTAGCAGCCCATCTTCTGCAAAGACCACCATGTCTTAGATCATTGCTGGCCTAGTGACAGATGGGAAGAATTTTCTCTCCAAAGTAGGTAACCAACAAATCAAAAGAATGAGTCTCTCAGATACACAAATACAGCTAAATACTCCTGTCCTAAGAGCTGGGATAGTTTATTTGGTTTGTATTGACCTGATCCCATTTGAACATCCCTGTTCTCACACTGATCAGGGGCTGAAACGGAAGGAAACAGCTTCAAGCTTCTCTTTTCCTTTATTATTTTTCCCCCCTCTCCCCCCCACCACTTAAATTTCACAGGCACCTGAATCTGATCACAACTTCCTCTGTCCAGTGTAAAGTTTAGTCTGAGAGAGTGCACATACCACAATACATTGGGATAATATTAATGTATAGTATTTGAAGCCCCAGGGCCTGTATGTTTCATTAATTTCCTCCCCATTAAAGTAAAATGAGGATATCCTGTAGAGAATTGCAGTGAACCATTCGGACTGTGAAACTCGTCCTGACCTTGCTAAGAAAAACAGACAGAAGAGGAGAGAGCAGCTGATGGCAATATAGAGCCACCCAAACGAAACACAGGGGCTCCTTGCTCAGCCCTCTCTGCACCACCACCGTGCAAATATTTAGCTTAACAGGATGTGAAGAGCTGGTCAGCAAGCGTTAAAAAAATACGCACTGATTTTTATTTGTTTAAAATGCAAAACATTTCCCCTACATTCTTTGCAGTGCATTAACCTCAGGCACAATTTCCACTCTGGGATTGAGCAAGCCAGGGACCTGGGCTGCACACAAATAATTCAGATTACTGCATCTGTTTGTGTGTGGTTGGGGCATGCATACCGATCCTTGCTCATTAACCCAGTGCATCCAAGCTCTGCCAAGCCCTCGAAGGCTGCCATCCTAAAGGAGCCACCTCTTCCAGCTCAACTGGCCATTGTGGTGGTGAATGCCAGCCCATGAATGGCTGTCAGGTTTAGGATGAATCCAGCAGAGCCCAAGGCCTCCTAAAGCACAGTGATATATCCACCCTACTCTCTGGTTCTGGTCTTGTACCTCACCCAAACCCCCTGACCCCTCTATCCAACAACCTTGGTCCTCACACCCCACACCACAGCTCACCTATCCCCCAACACACTTGGCAAGGAATAAAGGAGAAAAGTTCCCCCTTTGGACTTGAAAACCTAGGTGTGAGCACATGGGTTTTATAAGCAGGAATGGTTTCTTTGCAGAGGACAAGGGCAGCCATTCAGCTAAAGTTCAAGTTCTACCAGTTCCTTTTCTTCAGCTGCTTCAACCAGCTCTGCCCAAATGCCTGAGCTCCACTGCTCCATGGCAGCCAGCGAGACAGGAGAGGTGGGAGGCAGAGCTGTGACCCCTCTGAGTATCACTGAACAAGTGAAGAGACCCAAACAGAGCTTGCTGCCTTCATTTTTTGGCAGGCACCTACCTTGCTCTGCAGGTTTTCCTATTTGCCCAGCAATCTTCACGTCATGCCTGAAGTGATGCCCAGGAAGGCAGGGTGGAGCCTGGGGACCAGCCCTGCCCGGGGTACCTGCCCCACACTGCACAGCCAAAGAACTTGCACACAAACTTGCAGTTGTTCTGGGAAACCAAGCACCCAGATTGGTCTAAATTACCTTCCACTGACACAAGACATGCTTCAAAAACACATCTGGGAAATGAATTTCCTCTTTGTAGCCCCTTCCAACACCAACCCTTTGAAGACCTAATTTCAGTCCCAAGTAATGGCACTGCCCTGCTCCCAAGGCTGCTGGTTAAAATGCATATTTTGGAGGCAGTGCATGTCCTGCCCTGGGGGAAGGAGGCAGTTTGAATTACCCTGAACCAGCCACTCTGGATTGCTAACAGACCTGTGTGGCCAGGCTGCAGAGGATGCCCTGCCTGTGTCTGAAAGCACAGCGGGTTTGTGATGCATGCTATAGGGGCAAATCTCAGCAGCAGAACTGGGAAGGTGTCCCTTGCCCTCCCTGCAAAAAAGTCAAACCAAACCAAACCAGTAAAATTCCTCTCCATGCTCCTGCCTGTGCATCAGGTACAGTCCCAGAGAACCTGACCTCTGTATAACTTGTGCAGATGGTGGTGAGACTCAGGGGCACAAAGGTGACAGTACTGCAGGGTAACATGTCCCTCCAAGGTAACAGCCAGTTAAAATCATCCCCAGCATGCACCCCCCTGAGATAAAATTCAAGACCCACAGAATGATTATGGAATTTGGTTGACTACCCCTCAAAATCTTAACCCAACACCTCACATGCTCCTCACATAGCCCTGACTCTTAACTGATAGTCTTTACTTGCAAACCCATTGCCAATGCACCTCCCATGACAGAGGGTCGTAAGAATTATCCATTTGTACTTATTTGAACTTTAAAAGTAAAGCCCATTCTAGATAAACTCTCATTCCCTTATTTGCCAGCTCCAGTTCCCGTTTACTTCTCCTCAGCTTTCTAGCATCTCCTTCCAACAAAGCTCAGCATATTCTTCTCCCATTTCACTTCACATCTGCCCTTTGCCAGCAACTTTCTCCCTTCTTCTCCCCAAAAGCATCTTTCTGTTACCCATTGCCCAGCACGCAATACAAATGCTTCCCTAAATTAGAGCTGAGACTAAAGAATGAAGGTCGAATCCAGATGTTGTGATGTTTCTGTGGCATTTGGCTCCCAGGCAGCCACTTGGGCCTGTCTCTGCTTCCAGGGCCCTAAACTGCATGAAAAATTCGACCTCTGGGCATTACAGGAATGCATATAATAATTAATCACAAAAGCCTCCAAGCACTATATACATGCCAGCGATCCCATTTGCACCATTTAAGATTTGAAACCAGGACTTTTATGCTCATGTTGGCTTGTACAGTGCCAAGCTCCCATTTGAGACTGTGAATGTATCATTTTCCCATTCTGCATGGACCCAAGCCTTCAGCCAGCTCTCATCAGGGTGGGAGTATGTGGAGGGGGGGGCATAGGCATGATATAATATGCAATAGTCTGATGATTACTAGTATTTCTTAATAAAAAAGCACATATTAAAAAAACCCCAGCACTAAAAAAAACACAGCCCCCAGCTCATTATTTGAATAAGGGGGAGAGAAGAAGGTGTGGGGGGAAATTGTCTTAATTAAAATTCTCCCTTTCATCCTGGTAATTACATTCAAACAGGCGACAGCGGCAGCATCGCCGTTTGTCACCGTGCCAAAAAAAGAAATTGATTTGATCACTGGGACATCATGTTGCATAAAATAAAATTCTTAAAAATCTGCCAGCTTTTTTTTTTTTTTAAACTGTAATTACTTCTAGAATACTGCAAAGAAGGGTGAAAACAGAGAGGAAAAAAAGACGAGGAGGAGGAGGAGGAAGAAGGAGACCCAGTGGCAGATAATACGCCAGCAATGATGGAAACACCTGTAAGCCAGTGGAGATCTAGCAGCTATCAGCTCTGGCTGCATTCCATATCCATTAGCTAGAAGAGGCTGCTTGGGCTCCAGGAAAGGAGGGTGTTAGCTCTGACAACTGGTGAAAAGCTGATGAAAACGTACCAAAGGGGCAGTCACGGCGCTGCCATTTGATAAAGAGGGAAAAAAAAAAAAAGAGAGAGGAAAGGGAGAAGGAAAAAAAAAAAGCCAGGAGTAAATCAGTCTAATTAATGGCTTTGCTCATTTATCAGGGGCAAATGCTAATTATTCTTTTTAATCAGTTTTCTGCCACAGTTGCTCATTCTCTCTGATTTTTTTTTTTTCCCTGCCAGCTCCGCTTAGTGAGAGAGTCTGGAGAAAAGCAATCCAAACCTCAGGCTTATAAATAGGGAAAGCACAAGAGAAAATGAAAGAATGGATAAAATTGTTCCATGAAATCCTACCAAGCTTGTCTCCATGTAGAAAGTCCCAGCACCCTTGCTGGTCTCCTGCCTCTTTTCATGACCTACTGGCTTAAAACCAAAATGCAAGAGCAGTCCTTGACAGAGGCTAAAGATCCTGCAGACAGCTTTTAAAGCCAGCCCTCCAAACTCTGAACTGCTGCTCTCATAAAGCACATTTCTGTCCTTTATTCACCAACACCTGCATGGACAGCTTTTGTTCATGCCAATCTGCAGGAAGCCACTCTCTGTGGCAAACCCAAGAGCTTCTGTGTGTGAGTATCAGTGTTTAACTTTCCCTTCTGTTGTTTTATCCACGACATGCAGGGCAGGGCTCTAAAAAGCAGTGAGCAATGATGGTTGCACATCTCCAGGCACTTCAAGAGCTTGGCTTTGAGAAAGCAGTGAACACACCACCTTCTCAAGCCTCTTCAAGCTGGTTACCCAAAAAAGCCACTAATTGCCACCATAAATCTTGTTCTCATTCATCAAGTGGTGAGCAGAAACTCGGGGTTTTGGTGGCCGAATAGTCCATAAACACAGGGACTGGATCTGAAACAAACCCACAGACTTTCAACAATTCAACAAAACCGCCCAGCAAATTGTCAAAAGAAGCCAAAACCAAAAGCCTACACAGGGGAGCAAAAACCAGTCTGCAAACAAATCCCAACAGAACAAGACTCAATTCATGGCTGGCTGTTTGGACCAGGGTGTGATGAGCACCCATGAAGAGACAAAGGTGACCCATGAAGAGACAAAGGTGACTAATTCCATTCTTCTCTGAGCCCATTAGTTCCAAAGATCTCATTAGGCCAGCAGAGACTTCCTTGCCTCCCCTTGCATGGCTTTCACCATTCCACGTTTGGTGCTCACAAAGGTTGCAATGAGGAGATGTTGTGCTGGACAAAACCTCATAAAAAACAGATGGCACAACAACATCACTGTGCAGATTTATCCTCCAAGTTATCCACAACCACCCAACTGGTGCTGCTGCAGCCTTCCAGTCCAAACAGTTTGTTTAACAGATAATATTTTATATCAGATAGTTCTCTAATTAATAGAGTAATACCCATATACACAGCAAAATGCAGTAACTAATCAAAGCTGCTGGTTAAATAATTGACTGCCAGGCATGACAGACTGCATTTGGGAGTGTGTGTGAGCAGCATCGCTCTACCAACACAGCCAGGACCTGAGATCCTGGTTTTCCTTGCCTTTAGTTGGCAGAAGGAAACAAGTTGCTCACTGCAGTGAGTCAGGAGGATCAGCCTAACCTGCCCTCCCCCTAAGAGCCATGGTACCCATGGCAGCAGCACCTGGAGGACCTGGTTGTTAAAGGAAACTCCGTTGGCAGAGCAGCTTTCCTCAGTCACAGTTTAAAGGTCTCCAATAAGAATTTAATTCAACAATCCAGTTACCACATAGTAAATCCCCTGAGTACTAGATATGTGTCTTGATAGCTGTTAAACCCCAGTAAACAAGTCTTTAATCATCCATTGGTAATTAATTAGCAAACAAGAACTAATTGCAACTAGATAGCTTCTTAGATTCAAGACGGTTGTTTCACGATAATTAAATATAGAGGTCTGTGAACTACACAAATACGTTCTAACCCACATCCATGCAGGTTTCTAAAAGGCATTTGGTTCCTAATGAGCCAAACCCCATGAAAATTGTTCAAAGGAAACTAATTTCAGGGTGGTGCAAAGACTGGCACCTGTGACAGGTGCCCACAAGCAGAGATATGCTCATCCAGCTGACAGCAGGACACCACAAACAGGGATAAGCAAGCTCAGAAAGTCAGAGCCCAGAGCCCACCACTCAGTGAAAGGCTTGAAAAACAAGAAATGATAAATGAATGAGGAATTTGGACCCTACTACACTTGTAGTCTGTTCTATGCAAAATTACTCCAGGAAAAATTGTTTGCCTGGATTTGATGCCAATCCTAATGGCATTAAGTCAGATTTCTGTCACCAGCTTTGAAAAGAACCAAAGCTTTTACCCCGTGTTTCCAGACCTGACTTTATAACTCCTTAAAACAAGCAAAACCCTGGACCAAGCTAAAGAGGTTGCATTAAAACCAGCGAAATCAAAGCCCCAGTTTGGCATAACCACACCAAAGATTTTGTGTAATCGAATGAAAATTTATGTCTTTTGCTCCCCCAGGCTGATGTGAATTACAGGTTTTTTAGACCCCTTTTTCTGTCTTTGAGGACTCTGGGACCTTCTTCTCCCAGCTGTGCCACTCACTTGCCAGGCAATATTTACCAGCCATTCCATGTGATGCTCTAGCAGCCCTTTACAGCAATACTTTGTAAGATTTGGTAAAATGCTGGGGTTATGCCAGCACGGCCTAAGAGGGAGTGATCACTTCAAGTCTAGGCAGGTTACAGAAAAAATGAACTTGCGTGGCTCTTGGGGCTGCAGTGCCGAGGTTCTTGGGCAGGGAGAGACAAGGAAGGACAGATGACTCCTCACTGAACTCTATAAAAGAGAGGCATGAAACCAGGCAGATAAAATTCAACAATTGTGATGTAAACACACAACTGAAAAGCAGCAACAAGAGGTCTGGGATGTAAGCCCCAGATGCTGCAGCTCTTTGCTGCAAGGAGGCTCTGTCCCCCTGGCATGGCCTTCCCAGACACTGTACTACGCACGGTTGTGAGATAATTTCATCCAAATGTGCAAATATGTACAACAGACCATCCAAAGGGCTTGAGCTGAAATGCATTCATGACTATGACATCCCAAACTCCCCCCGTGAAGCTCAAACAACAGAACATTGCTGCCCAAACTCCTCCAAGGGGCTGGCACACAACTCCTTTATCATGTCAGAGCACAGGAGAGGCAAAATCTCCACACAGAGAGGCAAACTCTTATCTGTTCACATTTACCCACCCAGCAAGAGCTGGACTTGAAGGGAAGTGGAGGGACAGAAGGTGAGATTTTTCATCTCAACTGGCAGATTTCATCTCACTCAGCAGCCTCTTAGCCCAGTGACACCCCTTTTAGGCCCCTTATCCCCCTAAAACACATGCACCAGCGTGTGTTTACAAACACACCATTTATATGTGAGTGTTACATGCTCCCAGACAGCATGCCAGGAGAGAGATTTAAACAAAAAATATGTCTTTCTCTAAATGCTGTATGTTCCCCTGGTCTATTCATTTCATTCTGCTTTATCTATCAAAAATATATTAACCCAAAAGCCTGTTTCCATCAAAGTCTCGATTCCATGAACATTTAAAGATAAGCCTTATCTTATTACTGGTGCATTAACAACAGAAATCTAAAGGCCTACTGTCAATCATCTCCTTTTCTCTGTTTCTTTTTCCTCTCCCCTCAAAACAGCTTTGCAGAGCACAACTGGGGCCTTGGGGGGGTTCTGGCAGACACAAATACACACAGACACCAACAAGCACAACCCTCCCACCCCTGCCCCGGTGAAAAGAACCATGGAAAAAACTGAGGGTTTGACTAGGGCCAAGCAAGACATGGAAAGGAAAGAGAGCAGCATCAGGCAGCACCCACCCAAACTGGGAAGGAGCCCACATGAATTCCCACAGACACACCCCTTCGTGCAGAGCCTCACGGCAGATGATCTCAAAGCAATTTTCAAGAAGTTTGCACAGGAGAAATGAATCACTTGAAAAATCCAAGGTCATAGAGGTCATCTGCACTTCTAACTCCATTGTATCTCTTGTTTTATTACAACAAACTTTTTCCCTTGCCATGCTTAATTCACTACTTTTTCCTGCTACATTGTCTTCCCAACATCAAGTGTGTAAATTTTAAATTATTCTTATTAGGCCATTCGCATCAAATTCAGACAGCATCCAAGTAACTTGGCAGAGATGTTTGTTTGAACTTTTAAAATTTAAAGGTTATAGATTATTTATGGAAAACAGTAATTATCTTCTACAGTGATATTCTGGGGCAGACCAAACTCTGCAATGGACTGCAATTCCATGCCTCTGGGGCAATTAAAATATCCACCTTAATTTTGCAGCAATGTGTTTTCCTTCCCTTGCAATTTTTTTTTGCTTTCTAATTAGAAGTTTTAATTCTGCAATGAGTGTCACTAAGAGCCTGAGCCAAAAATAACACAGCCTGTTCCAAAGGCCCTTTGAAAAGCTTTTATTTTTAAAAGCCAGAACAAGACAGACAATCCAAGAGCGATAAATCTAAGGTTTCTGAAAAGAGCTGAGGATAGCAGGAGGGCAAAGAGACAGCTAGGGATGAACAGCATGCACAACACAGCTCAGAGAAAAAACAAACTTCTTCTCATAGGCAAAACTGTCAACTGCACGAGTAAGTCTCTACCAGAGATCTCACCAAGCCTTGTTACAGACCAAAAGAGTCGTCACTGAGGACTTTCAGACTCAGAGCCTGATCCCCTCTAACACCAGCAGCCCCTGACTGGGTTTGCCATCTGCTTCCCCAGATGCAGGAGAAAGCACAAACTCTGAATGTCTTTGCCCGAGGTCTGTCCCCTGAGCAATATGGGAGAGCATCCACCCTCCCCTCCTGCCATGAAAAGGAATTTCCCAGCCATTTGTGTCAGATCAGTTTTATCTTCACAGGCCCAGCACAGAGAATCCACCACAGCAGAGCAGCACCAGAGATGTTCAGGACTCTCCAGCCCTGTGCACAGCTGGAAGCTGGAACCAGACCACAATTGCTACAAATGATGCCTCTAGAAGAGTTTTACTGCATCTTCTGTTCACACCTTTTTCAGTAATTTCTCTGTTGTATGCCCTCAGTTCCAGGAAACATCTGATCTTTGGGTCAAAAATCCCAGGACAGGAGGCTGACACAAAGAAGCAGCAATGGAAACAGTATGTAAGGATGATGTTCTTTCAAGATACAGGAGTTTCAGGGTGAACAAACCTGATTTTAACTACGGCTACATATGGTCTAGCACAGATTAATATAATCACTCAGATTGGTAAAGATATTGGGAAACCATCTAGCACCAAGCTCTGCTGAAAGCAAAGTTATTTCAGACCTGGGGACTTTATCCAGTTTGGTCCTGAAAAAATTGCAAGAATAGAGATTCCAGAATTTTGAAATGATAGCCTGGTCCAACCTATGTGGCTTTTTAGACTGAAGCACTGTCCTTTCTCTCAAGTGTACTGACAGGGAGAGACAAAATTAAATTGTGTGAAAAAGTGTACAGGTCACTGCTAGAAAGAGAAAAGCATTTAAGTGTTTCTCTGAAGTACTGTTTGTTATATCACATAAACCTGCATTCAGAAAAACTTGTCTACACCATCAATCAAGTCATAGCCAGCAGCTCAAGGCAGAATTAAAACCAGGTTATATTTTATGGATTGTGGGAAAATGAACTGTAGGTCTTCCAAAATCACTGCACAGGGACACAAAATTTTAACCAGGAAAACACATTGGATGTTTATGCATGTTAGGTGTTTATTTTTCAATCAGGTACATGTGCCCAGCCCATGACAGGATGTTTGAACTGTGCACATCAGGTCCTTCACCCACTGTTTATATGAATGTCATTCACTATCAGGCCTCTGCGGAAGATAAACAGATTGAAGAGAGATGTGGACATATCAGAGTCCTGCATTGCTTCCGCCTCCAACTCTGCTCCTGTGCTATAAGGAACAAAACCTCTCGACAGAAACATGTCAGAAAAAACAGGGAAGGGAGACAAAGCATTGGTCACAAACCAGGAGGCAGAGAACAGCACAATTCAAAGACATCTACCAAAATGTTTAGAGATGGGTATTCTTGAGACCATGGGACACCCAGGAGGCTGAAGATGACACACACAAAGTAGCTGAAACTAAGACCAAAATGACACATGATCCACTTACCTGGAAGAAAATATTCCACATGCACACCAGAGAGACTTGTTAAGGAGACAGCAGGATAGCCAAATCCTGCTGACATTTGGATCACCAGGCTTCTTCTCCACTCCAACACCTGTGAGGTCTCAGAACCCATAAAGTCAAGCAGTAGGCTTGGACCTCTGCATGGTGCAGGGAGAAAGGCTTAAGGGCAAATCACAAACTGTATTTTTCTTTGATACAGTGCAACACCATGGTCAAATTGACAAAAAACCTGGGCACAAGCTCTAAGCCAGAAGTATCTTTTGGTGGAACCATCCTTGTCCTGTTTTTGTAGTGGATCATCCCGAGGTTTCACACACTGTTATAACCAAAAGACAACATCCAAATCCATTCAGTGGTCTGGGCTCATGTTCTACCTTCCCCAGATATTTTCCCTTCATTTTCCCCCTCCTCTGCAGGAATACCAGGGTTTACTCTGTATATGAGAGGTTTAGAGACTATTGAACAGCCATCAGAGTACACCCTAAAAATAAGAGGTTAAATCCCTGTAATTCAGGAGAAAATACCCTAATTCTGTTGGAGATCAACTAAGGTTCCTCCTGCAGCCATACCAAACCAGGTATAGCAGCTTGGTTTGGGCCCTCAGCTGTCTGAAGTTAGCCATGAAACTCACTCTGACTGGTCTAAGAGCAGGTTTAGGGTTACTGCTTCTGAAAATCCCATTCAGGGGATACCACCTTTACCTTCAAAGGGTAATCAGAAGAATGATCCAACCTATGTACCCAACACAGGGCAGACAGCTAAGAGCAAAAGGATATTTGCAGCATTCATTTCTACATTCGAGCTTTTAGAGCACAAGCTACTATCTTGGCTGTTATCTGAAGGTCACTCACACTGACTAGAGATTAAGATGAACAAAAGGCAGCTGATACAGGGAACTCTCCCTTTCACATTTTATAACATTGCCTGATAGAAATAACAAGTAAAAGGATAGCAGGACTATGCACAAACCCCCAACACCCCCAAAACTCCAGTGTTACTGTTGAGTAGCTCATAGACCCAGACTGCAAAAGAAAAGAGCAAGTCACAAGCCAGCAGCATTTCAGTGACAAAACAAGGCCTTAAGCCTATGACAAACAGCAACTTGCTGGCTGTACCAAAGAGTTTACTGATAAAAACTGTCAGTGGAACAAAGGGACAGAAAAGCAGCAAGGATGGGGTCAAGATAACTTCTTCTGCATGGGAGAACCAATGAATTCACCACTCAAATATCTGCAGACTCAGAGTGGAAAGACCACTTCCCTTGCTTTCAGAGTACTGTCATGCATTTCCCTTCAGACCACGATACCATCGAAGCCCAGTGTACTTCCTGTGTGGCACACTGTCCCCTGGCTGAAGGGCTGTCTTTTTAAAAGATGAAAACATCAAATGCTGGGTATTTCACACGAATCATCCCTAACCCCAGGTGTTTGAGGTGCAATCTAATTGTGTCATGGGGACAGAAGTACATATAGCCCCTACTTTCTGTTTTGTGGGCAGTCAGAGCATCAAGGCATCATTTGAGCAGTCACATTTACTGGAAGAAAATGCTACAGGACAGCATAGGCCTGAGCCTCCTTGGGGTGGGTGAGAGGGCAGTATGCTGCTGCTTAAGGCAGTAATGTATGGGCATGGATTAAAGGGTAGACTCTATAACAGATTATTGTCCTCATCAATTTAGAGTGCTTGCTAACTTACCCACGCCATGCCTGAGGTTCTGGAATGAAGATTTCCAGCTGCATACCCCCATGTCACTATCTGGGGCCCACACCAGCCCCATGCATTATTCCCCATTCCCACAGAGGAGCCCAAATCCTCCCTTAATGCGTTGCACTCAGTGAATTTCCCCCATGGCCCCTGAAGGCAACCTTGTGTCTCTGCTCCTCCTTGGAATGACAGCTGCAGGGTAAGAGCTCCCAGTCCCAGTTTCAAGCTTTTTGTTTCAGAGCCTCATCATTTCCCATCCTGAGCTGGGTGGGGGGAGATAAAGGCCGTCAGCCTGTCTGCAGAACAGGCTGGCTCTGTTTGCCCCGTGCCCCAGCCAACAGAGGTTGTCGACTTTTAATGGAGCACTCGGGTTTCCACCGATGCCAGCTGCAGATAGAACAGCCCAGCAGCAAACAAATTCAGTCCCTGGGGGCTGCTCAGATTCTCCTCTTATTTGTTAGTTTACCTGTAAAATACAGTTGGGCTAATTCCTGCTAGTGTGGTTGTAAAGATACGCTTCCCTTCTCTTTGGAGCGAGTAGGGGGAAAAACCAAGCAAGTGCAGGGGGGCTAATGGAGTAAGAGAGCATTTCCTATGGCTTGGGAAACAGCAGGCATTTTCTGCTGGGGATTGTTTGCTGAGCACCCTGTGCAGAGGTGAAGTTGTGCAGCACTTTATAATAACTAAGACCCATTCATTACACACAAAGGTGCAGGAGGCGTCCTAATATCTCCATGTTCAGATGGGCTTAAATCCAATAGCTCCTCACAATGTCAGCTGTTGAATTTATTATATGCTTATTACAAGGCCAAGAAAGGAGAAGGAATTATCAGAAAATGTCTTATTTGATTTTTAAATGTTAACAAAAACATTTTAATCACACCTGAAAGCATCATGATACTGAAATGGACCACAATACTCACCTGCAATTCAAATCCTCACTTACTCCATATGTGAAAGTGACCCTGAATGTCTCCTCAGGCTCCTGTTAGGATTCACCCTTGTCACAAAAGTGTTGTTTAATTCAGCTGCTTCTTAGCCCTGAAAGTCTTACAGGCTGTGATTGAGGCAGGAGCCATGAGAGAGAAGCTGCAGGGCTGAAAGTGGGTCCAGGCTGCGTTTGGATGCCTGGCAGCTGAGTGTTTGATGACAGCTCTGATTTAGGGCTGTGAGTGCAGCTTACTTAAACCAGGCTGCGAACACAAACTTGCAGGTCAAGATTAAAATGCACCCACAGAACCAAGATAACTTGCATATCACCTGTGTACAACGTATTTTGCACAAAAGTAGTCCACATTCCCAAACATCCTCTTACGCATTAAAAATTTAAATTTTTTTAAGAAAAATGGATTCTAGTAAAACCTAAAAAAACCCACATGCCTTGGGGCAACAGGCTTCACACAGGTCCAGTTTTGCAGCTGAAGCCAAATAAAAGCAGAGTGAAAAACTCTGAAAATATCACCTAGAATACAGGTGTGGGTAGCTTGGTTGAGAAAAAAAAACTTTTGACAGTTTTCCATAAGACATTTGCATAAGCAAGCTAGGGAAAAGTCACCTAGAGAAACTCATTATAGGCTGAGCATGAGACTGTTTGGAGAACATTAAGAGAAAAGTTATCAATGGTATGCTGTTTGGGAGGGTGTATAAAGGATGGTTCACAGAAGCCTGACCTTGAGCTAATTCTATTCAATATTTTCATTAATGATCTCATTGACTGGACAGATCAGGTGAGAATGAATATGCTAGAGGAAAGGACCAGAATTTGAACCCAGCATACTGGGATAGTAGTCTAAAAAAATAAGAAGCTTTTTAAGAAGGGATGTTGAAATGTGTAAGTATAGAATGAGAAATGGAAGCCTATATTAACAAACCTCCAGAGAGGCATCATGATCTGAGCTCACACATTAAACCCAAGGCAATAAACTCCCGATACTGCAAAACCTGCAGACAGGGAAGCCTAAACAGGAAGATGTCCTGAGACACCCCTGAAGTTAAAATCCTGCTCGAATCAGTCAGCACTCAGGAGGTCTCTGAGAGAAATGTACTTAAGACAAGACACTGAGCATTTGGAGAAACTCAGGAAAACAGAAACAAGCCCAGGTCCAGGAAATGCAGCCCCCAAGGGGAGAGACTGTACCAACAGAGAACATTTAGTCCAGAGGAAAGAAGATTGATCACATCCATACTCAGTCTTCAAGTACATAACGAATGCTGCAAAGTGAAAAGGAATAGAGTGTTCTCTGTATCACAGTGGATAGGGATAAAAAAAAATATAAATATATAAATAGGCTTACACTGCAGCAAGGAAGATACTGGGAGAAAAAAATCTGTTCCCTTGCTCTCCCAAACAACCCTAATGATAATGAAGTCCTGTGACAGCTACTGACAAAAATCTCTAAAACTCAGATAGCTGGACACCAGAAAAGAACATATATACAACTGATCCTTCCTTTGGGTAGGGAGAAGGACAAGATGACTCTAGGATTTCCTTTTAAACATAATAGTTTCTGCCATTCTAAATACATCTAACAGATGACAGCTCCTTACTGAAAAGGTGCAGAGAGATGCTTATCAATCACAGATTTTGAAGAGATCTTGCTAATGGAACAGAAAAAATGTTTGTTCTCTTAATATTTTTATACTGGTAACAAAGCAAGCCACAGGATTCCAAGACAAAAATGGAGATGTCAGAAACAGAGTGGAAGCTCAGTATAGAGTACTTTCAATGGGATTTAAACAGACACTATTGTATTGTCCTACAAATCACACAGCTCCTCCTCTTCACACACAAATGCCACAAGCTGGAATGGATGTGGCATTGCTGCTCTGTAACTCACTGTGCTGTTGCTGACCACCCCTCCAGGAAAGGCTGCACACCTGTGCCTAAGTGAAAGGATTCTCCTGTTCCATAATGTGCAAGTCACTCACCTGGATTTGATATTTTGAGCTCAGAGTGACAGAAACTCCAGCACCACAAGCACAAACAGCAAGATTGGCTACAAACAGACACCTAATTTGCAAGGCAGGAGCCACAGGCTGTTTACACCAGAATGTCTCAGCCATAAACATTTAATTAAATCAGTCTTTATTCAATCATGGCATATTTTCTACATCACTGCTCATTTTCAACTTGTTGCAAAGCCTCTCCTGATGTTCCCTTTTTAAGAAACTGAAATGCTGGACTCAAAGTTACTGCAACAGGCAGGAGCCAGGAGCAGCCAAGTGCAGAATGGTGACACTGGGTGCACGCAGCCACTCCTCAAGGGGTGCCCACCTCAATATCCACAATACCTGCAAAAGTCCTTCCAGCAAAAAACTCATTCCATGGTGCTTTCTCAGTGCTAGCTTAAAGTTCAGATGAAAATAGAAATTTTATCTTTACAAATTTTAAACAGAATCTGCCTTCACTATCAGGTAACAAACTCTAGAACTTGTGTTTGTGATCAACTTTGATCTAGAACTGCTCAGCAAAAAGTGGAGATGCTCAATACAATAATCCACTCAGTCACTTCTATTGATTGGTATAAAAATGACAAGGCCACTAAGTAAGCATATAATCAGCGGAAAATGACTGATAAAATGCTTCACTTATTATTGCCAGCATTTAAAAATATCTACACACAAACAGAAGTACCTATCTTAACTATA
The DNA here is from genome assembly GCA_013399225.1 of Rhipidura dahli. Taxonomy (NCBI): domain Eukaryota; kingdom Metazoa; phylum Chordata; class Aves; order Passeriformes; family Rhipiduridae; genus Rhipidura; species Rhipidura dahli. The sequence goes on from VXAC01001091.1 coordinate 2,597,811, forward strand.
GTCAATTACCAGAGTTACCACTCTCTTTAAAACAGAAAGGGAATTACAGAGCAGTATCTTTACTTCAATGCCAGATAAAACCATGAGGCAACAATCAAAATCAGGCTAGCCAATCTTCCTGATCAATGTCAACACTAAGCACCAAAAAAAGCCAAGGAAAACTGGGTACCTCTACTATACTGGAATTATACACACACATTCATGAACCATTTGGTTACCAAAGACTTTCTGCAAGAAAATCAAGGAAAGAAGAGGACAGAAGTAAAGTAAGAATGTGGCTTTAATCAAATGAAAGATCCAACTAGTGCTAAAGAAGGCCACACTAATTCAGTGCTGCTTAACTAGTGACCTTCCAGAAAGGGAAGAACTGTAACTGCACAAGATTTGCAAATAGCAGAAGGTTAATTTAGCTGTCAGGAAGAAGAGGAAGAACTTAAGTACCACCAAAGCTAGGCTGAAGCTGAGTGCTGACAAGTGAAAGTGAGCCACCAGTAACATATAAAATGAACTACATGGATACATTAATAGAAGAATCCATGACAAAATATTTGGGCATCAGTGGGAACACTCAATAGAACAGGGACCCTGCACAGCAGGACTCTGTGGGATGGATGCTTAAGAAAAGGGACAGAAAATGTTGAAATTATTAAAATTCTACTTATTCTTCTTTTGTAAGAGCATATTGATTCACTAAAACCATTAAAAGCATGGATAGTTTTCTAAACCAACGGAGGTTGCAAAGATTTGCACTTCGGAAGACAGATGACATCTGATAAACAAACTAACAGCAAGAAATAAGGGAAATCATGACTTCTGTTCCAGCAGAACATGAAATCAACTCAAAATAGCAAATTATAATTGCAGTACCATAATTAGCTTGCGGGTTAGAGTGCCACAAGATATCTTGGAAAACGCATTTCAGCAGTTTTTAAAATGATTGTGTATTTGTCTGGCTAACAGAAAAAACCCACACTTACTCTAGACAGAACAAAAATACGAATTTTCAGGCTCAAAGGACACAAGATATCCACCAAGTGTGAGGAGACTGGGGAAACAGTTCCCTTATATAGGTTATTCCATAATTACCCATGGCAGAAGTTTTTGTACTTTCCAGGAGTGTGATGCTGGAAACATTAAATGCTAATGTTTAAGAATCTATCCTATCTCCCCTTGAATCTGCTTTAAAACAGGAGAGAATAAAAATTAGGTAAGGGAGCTTGAGCAAGTCAAAATACATCAGGCCACAAGGCTCCCTCACGCCCAGCAGCTCGCTATGCATGGTGTGTTACAGACAGCCCAGATCAGCAGATGGGATTTCTGGGAGGGGGAAATCTCTTCAGGCAGCTCTTCTACATTACAGGACTGAAAATTGTAGCTGCAGAAGTGCCAACACAGCAACTGATTTTTAAAGACAAGGAACCTTCCTGCATTGGCAGCAGCACAACAAGAGTGAGTGGACAAAGGTGCCAGGGTGCAACACTCCAACAACTGACCTGTTTGTCCTTCAGCTTTGAGACTCTGTCCTCACACCTTGTGTATGTCAACCTGCAGCTCTTCCCTAAGCTCAGGCTCCTCGGAACAGACAAGGTCTGATCAGGGAGATGAGTGCTTCCTACCTGGAGGAACATTTCCTGATGATCCGACTCAAAAAGCAAAACACACCTGCAGGCAGGAGGGTGCGAGCTAATCCCTGTTGTGTTGGAGCCCTACAGAGACAGCTGATCCTTCTGCAATTCCAAACTGCCAGTCAAAGCTTTAACATCTTAATACACAGCATGCTCTAATTAAAATTTCTAATTAAGGGGGAAAAAACCACCCCACACGAACCAGCAAAATGAATGTTGCAAATTAGCAAGCCTTATGTACAAACTGAAGGTGGTCTTTGCTGCTATTTCATAGATTACTTTAATGTTAGCATTTTAAGGAAATAACTGTGGACAAAGTTACCACAAGTTCCCTTCTGCCCATTTTAGTAGTGGGGGCACAAGTACCAACTCCTACCTGAGCCTTCTGTGTTAGGGTGGATAGCAATCCACAGAAAATCCATTTCAGCATCTGCCTTGGCAAGATGGACCAAAGTATGGGCCATAAGGACAAAGCCTGTCTGCACTGCCTCAGTGAAAGATGAAGTTATGGCAGATGGCCTCTTACTTCTGCCCCAGGAAAGCAATGCTCTGAGGAGTCCAGACTAACCACCCACAAGGCTGGCAGCAGCAGACTCGTCAGTGCCCTGCACCTGGCAGCAAGGGAAACGTGGGAAGAGGAGCAGCAGGAGCCCCAGTCTGAAGGCTCAGCTCCACCCCTGTGACATCCCACATGTGACAGTGGACAACTGACCACACTCATGCTCCCAATTTTGCACCCATCAGTTGAGCACGGATTCACTGCACAAACACATCAGTGAGGGTAAGTTGTACATAATGATGTCGTTTTGAAATACATCATATATCAAGGGCAAAGACTGTCAAATACTGTGAGCACTTAGTACTGAGAAATCAAAATGCTTTGCAAGAGTTTTTTTTCAATACTGATCTCCCAGCAACTGCAGCTTTAAAAGAAATTTTATGTTATACTGTGATGCTTAAACATTTATGTACCTGTTGTAACAACAGAATTGCTAAATAAAGGTGCTCAGATACCATTATTACAGCAGTTCTAGGTCTCTACAAATACATGTCAGCCTAAACCCACGCCCCATTGAGTTTTGTATTCCTGACAGTTCTGTTTTCATTCCAATTTGGCAAACCTCTGTGTTCTTCCACTGTTCTAAATCCAGATCTCTGCCTGAAACTGCCCAGTCATGCCATGCTTTGCCAGATGGCAAATGATATCTACAGCTCAACTTAGAACTGGGTGGAGCCCAAACTGTCCACTTACCCACTGGGGTTCTAAGCACAGATCAATCTTCACAGTTAAAAACAACACAAAAACCTCCCACACTGAGGTAGAAAGTGATTTGCACTTCTCTCTGAACAAAATGCTTCTCTTGCCAGAGCTCTCCAACAACATTTTTAAAAGGCAAGATAACACAACATCACCCCTTCCTCTTCTCTTCCACATTCATCAACAATTAAAACCTCCCTTAGCTCATCTAAAGAAGAAATTAATAAGAAAAAAGGAGAAAACACACTTCTCAGATGCCTGATTTTTTGGGGGAATAACTTTAGTTATTCCTGCACAGCAAGCAACTCAGCACCCCCCCTGCATTTCCACTGTCCTCACAGAAACTACGACCAGCACACAGAAGAAAAAAAAATCCCATACCTATTTAACAGAGGTGGGCACCAATGTAGATAGGATTTCAGTAACCTGACAGTGTCTGGAAGAGCTTCTGAAAGACCTTGATCTTTCCAGGTAACAAAACTGTGTTCTCAGAGAGTGCAGAGTTCAAGTCAGCTTTGGTTGAAGTGAGGCTTAATAAAGAAAAGACGATGGATCGCTTACCTTAGCAAAAACTAAGAAATTTAGGCAAAACCTCTGTGTGGGGTCTAAGTTTCAGCTTGTCCTTATGGAATGCTGTTTTGGGAATGAATTCACCATGAGGGCATGGATCACTCCTGACTGTCAGACTGAAGCTATAGGCACTAAAATATCAGTTTTCACAGAAAAACAATATAAAAGAACTGGTTCCTACACGTCTGAATGGGGGCCACATACAGCCTAATAAAACCAATTTTGTGGTCCAAAAAGGATGGAGTCTCCCTGATTGACATGAATGACGCCCTTGAGAAATCTCAGAATGATCAACCAAAACACAAGAAGACTGCATGACTTCCACTCAAAGGAGAAGAAACTGATCCAAACAGAACATGCTACAGCTAATGAACAGCCTAGCTTTCTTAAAGGATCAAAAGTAATCAGATCAGCTTAGCCAAAATGCCAGTGCAAGGGTGTTAGCAGGCACCTCATTCACTACTGGGGTTGTCAGTTTAGCAGCACTTGATCCAGACCTCAAATTACCTTTTGGTTAAGAAATATGAAATAGAAGAGGCAGGACTGGCAAGGACTCAGTCAGAAAGACAGTCACATTTTTAAGACTGTGCCTTGTAAAGCAGTGCAGGGCTGAGATTTACCAAAGATCTTGCAGCATTTTCTGATTCTGTTCCATAAGTTCCTTTCACAGCTGACTGTGAAATACAAAAAGAACAGAATGTGATGGATTCTCTCTCCTGTTCTTCACCAGGAAAAGCATACAAATGCATATCAGAAACGTGTGGCTTAGATACCCCTTAGAGGACTCACCTTTGACAAGCAACAGTCGTCACCTTGAGGGGGAAGTGGTTGATCTGAGTCTTGCAGACTGATTATACCACCTTGGAAAAGCACTTGTATCAGGCACACAAATGAAAATAAAGAACTGTAACGCTCACTGAGGAATGCAAACCCAGCAACTGGAACTTCAACTAGCACAGCATGCACAGCAGGAGATTGGAGAAAGACTCCATAATCTGGCACTGACAATTATGTACTGTTTTTCCTCATATATTGTCTACAGTGAAGCTACAACTGTGTAAAATGATGATTGAAACCTATTTTTTGTACAGAACAGCAGGAAAAATTGTGGGGAATCCCAGAAGACTACCAATATTTTGCTTAAACACAACTTCCCCAAGTGCCTGGATTCCTTCTGGATGCCCATCATCTACCATAACTGGCCTTACCAGAGATTGCAGTCATTCAGTCCTTCCCCTTCTCCCAGGCATGGCAGGTTAGCTCCCAGTGCTAGGTTCTATCTTAAAATTATTCTATTTATATCGTCAGTAAGTTTGTTTAAAACTCATGTGCTTGTAAATGAAGAGCTTTCCAGCTCACTGTGCATATTAAACTTAAAGAGAAACATGAAGGGTTTTTGAAACTGCTAATAAGGTAGCATTCCTCTGCTGCCTTTCATCCTTCATTTCACAAAATCCCAGAGCACTCTGCAGATGTAAACACAGAGCTGCTCTCCCAGCAGTGAGAGGCAAACAGTGCTGGGATGGACTGTGGCTACACCACTGCAACGCCCCATGAGCTGTGCTGGGCTCTCATTTTGCTCTGCCACCCCGTGGCTGTTCAGCTGCAGAGCCCAACAGGCAAGGAAAGTGCTATTGCCCAGAAGGAGATGCTTTGTACTCATCAAGAACTCCCCTGGTGCAGATGGCTCACTTTTCCATAGTCAGGTACTCACAACCAGCTAACACAGGATTTAAGAGACAGAGCTGTTTTCAGCTGAGCCAGAAACACACAGTGACACCAGAAAGGACACCAGTGCCTCAGGGTTTGGTCAACAGATTGGAGTTGATGGCTCTGTCCCAGGCATTAAATGCACTGTAGTTTTTAATAGAAGCTCTTCTTTAAGAGCTGGGTTGCAAGCCTGATGCAAACCCTTCAGTCTCAGTTCTAGTAAAAACCCCCTTTTTAGGTGGGGAGACTCAGCTTTGATTCCAGGCAAAGGATGCCACCTACTGAATCCTTGCTACCATGAGCGCAGCTTTGACCCTCCTGGCTCCAGACCTCTGGCATGATCACAAGCCAGACTGCAGTCCCAAAATAAATTCCAAGGAAAAGTAGAGAACAGGCTTGTAAAAACAAAGCTTTTCTCCCTGCTACTCTCCCCACAACGCGAAGATGTATTACTCACCAAACATCTGCACAGCCGTAATAATTTCTAGTTTTGCAACACTGACAACCTTAGCAGTATTAAAAAAAACCTCCTTACATCTTTATTCCATTTTGGATTCATTATAATACAGTCTGACAATATATGCTGGTACAGTACATTCTGCAACATTTAACCCGTGTTCCCAGTTGCCGTTCTTAACTTCACGGCTTAATGACACAGAGTCAGTAGATCACAATATGACCCTGTTAATATTTTTTTAATGCCATTTTTACAAATTACAGCATAATGCACTGATTATGAGGATGAAAGGAAAGTCTCTACGTCTGTCTGGAAACCAAATAAAAGAATGTTTGAACATCTGTTCATCCTACAAATGTCTTTAAAAGCTTTGATTTTCCCATAATCATTTTGTTCCACCATTTCACCCTTTTTCAAATGTGTATCCAACAGCCTCAGGACAGCAGCCAGAGATCTGCAGTAATAGCACATTATAATCAAAGTTCTTGGGCACACTTAGGTTCTCCTTTTGGAATTCTGCATTGGGAGAAACACAAAACCAAGCCCCAGATCCCCCCCCAGCTGTGTGTCCTACACTAACCTCTGCAACAGGAACAAAATGAGAGGATGGGGCTTTGTGACAGGGGCTTTCCACAGAGGACTGCAAGGCACAAGGACAGGGTAGGGTGGCAGGTGAAGGCAAAGCCTGCTCCTGCCCAGGGTCAAAGCCTGAACAGAGGCAGCACACAGGAGGTGGTGTGAGCTGCAGGCAGAGAGCCTTCCCCACCTCGCTCGGCTCCCAGCAACCATCGTGGGATCTCCAGGGAAAGAGCAGAGCCAGAGCAAGGAGAAGCAATGAGCAAAGAAGGAAATGGGAGCGCTGAGAAGGAGGTCTTAGACTGAGAAAAATGTCAAGTTAGCATGCTAGTCCAGGAATGAAATGGAAGATAGGGGGAAGATTTTAAAAATATGTTTACAAGAGACTGGATGAGAAAGGGATGTAGGTCCAACTCTGGAAGTATTGCTGCTCACTCCCTTGGAGCACCCCAAGCAAATAAACCACGGGACTCCCTGCACTAGGAGTCCTTTCAGCCAAGCAGAGGGCTGCAAATCTAAGTGTTCAGGGTTAATGAGTTTTCAAAGGGATCAAGTTCCATAACAACAGACTCACTGATCCTGTTAAGGGCAATCCACCGGGGTGGAGGGGAACACATTCATCAGATAGGCCTTTGTAGAAATACATATCCCCATTTACACAGACAACCTCCTCTCCAGAACTGCTCAAAAGTGGCTTAGAAATGAGAAAGACAAAACCCTGTAAGTGCAAGGATAACAACTCTGGAAGCACCTCTCCTGATCACTCCCTTTTTCTTTCCAATACTCCAAATTAGCAACCTATTTAAAATTTGGCAAGGACACTAGAACTATACAGATATAAGTTCCTTAATAATTAGGGCATTTTTAATTAGGTTTTTTTTATACCAATAATTCTTAGACTAACCTGGGATGATAGTAAGATTCTTCCTTCAATGTCATCTGTTTCTCTATGTTCCATCACTGCAGTATCTTAGGCAGAGGTAACAGTGCAGAGTACAAAACAGGATTTGATAAAGGCTTAAAAGAAAGATAACATTATAAATATTCTTACCAAAGACTGCCTTTGGGGGTGTTGGGAAGAAGAGAGAAATGGGGAAGGAGAGGTGACAGGGGTGTGAAATGCATTTTTTCCATTACAGAAGGATACATTTTCCAGCAAGGCTGGCAGCACAAGTCATGTTAAGCCAATAGCTGAAGTTGCCTGCCTAATTCCTCTGGGATCACACTGAAAGCATACCCCATAATCTTAAGGGATGTGCTAAAGCTTTGCTGGGACTCACTCAGCAGAAACTGTTTGAGATTATTACACAAAGCACTAATTCTGTTCTGATTTAAAGGGGCACCATCAGCCTAGTTCAGACACCAGGCTTGCCCTGTCTCACAGCTGTCCAGCTGTAAATATCCCCTCAATAGCTGACAGCCTTGCTATTTGTAGCCACTTTGGCTACCTGGAAATTAAAAGGAAAAGACTGGAAAAAATCATGATCATGTTAACTTGATGGACTCATGCCCATCAAGGGATATAATAATAAGAAGAATGAATGTAGCAATTATTTACCTTCATGTGCAACTAACGCACTCACATTATCCATGTGGACACCATCTCCAGCTGACTTCAGCAAATGGGTCACAGGCTGCTATTCAGCATCAACAAGCAGGTACTCTTTTTGTTCAAAAGGCAGGAACTAACATTTTCCATGCTGCCAAGCCCAAGTCCAATTTCTGTTCCAGACTGCAGCTTTCGTACCTGTGGAATTGCTGTTAGTTTTAATGTAAGGTGTCCTAGACTTTGTATGCAACAAAGAAGGGATATTACCAGTGCTGTCCTTTTTATGAGCCTAGGACATGAAACTGAGAGAAAGAGCTAAAGCAGCCATGAAATCCCTATTAAACAACTAATGGTTTCTAAAGCATCTTGGAGATACTCATTTTACAAGGCTTATGCAGCAATCTTCTATCATTATTTTAATGAAATAAAGCCCTTGACTATTTCCAGAGGCAACTTTTTCTTCCGTGCACAAAAAGCATTTTGGTTACAAAAAAAAAAAAAGAGAGAAAAAAGGAAAAAGAAAACAGCTCTGCAATAGCATTCATTGCAGAACAGGCAGGAAAATCAGAAAAGTTGCACAAAATGTCACTGAAGATAAGTTCTGAACCTTTGGAACAGCAAACAGAAGAATTAAGACTCTCAGCTACACTGAACATTATGTTTAATATGAAAAACACTGCTAGATATAAATCATATTTATAAAAAACATCCATACCATCTCTCAGATAGCATCTTACATAGTTGCAACTGAAGGAATGTGAAACATCCATTTTAGGTTTCACCTATTAAATTGTGTGCTTTCTGTCTCCCACTTTGCTCAAGGAAGTAAGGCTAGAGTAATCAGCTTCACTTTGTGGGTCACATGAAATTCACATCTTGACTTGATTTAGGTTAATATTGGTGGCAAACTTCTAAATCAAGAGAAACTTCAACACAATTCTCCAGAAAAACAGTGCAATTAGAATGTACACCCAAATGTGCTCATCTGGCAGGTGAGATTCTCTGAGATGTCACAAAGATTCACATCACAGAGATGACAAAATAAGAAAATTCAAACAGAACAATATGAGATTGTAGAGATTTTGGAAGGGGACACAGTCAGCAGGAGCTTCCAGGCTCTGTTTGTGAGGAAGGAACAAGAAACATGTTCCACCTCAATGCATTTCAGGGTCTGGACTTTCAGGTGTAATCAGGGGCCTCTCTTGCTTCCTCAGGATTGAATCATTTTCTTCTGTGTGTCAAAAACATATCTTTTAAAGATAAGAGAGATAGTAACAGGTTGGGCTGAATCATTCTTGCTGCTTTCATCCTCTTTGGTCATATCCCCCTTCCCTCCCTTAGATTTCTTCTTGGAGGCAGCAGTTAGCAGCATCTTGGTATCTGCCTTCAGTCCATCTGTAAAAGAACAAGAACACACATGACTAACACGTTCAACAGCACTTTTCATAGAACTAGAAAAAATGAGCAGGCAAGTTTACATCTGAAATCAACACAAGAAAAGAAGGAAGTACACAAAATGCATTAGGGAAGTCACACTTCTGCATAAGACTCCTGGAATACAGTAATTTACACAGAAAACAAGAGAAGTCTTTAAACATAAGAAAGTTCACAAGAGTGATACCACAAATCCAGTGCAATATCCTGAATCCTTCTGTGTCCATCTACAGCTTTTAAAGTATTAAACACAGGCAAGAATTTAAACAAGCCAGACCAGCTTGCCTGGTCTAAGTCTTTTACTTGGCAGGCCTTTCCTATTATTTAGACACATACCCAAAGTTTCTTGTCATCACTAGGAATATTTATAAAAATATAAGTCATGAAAGAAAAAAAACCACTTGGTAAAATACTAAAATTATAAAGAGTCATAAGACTCAGAAGATTCTTGAATTTCTTTAAGTCTATTTTCCAGATTACCAGAAGCACACTACTTTTTTTATAACTTGCACATTGTAAATTATACAGGTTTTACGGTTTTTTTGTTTGTTGGGGTTTTGTTTTGTTTTTATTTTGTTAAAACAAAGTATTTGTTAGGGGTTTCAATTTGCATTGCTTAGGGGCACTAGAATTAAGCAGCGTAGCATTTCAGGGATGTTTCTCCAGACATTTGTGCCAAACAAAAATATTTGTCCTTTTCTTCCTAAACAGCCAGGGTTTACTACACCTTTATTTTTTCTTATAACTCAACACACTGGTAACAATTGAGGTAAGAAATGCAGGAAAGCAAAGTCCAAAGAAATGCTGTAAAACAAGAGAGATGCAGCTCCTAAAACACCACTCCTGAAGAAGCACTTGCAGAAAGCAGAAGACAACAAACTCCTCGGAAGCTTTTTCAGTGCCACCTGAATATGGTGCAATGTGGTTCTCAGGCACTGGGCCAAAATCAGTTCAAGTATTTTTAACCTGTGGTGTCACATAACCTTATCTCAAACACTTAATCAGCCTCTCTCCCCTCATATTGAAATTCAGATGCGGATTCTCATATCACGGCCTGACAAAAAGATTGAGATGCTTATGATTTACTGGAGACAGGAGGTCTACGGGCACAGGTGATTTGCTCCAGCTCAGACACATCCAGAGGCACTCACAGCTGATGGCAGGGGGACACCAGAGCCCACCTTCTCATCTTGCTGTGTCAGGGAGCAAATTGTTCCAGCAGCATTCCCACTGCACGGCCAAGGGAAGGGAGGAAACGAGGAAGTGTTGAAGCAAAACCAGGAAACTGCCCATTTGCTGTTTCACAACCAGAGCCTGTAAACCACCCCTAAGGCCCTGCAGTGGGGAGACTTTTGGAGAGAGAGGGGTCTTTTTTATGGGGGGAAGGGAAAAAGAAAGGGAAAAAAAGCACAAGGGTCCAAAAGAGGAGAAAAGCAACAAGTTTTGTATATAACTAAAGAAATTACAGCCGAGACTAAGGCTAAAGGAGTCTAGCATTAAGCAGAGTCAACTTTCTACAGTTCTGCAAGATCATGCATTTCACATGCTGCTGCTGTTTTCTCTTTCCAGATGGCAGGACACAAAAAAAGCAATGATTATTTCATTGTGAAAATAATTGAGACTCTTCTTCCTTGATGGCTGAGAAGTCTGATAATGACTATCTTTGCACATGTAAGGTTCAATTAATCAGACTAGGTAATATGGTGTGGCGGGACCACATATTTATTATATGATTTTATTACATTGTAGAGTCATGTTTGATGCAGCTGTTTCGATTTTTTAATTGGATGCTTTCATATAAATCCCATTAATATCACTACCCTTACAATCACTCCATCTTCACTACGAAAAATAATTTATCACTACACGAAAAGCAACTTATTTCCTATTTGCAAAGCTCTGAAAGCATATTGGGTGCTGCTAGAAAAAAAATAGCAACTGTCAAAAAAGGGGAAAACAAAATAAAAACAGCAGAAAGAGTGACCTCACACAGCCCCACTCGCTACCTTTGCAGAATTTATTTAATACTTATGTTTTCTACTGGTTTGATAAACCTAATTGTAACTGTCCCTGCACAGGGTTTACTCCCCTTTCCTGAGATGACCATTTATTTTTTGGACAAAGAAACATTTCATTTTGCTTTCTAGTTGGTTTCCCCTTCTGGGTCTTATCACTATTACTAATGTTGCTGTTACTGGCACAGCACTGTTTAAGAAAGATGTTTAACTAAATCCTTTCAGAAAGACACATTTTAATTAAAGCAAACAAATCCTAAAACACTTTTATTTATGTTAGCAGGCTTCGCGAGACTCTAATTTCCAAAAAATGCTAATTGGCGGAAAGGAGAGAGGAAGGGAGGAGATGTGGCATTAAAATTGCAGCCAAAATTTTCCCTTATGGGTATCTGAAGTAATATTGCAAACCTCCAGGCTGCCTCTGCAAGCCCTGATAGGGACATGGTAGGGGCACTTGGTCTCTCACCCCACGGAGACCCTCAGCTGCAGCAGTAAGCCAGGGAAGTCTCAGCAATGAGGGTGAAATAAACTGAGCTTCAAAACCTTGCAGTGACATCAGCTTGGATGGCCCAACACAACTGAAACCCAGCACAGCATCTGCGGTATTCAGACAACGCATCTCATGTTTGAAAAACTTCATTTTCGAGAAAAAAAGATGTGCTGCATGAGGAACTCTGCTGGGGAAAATGCGTTTAAAACAGAACCATCTCACCTCCTCCACCCTATCACTAACTTCCACATAGAAGTAGTAAAGGTATTCCTCACCTGCAGCACTTAACACCCATTTGGACTAAACTCCAGGTAAGAAGTTTACAGAAGAAATGGCAGAACGTGGTAGTTCTTACCAGTGAAGTGACGGGCTGACAGCCAAAGGCAGCTCAGGTATTATTAAACTCACACGGTTTCTAAATTACCTAATCAGATCCCATGGCCCTCATTCTGCAAACAGATTAGGTGGCTGGCATCGTACCCTGACAAATGGCATTTTCTGTTTTTCTGCTGTGGTGCCAGGAGGTCTCAGGGCTGAGGAGGCTCTGAGCTGGGGAGCAGCACAAAGGAGCAGGCAGGGAGAGACAGGCACAATCGGGGTTTCATCTACCTCCGCGGATTTCTCGCGTTACACACAATGCATACTTTACATTTTACAAAACCAAGGAAATGAAGGGAAATATATCTGTCACTGAAGAAGACATCAGACCTTTAATAGCTTAAATGACGGATATTTTTAGATGGAGGTCTAGTTTAACTTACTTACATTAAGGGTCTAATCTCTCCTGAACAATGGCTATGTTAGCTTGAACACATAGTGAGAAATCTGTTCCATTAATTAAGTAATGGCTGCCTGTACTACTCGGATTTGTAGCAAATGTTAATAGATTTTTTTTTTCTTCCTCTGTTGGACAATTACTTTATTTTGCCAAGTTGCTAATGGATTAAATTGAAAAGGTCCGTGTGTTAAAAAAAAGACTTTAGCTTCAAAGTTCTAAGAAATGCCTTGCATACAACAATGGAAAATACCTATGTATTAATATTATTAATGGGCCATCCTCAAAGGCACGTAAGATATGTGAAAGCTTAGCAAATTCATTCCCACCCATCAAAACCACGTCTGCAAGAAGTGCGCAGACAAGGTCTTATGCAAAATGTACTTTTAGCATCCACTAACTCAGGTTAGATATGAGAATCTAGTTCTAAAACAGTATAATCTACTTAATTATTTTAGTTTCAACTACTGTTAATAATTAACAAATAAAAATACAGACTCTTTAATATCCTTTGTCTCAGAATGGCCTGAAGGATTTAGTCCAAAATGACCGATTTAGAAATAATATTAATAAAAAAATGCATTTTCAAATTCAAATGAAAGCAATACCACATCAGGAAAAATATTTTCCAAGTCTAAAAACAATTTCACATGCACAAAATAAAGAATAAACACAATATCTTATACTATTTTCACGAACAAAAAGCTAGCAGCTTAGCAATTTGAAGTGTCTTACACAAACAAATGAACTGTAGCCTCGAGTTCTACAATTACCCACGAAATTAGCATAGAAAAACGCAGATTTTTACAACTTCATACAGATATTCCACACCGCAGAACTCTGGACGCCTTCTTGTGTACAGATAAAATCCAATTTTATCTACACACAACCCAGTTAGCCCCACTCCCTCCGTGTCTCCATGAAGTCACTCCTGAGGACACAAGCTGAACTCCCTCAGGTGCAGCAGGACGTGGCAGAGCCGGACAGCGATCCCGCACTGGGCCAGCCGGGAACGCCGGCCCCGGCACAAATCACAGCACCCACCAACAGCACCACAACCACGTTTGCTTCTGCTTTGTTTTTACTACTGCTTCAGCTGGATGGAGGATGAAAGCTGACATAGTATCTGCTGCTCTAATTCGTTTTGCTCACCCAAAGCAGGGTAAAGAAGCACCTCTATGCTTTTGCCCCATATACATATTTATTTCATCTATTACCCGTAAACTTGGATTCTACTTTGCCTTTTACACTTTTTCTCCACTACACATCCTCCTTCACTTAATACTGTCATTCCTTATCAACATCCCTTGTCAGATATGTTGATTTTTTTTTTCTTATTAGCCTTCTGCTCCCCTGCTCCTTCAAAAGGTCGTCAAGGGTGGTCTCTGTTCTTTCTTTCTAAAGTCCAGCTCCTCCTTCCTTGACTCCCAATTGCACTTGCTATTCAGCCCTTCAGGAGTTTTATCTCTCTCTCCCCCTTTTCCAACTTAATATTTCAGATTTCCCATCTCTGTATTTCCATTTCCTATTTTCACAGTTCTCTTCAATATTTAGGAATAGTCCTGTCTCCTTCAAAGCTAACGAAACATTGTGTTTGAATGCAAGATTTTAAAGACTGAATGCCAGACACACTTTAGATGAGAAGCAAGATAATACAGTATCTCCTTGTAGCCCAGCCAGAGACAGGAGTAATTTTTAAGCAACTGATAAACCCATCATTGAAAACAGGTGTAATAATATAAGTGCAGGGCATGCTCTCCAGCACAGCCAGGGAGAATAATTTATTTTGCTGAACTTCAACAACTCCCTTCTCATGTGCACACTTGTAAAAAAAGCCCTATTTCTAACTATGCTGGTGAACATGAAAGTATTTGCACGGATGATGACACAGTTTTCTTACAGCATCAAGAATTCTAATGGGAAAAAAAAAATCATGTTAAAAGATTTCAATGCTCCCTATTAATGAGAACTTTCCTTTCAGGCCAAAATTAAAAGTTCATCCTCCCCTGCACTGGTACTTGCCACAGCTTGCTAGAAAAGCACTGGCTCAGGATCCTCACCATGCTGTCAGGAAAAACACTGAGGCTACACCAGCAGCTACTCTGGGAATAGAAAATATTCCTTTCTGCATTACATATTAATAAATTGACAGACTATTCTTGACTAGCCAATACTATTGCAAACCTCCCATTCCATTCAGGAATTTGTGAGCAGAGTTTCAGTGGGAAACTGACCTTGTTTTTCCCTTCTATAAACAAAATATCCTGTTCACTGCCTTCAGTACACTGCAGGTAGAAGACTCAGCTACGTGCAACTTCTTTTGTCCTGTCAACATTCAAATGTTAAAAATTGACTGAACACCAGAGAACAAGTTAACCTAGCACATTTGATGTTGGAACTAATTTTTATCCGAGGCACACGTAACCTTTTAATATGACAGGCAGACATTTTTCTTTCCTCCCGAGGGAAGGAAAAAAAGAGCAAAACTTGAAAGAGGCAAAGTGTTGGGGATAATCCTCACTCACAATGGATTATTTGTAACAGCTGGTTTGCACAATTTCGGGATTTCCTTAAATTGAACTCTCAGAACCTGAACCCGAATTACACAGTTAGAGAGTGTGTGCCTGCATCAACTCTCTTGCTAACAGAGAGTACAAAAGCTGGTTGACCTGAAAATCAGAAATAATTAGTAGACCCAGACTGAGACATCCATGCCACAGTCTGATGCAGAAGGGCTGCACTGGAGAGTGTACAAAGACCAGCCTCTCCCTCAGCTTACTGCAGTGATGGACCACTGAAAGGAAATAGAAACTTTCTGCCAGTACTGCAGGATTCAAGAATCCTGTACTTCAGCACAACACAATTAAAAACTAATTCATTTTTCTTTTTTTGCAACAGCTATATATATATTCATTCATCCTTAAAAAACATTTATTCTCGAAAAATAGAGCTACCTATGTCCAAAGAAGGGTACAAAGTTCAAACAGAGCAGCACTCCCATTTTTTATTTCACATTCTGATCAACTTTAAAATAAGAATAATAAATTTAGCATTGGTTTCCAGCAAAATTAATAGAAATACCAGTGTTACAAGAACTGATTCTACAGTTCAGAGTCCTACAACACATTAGAAAGCACACACTTGTTTTCGAACTAGTCCCCAAACACGTCAGCAGTTCTACAAAACTGTTTCTATGCACCCTAAAAACTTGAAAAGCTCATGGAATATCCCTAAGTAACACTCTGGACTTTTGATTTAAACAAAAGGCAAAAGCATCCCAAAATGAGAGGATTGGTTTGGCCAGCCTCTCCTGTAACAGTTATCTCTGCAGTCAGGCAGAAAGGACAAGAACAACAAAATATAACATCCTGCTGCTTCAACTCTTTACATTGAGCCATCAGTTAGCAACTCTGCTTCTCTTCTCCTCTGCTAAAGATACCCCAAATCCTACCTGTTGTCTTTATTCAAGTAATTTCTCACCTTCAGTATTCNAGAACAAAAACCCCCTAAAATGATCAGGAAAAACAAGATCTTTGTGAGCCTTCCAAGGACAAAAGTGCTGTTACTGCACCCATTAACACTGTAATAGGGAGCTCAGATGCACCACACGACATCTAATGGACTGGACGATGGACGGGTCATGGACAGACTGCTGGTCCTATCTAGCCTGGCATCCCATCTGCCTGTCATGAATATACTGTGCTTCAGAAAGAGCAGGGGTGAAACTGTGTCCTGAGCTAACTGGAGCCCAGGATGAGGCAAGAATTCTCTACCTGACATCAGGGTCAACACCTACAAGCCTTTTCTAGGCAAAAGATTTAAGTCCAGGTCTCTTACAGGAACCAACCTACTCTGTTCCTAGGTTTTCATCACCATGATAACAAGTATAATATGATTACCAAGACAATTTCAATGTAATAGTTGACCAGAGATTCACTCAAGAAACAAGGGATACTCTTTTCCTTGCTACCCTCAGGAGCTCAGGATTTTAGCTTCAATTACTTTCACAGATCAGGCAATGAATTTTAGTTATGTAAATCCCTTCACAATTCTCCAGTAATTCTATTTTGAATTCACACCACCTTTCCCACTTCTCTTGTCAGCTCTCTCAAATATTCTGCTAGAGTTTCAAACTCCAGAGAAGAGTCATTTTTCTTTTCTGGCCAGTACAAGATCAGTTATTATCACCTTGCCTGGCTTGTGAATATTAATAGGGCTACAGCAAGAAGTTGGCCAGGGAGCAATGAGCCTCCAAGGAGACAAGAAAGGAGACTCCTTCCTTCCAAATGTGCTAAATCCTTAGCATGGTGTTTGGGATCTACACAAAACATCCATAATTCATTGTCTGATGACAGAGACAAGAGAAAAAAAATCTTAACAGCCTCTCTAAGCAGAAGTAGACTTACCCATGTCCCAACCAAACACTGTTTTGACAGCCAGCCTGCATCAGCAGAGCTATTCCTGCAGTCTCAGCGTGGCAGACTGCTTGGAAATCCTTAACAAATAAAACATCTTCCCATAAATTGGGGAACAGCTGCCCTGTACCACATCAGAGAAGGCTGCAGCTCAGTGGTGAGCAGGACTGAGTCTTGTGTATCAATTTAAGTTTATCCAGGCTTTTGGACTAAAAGGCATTATTATAAGAAGTGGTACTACTGGAAGTAACATGGATTTCATTATGGGCTCCTACTTCACAGGGAAAGAGCTGATCTTCCCTGATGAGGAAGACAGAAGCTGTTTTAATTTAAGAGGCTGACCTGGGTGAAGTTCAGGCCGAAGCTGTATTTGGAAAACTCTCCCATCAGACCGGACACAACCCTTTCAAGCTCAGTGCCAATTCCACACAATGGCTTGAACTGCGCTCTCCGCCAGTCCTTAAAGGCACATTTTGTATCTTGGCTTTTGCTGCAAGCAATCAAGAAAGAATGCACGAAAACAAAACTGTTTCCCAAGCACTGTTTGCTGGTGCCATAATTAATATAATCAAACAATTCCACAAATTGCTTCCAATTGCTGGCGTCACTTTCATGTGCAGAGCCAGACTTTCAAAGAAGGGCCCTTCTTGTCCTGCATCCTTACACTGGTAACCCTCTCTTCACACAATAGTAAACAAGAGCTCACTAAATAGTAGAGGGTAATTTGTACTGTAATAGGTCCCCAAGGCACCATGGACACAATTTGAAATGCCATCTAATTTTTCTTTTTAATTAAAAAAGCAGTTACTATATTTAAACAACAACACAAAAAAGTTCAGAGGGGACAGATCGGAGTTTCCCACAGCTCCCTGGGAGTTTTCTCAAGGTCAGGAAGAGTTTTATAGGCTCAATTGGTACACATTTTTTTCTTTAATTAGTCTGCCATACCCTCTACATGAAGTCAGCGTCTTGATTTTCAGTCTGATATTTTTCAAATTGCTAAATGGAGCAGAGACTCCACCATCACACCATAGCTGCTGAGTGGGTATCAGTGGTGCACTTCCCGTGCCTGCCTTGCCTGCCCCTTCCCTCTCCTCTCTTCATCCTGAACCTGTCAACCACACTGAGGAGACCCAGCATAACACAGGGCATTGAGTATGCCATTCATTCAGCTTTATACATCTCAATTTCCAGCAAGAGGACCAGGATGAAATATCTGATTTCCCATATTTAGATAACACAACCACATTTTAAATCTTCTTTTTCAAAAATAAAGCGTAACTATTAAACACCAGGTACAAATGGACCACCGTGATCTGAAGCACCTAGCAGGACAGATTTCTGAACTTGACAAATCCCCATCTTGTACCAAACCACTGGTCTGCACCCATGTCATTATTTAAGTTTACACAAGCCTACACACACTTTAGAAGGGTACTTACAGTTCCCACAGTGGGTTTTCCAAAATACACCCTAATCCAACATACCCTAAATGACAGCACAGAGATGAAGTGAAATATTTAAGGTCTTCATTTCTTGGCCAGCTGGTCATCCTTCAGCACAAATCAGTTGAGAGTACCAAACCTGATCCCATTTTATAGGCCAACACTGCACAGTGCACTACAACCATTTGCTGGCCAAGTCCTCTTGAAGCAACTCCCCTAAAGAGCAGAGAACTTTCTACCCTGCCCTCCTGGAACACAGCTATGAGTTGTGTGCTCTACAAAACCTTGTGTTTCTGTGCAGCAGGGACTAACCTTAACACAGGTTACAAGGAGACTCCAGTGCACCATGGACTAGGTCTAGGCTACACAAATTAAGTGTACACACAATACAATGGATCAACTGTCAGAGCTAAAAGACAACAACCACTATGATCATATTTCTGGCCTCAAATCCAACACTGTTCCACTAGCCTAGAGGAAATTTTCAAATTAATTTCTTCATGGGCTTTCAGTACAGTAACAGGGTTGCAATTATGCCAGCTGATGTATTATACCAGCAATTACTCAAACTCTATTTTCACTTGATTGCTACTCAAGGTCCACAGAGCCCTGGAGATCATGCCTAAGTGCTATACTCACTCTCCCAGCATACCTGCAGGGAGAGGCACCACTCACACTGGCGCTGTGATTTCAACCCACACATTCTTCAAGCTCTCTGAAGCAAAAACTGAATGCATGAAAAATGCCCCATGCACAACAGGAGCAACTATGAAAAAATAATGGAACTAATACAGAATCAAATTATTAACACATATAAATGTAACATTGAAAGCTTGGGATTATAGGCAGGCTCTTCTTACAATTCAACAGTAAATAAATTACAGGGAGGTCAACGTGAAATACCCAAGACCATTCAAAACACTCAAAGTCAGAACAGTGTCTTGAAGTCACAATTACTGTCACTGGATCTCCTAAGTTCTCTCTCTCTCTCTCCTGGGACAGTACTAAGAAACATGCAGATATAAACACAATGAGCAGAATTTGGGAAAGTCTATGACAACTGTTGTACAGGACAGATTTTCACTACCTTGTTGAGGTACGCCTTGCTGATTAAATTCTCAGGCCAAGGAACAATATCACAAACATGTCCCCAGAGAGTACAGTTAGTTATGTAAAAATAGACCTAGGAACCACTAAGCACAGGAGCTTTCATGACTTTAAAAACCACAGAACATCCCTGTGGCACTACATTTCTATCCAGTGAGGGAGTTTCTCAGCCCAGAGCCACTCAGCAGTGGGCCAGAAGACACTTTTGATTGTTTTTGTCAGCATTCCAATACCTATTAAATAGTAAATAAAACCAACAATGCTCATGTTGTGTGCACCAAGGTGAGCAGAAACAACTAAAAACAGGTTTTGCATTCAGCACAAGAGACTAAAACTTCATCAGCCCAGTGAAAAGGGAACAACAACAACAAAACAGGCACCGGTGCCCAATCTCTCCTACAGCAGCCTCTCAGAAACATACACAATGTGGAAAAAGTTCAGGTTAGCAGATCTGACACAGAATCAAAGGCAACTCATTACAAAGCAGCTCCAAATCAAAGTGCTCGATCCGCAGGCCTGTCTGTAATCCTCCCATCACGCCTGTGACTCCTCGTGTGGAGGAGGCACCGCAGCAGCCAGCTAAGCTGGACCAACTCTGCTGACATATCCCAGGCATCTGCTGCTCAGCACTGGTCCAGACTTTAAGTTTGGTGATATTCATCTTCCCCTGGGCTACCTTTTTAAAGCAATCCTGAACAATGGGACTTCAGAATAAAGAATAAAACATTTAAATATTTTTTTTTTTAAAACTTCTAGGCAAGGGCCTTTAATGCGATTAGGAGGGGAGGGGGATTGGATAGCAGCTTTCGCTTTTTCATGTTATGTATATTGTGTGTAAACAAATATGCAATTTGCTTTAAAAAGATAAGGTGATTAAATTTTTATCGGGCTTGTACTCTGTTGTCACCACAACAAAGAGAATTAGGAGGAGGAAAGAAAGGCCTTTTTATTTGAATTATGCTCTTACCAGAGGTTCTCTACAGCACAGCTGTAAAGCCACTCAATGTTCTCCAAACAGGCCCTTTGATTGCATTTTATTCAACTTGTTTGCATTTGGAGCAATCGAAAGGAAAAGAACGCTCCACATTTTGATGTCTTAATGTTCCTTAATACCTTCTTTAATTTATATTAAGCTTCTTAACTAGGGTGATGAATTCTTCAAAAACAATAAAGACCTAGTGCAGAAATCTTTCACACACCATGAAAATTGAAATTATAATGTATTCATGGCTCTTTTTTTTGTTATTAAAAAACATTATTTAGAAGAAAGATTTAAAGCATAGAAAAAAAATCCCAAAGTTGTATGAAAATTACTTGATCCAGAGAAATAGAGGAAAGTTCAAACTAATTATTACAAGGGAAATAAAATGTTGTGGGAGGTGGAGGAGAACAAACAGCATGAGAATTTTGGGTTAGTATGAAGTTTTCAGCCTTTTTAATAAACTATAAATTTCTCCTCTATGGCTTTCTACCAAAAAAAAAAAAAAAAACCACCTCACAAAAAACCACCACTAAAAATTTGCATGATTTTGTGTTACCAAAATCAAATGTTCGCCAGTTCTTTCTTCTTTATTATTCATATACTTCTTCCCTAAAATGACTCTTCACAGTTCCACAGTGTGTTCCCCTCCCAGTGTCTTTCACAATCTGCCAAGACCAACAGCCTACACTGAAACTGGTGAAGATGATGAAGGGGCTCTCAGACAGCCTCAGATGCAGCAGCTCTGTGGGGCACACACGTGTTCCTGGGTGAGGTTCCCCAAGTCAAACCCCATCCACAGGTGGATCTCAGCCAAACATGAGGGAAAGCTGCATGAGAAAAGCAAGGGTCACTCAGTAAGCAGAGGCCACTTGAGGGACAGGACTGGACAGGTTTGCTCTCACAGGCTCTTGTCTTCCAGCTGTAGTGGATGCTCAAACACCAATTACCTGGCTCATGTAACAAAACTCACTCTCAACAATTCCAATAGTCTTTAAAAAATCCCTGCTGCAGAAAACGAGCACAGCTTTCAGTGAAAGCCCATTATGGACTTCTACGTACAAATTATGGACATTATATACAAAGCAGCCTTAGCAAGGAATTCCCAGAAGGGTGTATTCTGATTTTTCTTCCTAATTTCTCTCCTATTTTACCTTTCTTTTGACTCAGAAATTGTACATTCTACTAAAATTACTTTAAAGTTTCCAGCAGTACATATGCATCTGCACATGTACAGCCACAAACGCCTCACTTTGTTCCCCCCTGCCCTCTGCAAAAGAAGTCCAGAGAAAAAAAACAAGCCGTGGCTGGTGCTTCTCTGAACACCAACACAGCACCCAGAGCTGTGCTACACTGACTGGCTGCCTGGATACTACAGTAGCAGAGGAAAGAGCTTCTTAAGTGAATATTGAACTACATAAAATCCTCAAAAAATTCTTGAAATAACAGATTTGAAAGAGAACAGACATTTTGATCCGGAACAATTGTCATATTCTGTTGACTGCTCACCTATGTTCCCAGAGATGTGTTTTTAAGCTAATTCCAGGAAAGCACAGTTTAAAACCTCACAATAAAGCCTGCCACGTTTACAGAATGTTTGTGGAAAAGCTCACTTAGCTGTACCAACAATCAAGTGGCCACGATAATTAAAACAATTAAAAAATTCACATGCTGCATTTACCATAGAGTAAAACAATGCAGATCCTAATCTAACACTGATGTACCCTGCTCAAAAGGACACCTTCCCCTCCTGAACAATTCACACCACACCAGCACAGAGAAGCAAAACCCGAGTTCAAGAGCAAATATGGATCAACACAGCAAAACTGAAAAACCTCTTAAAGCACCAAGAAATTGCAGACTGCGACTAAGGCAGCACGAAACAGCTTTACAAATCATGTTGTTGCCTTCTGCTATGGTGGGATGTTTTCTTCGCAGCTCTCCTGCAAAGTAGTCACTGCTTTTGCAGGAAATGAGAGAGAAAGAGACGATACAATGTTTAAATAAACAATTATTCAAGAACAATAATTACTGTGTAACAGGTAATCGCAGCTGTATCCCAACTAGTCAAACACTCATCTGCATTTTTTAAGGGAGCAAGTACAAAATTTACATATACAAAACAGTATTTACGTATGTAACCAGTTAAGTCTTAACTGGTCTATCTATAAAAGCTTGTGCCTTTAAGCAGAAATGATTCATGAATTTTAATTTGTTTTAAATGTTGAAAAATTCCATCCAAGTAAATAGAGTCAACAAGCCAAACGATGAAGACATGTATCTGGCTTTTATTTAAAAAATAAAAAACTCAAGTCTATAAATTTCTTAGTCACCCACAAATCCTCTAGCAGTGAAAAATACTTTCCAATAACTAAGTTTCCTGCATTTTTTTAATTAAAAAAACTATGCTTTTCACACACTGGTCGAACACTACTGAGCCTTAACTGATTCTCTTTGTATTATTTAACTACAGTATTTTAAGATGTTCTTATAGACATAAATTAGACAATGATTATCAGAAAGGGGGGAAAGATTTGCAGAATGGGACACTCAGTAAGCTGCTTCAATATTGTTAATTTCAAAAATGCAAAGTCATCAGTCCACTCTCCAAATAAAAATGCTTAAAATTGATATAATCATTACTCTAAAAGTAATAATTTATTTATATTTCCCTTCTAAATATTTAGTTTCCCTTCAAAAGACTTAGTTCAATAGTTTCATGCTTCTTCTCAGTAAATACAAAGACCAGAAAAAAAACTTTGAATATAAAAGTTAATGTTTTATAATTACTTTATAGTACTCAGTCTCCAAATAAACAGCAATGCCAACAAAATTGAACATAAGCAGTGATACATTTATAAAGGGACAGGCACGGTAAGTCAGATTTTAAATGAGATAGCACAAGCTGCAGAGATACAGTGACACAGACTTAGCACGTATTAATAACTTAATACCTCTATCTATGCCACAGCAATACTTCCATTTTTCTAGGCAAGCACCCAAGGGCTGGGTTTCCTTCCTCATTACACTCTTCCTGGGGCACACACTGTTCTAAAACCCAGTCAAGTAAAATATCAGAAAACAGGTACAGCCTCTGTCCAAGCCCAGGGAAGCAGATCATGTTTAGGCTGAAGCAGATTATCTTTCCTGAAAAATCACCCCAAAAATCTCCCTTCATCTTTCTGAAATTTCCAGGTGCTGATCACACTGTTTAGAAATAAGATGTGGGCAATTCACAGGGCTCTGATGGAGAAATTATTAACAAGAGTCCTGATGCAGGTGACTGGCTGGAATAGAACAAATCACAACAACCTAATATACAAGATTCCCACTACCAGTGCAAAGCTGTTTGAGTGTCTGGGTCCAAATTCAGCTGTGAAAGGGAAAAGGTTCACAACTGGTATTGCAGGGTGTTCCAAGAGCCAGCCCAGTTCCGTGAAGCAACGACCTTGACTGAAGAGCCACTGCACATTTCCAACACACCAACTCACTCTGACTTGCACTGCAAAAAAATCCAACCCCCACAAATAAATACGGTGTTTCTAGGGAGTGCAGTAAAAGGCAGCATTGAAGGAGAGGAAAATTAAATTACAGAAGATGTAATATGACCAGCCAAAACACACAAACAAGTTAAGAATAAATTAGCCCCATTACCAAAACCACAAAGGCAGCATCTTGTGTGATGACTATTGATTGCATTAAGTTTAGGTTCTAATACAGTCCATTTCAGGAGCAGGGGTTGTCAGATCTCAAGATTTATTTTTCTTGACAAACAATTGTTAAACATTTGCCATGTATTAACATATCAGTGTTTATGACATCCTAAATTACTTAAAGACAACACAGGAACATATTTAGCCTATCAATATGAGTAACTTGTAGATTGACCCAATGAAAGCATGGAGTATCTTTTGCCCACTGACTTTTCCTAGAATACTGGATTTTTGAAAGGGATGGGGGGATATAAGAAAAATTCACATTCAAACTACATTTTTCTCTGCTCCATTACATGTTCCTTGTAGCTCCCATTATGTCACTGCTCCAGTCAACTCTGCACTTCACAGCATCTGAAAAGTCATCCAGTAAAAGGAAACCCTGTCCCTTCCAATACCCATCTGTGTTCTCTATTCAGAGCCCTGATGTCTCCAGTTATTGCTCAGGGCAGAGCTGATCAACTGCAGGTTCTATGACGGCAACCAAGAAGCCATTTACAATTCCAACAGCTGTAACTGATTTTGCAGCAGAATGATGGCAAATCTGTGGTTCAAACCCTCCCTCCTTGCGAGGAGGGGGAAAACAATAAGAACAAGCAAAAAAAAAAAGAAACAAAAAAACACCAAGAAAAGGGAAGGAGTGGGGAAGTGTCATGGATGAAGGCCTGTCTGGTAACAGCTTTGCCTGGGTAAAGCTGGGAACACAGAGACTATTAAACACTACGTTAAGTCACTCCCAAGGTCCTATCTTATCCAGGTTCCTTCCTTACAGGCAGGCAGCAGAGGGGAAAGTCTGCAGCACACCACAATATTGAGCCTTATTCTCCTTCTAAAGCTCTCCCTGCCCTGCAGACTGAGGCACAGTGCAGGGCTACCTGAGGCACTGCACAAGGGAAGGTCCAGCCAGGAATCACATCTCCATGCAGGTTCATGTGCCAGCACAAGCACCAGCTTCATGAGGCTACTGCAGCTTCCAAGGATCAAAATGGAAGCAGCAGCATTCCCCCTCACCCTGAACGCTGATGATGAGGGAATTCATAGAAGTGTTCATAAAAGTTTGTGTTTTACATGCAGTTCATCAAGGCTATGGATCTACAGGAAGTTTATGTTAATACTTATGCTGCTAAAACTCAAGCTCTAGTAAAAACTCCAAGGAGAAAGAAAAATCCAGGTGTTTACAAAACCTATGAGATGCACTCCCTTCCAAATAGGTTTAAACAGCAAGTCTTAACAAGATTTTCCAGAGGACATCTATCCTTGAATCTTTGGAAGAAATACAGGATACTGTGAGGAAGGGAGGAGCCCCTCTCTCTGGAAAGTAAACAGGTACTTTGCCCAAGAGACAAGGCAGGTGGTTAGAATGAGGCAGCCTCTTCAACCCCCTCCCTCTCAAACAAAATCAGCCTCCATGTCTTGAATGCCCATATTTCAGTCAACTCATGTGGTAGCCAAGGCTGCTCAGGGTGCAAGAGAAATTATCAGTCTGCAGGCAGAAATGAACTGTTATTTCCTGTAGTGGGCAAAAATCAGCTCACCAAGGTCATTTTAGCAGAAGTCAAAAGAAGCATAAAACAATTATTTTTAGCATTTTGTTCCATGCTTGCATGCATCAGCTTTGACCTAACAACTTTTTACTGAAAATGCAGCAGAAATAAAACAAACATTCCAGGTAAGACCTGCTAAACTTGCAACTCCAAAGTATACTTCTAGTGAACTTCATCAGAACAAAAAAAAATTCTTAACGTTCGAAGAGCCTCTCAGTCAGCAGTGCTGACTTCAAATGAAGGCTAGTTTGTGCTCTGCAATCTAAAATTATAATGGACAGGCCACTCTATTCCCAGCTTTTATTCAGTCCTATTTTACTACTTCAAATATATACTACCTAAATTTGTATACTCTTTAACAGTAGTTAATCTTCAATTAAAATACCTAGAGCAGAAACTAAGATAACTGGTTTAAAAGGTAAAAGCTTATTGACAAAAATGTATTCTTCATATTGCCTTTTTTTTTTTAATTCTGCATATTAAAAATGTCATTTTTATGACTTGAAAAAAATCTTCAGGAATAATGAAGGCTAACAAAAGACTGAAGAGCAGTAATTTAAAAAGCTCCATATGTAGCATCCTGATTACTGTATCAGTCCCATTTCCATAACGAAGGGAGAAGCCACCAAACTGCTGCCTGTCCTTTCTGGTGACAAGGAAAGGGCAAAGAGGACGGCGTGTTTCCAAGGCATCACCCTTCAGGCTCGAAGGGAACAACGAGAAGTCTCCTGCAGTACAAGACGTGGGTGTCAGTGTCCGGCACTCTTCTGGAATACGGTAACCCCAGCTTTGGTGGTCCCTGCACATGTACTTAATTTGGAAGCAGCTGGGTTCAAAAGTTTATCCTCCCTTTTTGACCTAAAAAAAAGGTCAGCGTGTGGGCGTGCACGAGTGTGTACATCATACCACACAAGCTGAAGATGTGCAGCCACAATACTCGTGGTGTGTGAACATTTATATGTCTGGGTTTGCACGCAGAACATGCTGCATTTTCCTAAATACCAAAACAGCATCCAGCACACACTGCAGTGATGTGCACTGGATGCAGCGTTCAGCCCTCCCAAACCAAACATGGCCAGTCTGCAGTTCAAAAAGCTTTTGCAATTTTTAAGCATAATTTCAAAAGGACAAACTACTGAAAAAAATTTAATTGCAATCCTATCTACTTAGTATTAATTAGTAAATTGATTGAACATGCTACAGAGAAAATACACTGACCAGTTCTGCAAGCCTGACTAGATTTACACACTAACATGCCCACCACAGGTACACCCAAGTAATGGATTCAACAGACCACGAATTCTCTTCATATTTACTGTGCTTTCCATCACAGACACTGCAGGATAAAAGTGTAAGTGAAGCTGGGGGTTAAGTAAGACAGTCAGGAAGACCAGAAAGCGTGAGCCCAGTAAGTGTATGAGCATTAGTGACAAAAGTAGAGTCACAGACTGGTGGAATGTTCACAGCTTGGAAGAATGAATGTATTCTCCAGCCAACATCTGAATATTTTCTTGAATTGCTCTAAAGCACTCTACAATTGCAGGCAGAAATCTCTGATCTTGGCACAAAGGATATATTTTTCAGCCATTTGTCATTTCACAGCTCAGACACAGAAGCGAGTCAGTGCCTATCAGCTGAGCTTCAGTAACTGCAAATATGCTCCTCAGCACATCGTATTCACAACAGAACATCTTCATGGGATTTAAAGAGAGATCTGAGGTTATAAATTTATAGCACATTTGTGAGGGGTTTGAGCACTCAGACAGTCACTATCACTGAGATAACAAACAGTAACTCATTAATCCAAGGAAATGTGACAGTATAGTTGAGTGCAGCAGTTTTCTCAGCACTTGTGTTATTTTGAAATCTTGAATCAATTGTTTACAGAAGCTCTTCACTTGTGTTCACAGTAGTAAGTGCTCTACATACCAGTGACTCTTTAATACTTCCTAACTTGCAGCATGTATGAAATAGTGGTTTCTTTTATTTAAATGATAAAAACCAGCACATAATGGATAAATAGTTCATGATGAGTGTAAAACACAAATTGTCAACCAGAACAAGCCCTTTGTGTCTGTTGATAAAGTTGTAACATTCAGTCAGAATTCCACAACAATAACCCTATTACAAACCAGTTCCAAATGCAACAAGGGGAAAACACTCTGTATGCAACACAAATCAAATAAAGTATGTAGGCATAATGGCATAGAAAATAAAAGTTATTTAACAGAAGAGCCCATACATCAGCAACAAACTGGGAATTAAAACACAAGATGGAGCCCCAGGGGGAACACTTAACACAAAGACACTACAGACGGCAAGTCTATCAAGACCAGACTACTTGACCAATGCCAAAAAACGCAACTCTCTCTTCAAAAGTTCCAGGGACAAAGTGAAAAGTTAATGTTCAGAGCTATTGTGCATTTCAAACTTCCTTGTGACCCCAAAAAAAAAAAAAATCTATCCAGCTTTACAGGGAAATTTCCAGTTTTTAACAAAGATGTTTTATATAGTGCTTTAGCACCAGATGTGATGCCTAATATACAAAAAACAAGGGTAAAAGCTCTCCAAGAAAACAAAAAGTGTATTTTCATTGTTAGAAGATACTCATAACATCTAGTCAAAGAAAACTTTTCCTATTTTTGTCTCAACACATTAGTACCCAGCTATTTTTAAAAACCCCAAACAAATGAAATAATAAATAATAACAATTCCAATATATTACACTAAAGCAGATAAATAAAATTCATGAAGCAATAAAAAGAGAACAGGCTCCCAATGCCATACAAGCCCTTGGGCTGAGAGGTCTATGGAAGGGACACCATCCCTTGCTGCTGTGTGAGCAGGGACAGCATGTTTATTCTCTCCTAAGTAAATTCTGGTTTTTAAGTATAAACTGGGAATAACTCCACATATTTGATAGTTGAAATGAGAGGGTGATTAAACCACTACCTGTTGCTCACAACAAGAAAAACAGAGGGACAGGCAGTGCCTTGTAGAAGCCTCCAAATTGTCACACAATTCACTCTCAAATTTTTACAGCCCTAATGGGCAGACATTTAGATTAGAAATTAAGAAACCCAGACCGAGGCAGTTTTGCTTCTTTGACTTCTATCAGTTCACAACATTATTTCACCTCTGTCTCAGCTTCCCCACCCAGAAAACAGCTTTACTAATGCTACAGTTCTTTATACAATACCTTGAAATACAGAGTCCTTTTTTAACCTGAAGAAAAGCTACACATTCTGTGTAAGTTTACAAAGTGTCATTGTTGATGAAACAGCCTGTTCCTTTTAATTCCATGTTTAAACAACTCCGCTGAGGTCTGAAGATGTTGATTTATTTCTGATTTTACAAATTTTAAAAAAGCCTTTCAGTGGAGATGTAATTCATGAGTTTAACATTTCATCAAATATGCTTTTGTTAAGTGTGGTTGAGCAGGCACATTACTCAAGGTCATAAACTTTAAGTCAAATCACAGGCAACTGAGCAGCTCCTGTGCTTTTTCTATGGTCTCTGCGCCTCCACAGAAGGCTAATTATTTTACAACAAAACTTGAGAAGTGTATTTTTTACCCCGAAGCCATACGTGTTCCTTGTTTCACTATTTCTGTTTCCACAGCAGGAACTCTTGCCTGCATTTCATATTTTCTCATCAGAACCATAGTGCTTGAACCATCCTTAAACCAAAAAGAATCATGTTGATGGTACATTACAACCTTAAGAAGCAGTAGCTTTTGAGTGATGTGAAATTTAAACCACAACTAAAGAGAACGTAGACACAGAATTTAAAAGTCAAAAATCAGAAATATCTCTCAGCTTCCCTAGCGGTGGGTCTTTCAATGTTGCTGGCACAAAAACCCAAACCAACAAACCAAAAACCTACTGTCCTGTCACAACACAATCAAAAGGTACCAGAAAGAAAGAGTGAAAAACCCAAAAACTGCTAAGTTGTATTTGAGAAAAACTTGATCTATTTGTGTCCTTACAACCATAAGATGTAGATATAATTATGGAGAATTATTAGATCATCCAGAGAACATCTCAATTTAGGATGGGATTATTTCCTGAAAGGACACCTTTGGTTACCTTCCCAGACTCTTTTACAAATCTGACGAATTAGACAACATCCAATTTTCTTCTGAAGATTAATCCCCAATATAAAATGAATGCAGTGGATCAAAACACACTATTATGACAAGCAATTAAAAAAAAAAAATTACTAACAGTCAATGCCAACAGGCTTCTGGTTGATCCAATAACTAACCTGAAAGACAACACACTGCAAGAGCTCCAGGAGATGGACTTATACTGGTGCTAAACCAAAACTCCAGAGTCTTCTTCACTGCACTGCCACAAATTTGCTGGAAACTTATCTAATATCTCTCTACATCTTTGCTCCACAGCTTTCTTCAGGGGGAAAAAAGAATAAACTCCATCTGATGTCAGACAGGCACTAGCTGGGGCTGCCACTACCAAATGACAAGGAAAGCACTTGAAACAGTTACAATCCATTATATTCGTATTTACATCATGGATGTAGCAATAAAATTCACTTGTGAATATACAAAAATTCAAATTGTCCAGCTTTGCCCAGAGTTTTGCTGAACAAGAACTCTGCACACAATGTGCACACTGCCAAAACTCAACAGTCATCTGCAAAAAAAAAAAAAAAAGCCTTAACCTCTTTGCTTGTACTGAGATAGGCACATTGTGCTGAGTTATTTGAGCATATAAGCTGTTTGAACTCATTTTTACATTGAACAGTATTTTCTTGACACCTATGGGTTTTTTTCATCAGTGTAAAACTTGCAGAAAAACAGTCTTGCAAAAGTAAACAGTTTCATATTCTAAGCAACAAATCAGATGGCTAAGATGTCCAAAAAACTATTATTATTACATCAGCTCCATTCTTAACACAAGCCCCAAGATGTGCTGACATAAAAACCAGAAGTCATGGAAATACAGAAACAAATGTCTCAGGGCACTGTTTTGTACAAAAATAGATATTTCTATTTTTAGAAGAAAAAAAAACCAAACCAGAAAATGTATTGCTGATCTGTGACTGGTCTGGAAAAGGGAGTTCCCTGACTATATATATTGTCGACCTCACCCAAAATAAAGCAAGTGAGTTGGGTTTTTTTACATCTATTAGGAGCAAGTGACCCTCTTAAGGGAGATAAAGTCTATTTTAATCTCTTCAGTTGTCCTGAAGCTCTTATTTTATCTTTGTCTCTGCTACAGACTAGTCTTTCACAAACACCCCTGAACCCAACCTTTAAGCTGTTTCCTATCTGTGGCACTTTTCTGAGTATGTCTGAGAGACCAACAATCACATATGCTGGAAAAGGGGTTCCTACACAGAAAAAGACTCACACCTCTATAAAACTTGGGATGAAACAACAAAATGCCATGATTCAATACCATGTGCCAGAGGTTTGCTGTTCAGGAAATCAGTCACTGAAAGCAGTGTCATAACACACAGCTGAACAAATGAAAAAAGAAGTCCCACACTTTCCTTCCAGGCATTACCACTGTCTCTGGTAGAAAAGAAGGGAGATCAGCAACTGTACTGGGATACAAAGAGCCCAAAACACATCACAGTGCCCCAGGAGCTAAAAACATTCACTTTTCAGGAGCTGGAACATATGGGGGTTGTCATATGTGGCTCTCCCACGGCAGCCAAAATGCACATGCTGCCTTGAGTCGGTGCTGAGCAAGAGCCCATTCTGAAATCCCTGAAACCTCTTTGGACACAACACAGTGAAATCAAATGGCAGAGATGCTCAAACTGCAGCTCCATCTTCCTCCAAGCACTACAGACAGCATTCCTTTGTACAGCCTTGGCTGCAAGCCCACTGGTTTCCCCACTTAATGCTGAGATGAGCTGTAAAGCTTTTATATTTGTGGAAGCACATTGAGAAAGTGCCTGAAAAGTGCCAGTACATGTCTGAAATGCCACCAGCCTGTACCATCTTAAAATCACACGCAGCCTTAAGAAAAGACTGATAAGTAAGACTCATATAAAACAGGTCTACCAAAACCAATTTAATAAAAGAAATTAATTTATAACTACTGCAGTCTTTCTCCTTTCATGACGACCAAATACGGGTACACAGCATCAGCTTTCAGCAAGGCTGGGGGAAGGGGAAAGACTCGTTTAACAGTTGGTCACATTTAGCCAGACAAAGCTGGAAGGAGGCAAAAGGGTAATAATTTAGTGATGAAGAAACTCCAAAGACCTAGGAAAGCATGGCAGCCTCCAGAGATGGGGCTTGCCAAAAGGCTATTTTGGGGACAGATAGGGCTACAAAGCTGCTATTAAGCTTCATTCCTTAAAATAAGCCCATAAACTCAGAAAATATTTATCTGTAAGGGTGGCAGCCCAATAAAAGTTTTATGAATGTTTTAAAACTGCCCCGTCAAGGGGCTAGCTGCTCAGTCACCTCCCTCCCACCTAAAAAACAACACAAGCAAGAAAGTAAGCCCATGTGTCAGGTTCCCAAGCAGGAATGACAGGACAGCCTGAAAAATGTCTCTGCACCTCCTGCACCCCCTCATGAAGGCAGCAAAGCACACACCTCCCTGCTGGGAATGGGGCCCTGCCACAGCCTTCCCTCTGCTACCGCCGGCACGGGTGTCTCTGCGCCATCACCCATCCCTGCACAGCTTCTCTGAGATCTCCTTCCTGTTACCCACTGCATCTTGAGGAAGGGGGTAAAGAAATCAGTATATATCAATAAGGAAGACCATGCAAAATACAAACCCAATCTGGTTTTAAAGTTTAATTTCTAAAAACTTGGATCCAGAGACAGTAATAACATATGGTTTGTGCTGCTCAGATGAACCGATCACTGTTAGTTTGGCACCAGCTTAGAGATGAACAGTGGGCCAAGTGAAGAGAATCAAGAAAAGTCCACTCTGGACTTCCACATGTCCCATTTTTGTTAACACCTAAAGGCTTAAGAGAAAAATCAAGCAGAAATAATGCAGACAAAAAGAGTGAATTTAAGTAAAAAACCACAAAGTCCACTTACAAAACTGTGTGAAGCCTGGAAACACCAGACAGAAGAGTGATGCTTCTTCTCCCTCCTGCCACATATTTCTTCCCCTCTCCTATTCCGCACCATCACCAAATGTGGAACTCCACACAAAGCTTAGCCAGAGGAAGCTTGGCACATTCCTCAAAATCCAGGGGAGGAATAATCACTGGCAGCACAATCGAAATGGGATGAAAGATAAGAACGAGCAATGAAAATGTGTTTGCAGCCAACCAGACTCTCACTGCTCACATGCAGAATTTGCCATGACAGTAATTAGGTCCAATTCAAAACAGCTTTCAAAAAAATGAACTACAGTTTGTTCACACTTAGTCCACTCTACCTAGGCAGCGCCCTCCTACATGGTTTCTTTAATTTCTTTTTCAAGTAAAATGCTTATAGATTTAAAACCAATACAAAACCCCCAAGGAAAATAAACCAAACTTCTGTGGCAGAACAGAGGGTCTGATGTGTACTCATGCAATGGAGCACACACAGCTCCCAGGCTGGTGGTGCAGATGGGAGGCTGTGGCCAGCCCAGGGATGGTTGGCAATGCAGATGTTTCCTGTCACCAGTGTCATGTTTGTGCTGTTACAGATTTATTTTTTTTAATGTATTGTGTTACTCCATCTATCTTAGTGAATTGTCCACCTTGTAAAATTCTAATTATATTATTTTCTTTGTGTTATCTGCATTATCTAAAATTATTTATACTATTATAACCTTGGTTTCAAACACTGGTTATAAACATAGTTACAACAGTTATTACATGAGGGTTCCTATACATACACACACCAAGATTAATAATTTACTTTACAACTGCTCTGAAAAGCTGGAACATGATTTTGTTTCCCCAACACACTTCTCTAGCAAAAACAAAGGAAAAAAAAAAAATACTAGAGGGACAAGATCCAATCTGTCTTCCCTTGGGATGTCAGAGTAGCAGCTTTCCTGAAGATGGCACAACACTGTCCTGTATTTGAAGCTTTGTTGGCCACTTCTTTCTGGGGGCGTGGAGCAGTTGCTGAGCCAGAGTTTGGCAGGAGTAAGTGCTCTGTTAGATTAAATTTCAGCATGATGTTCTTGATAGGAATCGGAGCACCATCCTGAAAGTGCAACGGGAGGGTAAAACGCCAGCCATCAAGATGGATGGTTTGTTTTTATTTTTATAGGGATTTTCTAAACCTCAACTTTCACCTCTTAGCCCCCTCCCCCTCCTGTTCTCAGTCACCTCCAATACTCCATCTGTCCACTTCATTTAATAGAAACCTATATTTCCTAGCTAATGGATGCATTTGGCTAAGAAGATAATCTCTTTGTGTTCGCTTCAGTTGTCACATTCCTGTTATCATATTAATACTGATTAAATATGAAACCCAACATTGAAGTCAGACCCCACACATTATTTAAAAGCGACACGATGTTCATATTTTGGCACTTTGAAACCTCAGCCAGCATGGAAGTGACCTCCCCCTCCCCACTCTGAACACCCTTCAGCTGGGATGCCACCCATATGGATTTGTACAGGACAGGATACTTTAAGAACACCGTCCTGCTTGAGAATACCAGACAAAGTTCAGGTTTCCTGAGAAGCTCTAGGAGTGCACAAACTGATCTCAAGGAAACAAAAACATGGCAGGTCAAGCAGCACAATGCCAGGGGTTACAAGACAAGAAGGGTCAGTACAAGATCTCTGCTCTCTCAAAAATGTCCATTAACAGCTCATGTTTGTGCCTCAGTTTCCCCACCTGTAGAAGAGCATATTTCACAAGCTGTGCTGTAGGTGTGCAGCCAGTTTATTAATGTCAGTTTGGGTCTGCATGGCTACAGACTGAAGGTGCTGCAGAAAAATGAAGTATGAATAACCAGACATCAAATCAGCAAAAATGAATTCAACAAATTCTGGGATTTAAGCCAACTTCATAACATGTCACATTTTAAAAGCAGCCAGTCCCACATGTGATAAAGCACACTTCTAACCCTGAGCAAAGTCATCCTCAAATTCCAGAACAACTCTGCTCATCAGAACTACACTGCAATAAGACCCAGATGAATTTGCATCATTCCTTTCTCATGTCTCATGCGACCATCATCATCCTCTGTGGAGGAAGAACACTGGGATACAATAGCTATGAAAATGAGCCTAACGAGATGCATGCTTTAACTCTCTCTATTGTTCAACACGCAACCATCACTAATTTTTTTAATAAAAAATTATTAACATAGCTACTTTTTTATTTGGGGTTTATCCCATTCAATTTAATGGACTACCACTGCCAAGTCAATAGAAGCACAAATTACTGAGACTTAACCTCAAAGTTCTGGTGAAATTAGTCACGAATGTCACTGATTTCTCATAGCTGCAATTCAGTAAGAGCCGGAGTTGCACATTGTAGTCATCTCTGTGTGCAAGTACCAAGTCTGAGAATGAAATCACAGTAGTTACGTACACTACATGTGCAAATTATTAATGAGTTCCTGAAGACAGACCCAGAGTTCCAACCACTCTGATTACATCCACCTTTCCTTGAGACCAGGCCCGAGCTGCACACTCCACTCAGCCAGCACCTTTCCTAAAAGGCGATGTGACACCTCCTGAGCAACTTTGGAGCAGATGAGGTTATAGCATGGTCAGGAAAGCTCCCTGGGGATGTCAAGAAGGCTAAGCTAACCTTCTGAGATCCGTATAAACAAACAACTGAACATGGAGAGCCTTGAACCGAGGGACTGCTGTTTACCTAACCCCTGAACTGCAAAAGACATCAATCCCTGCCTTATTAAAGAAATGCATACGCTAGCCAGGCATGCCTGCTTGATCAGCTCTCTCCCATTCACAGCTTCTCTGGGGTCGGAGGAAGTTCCAACAGGCCCTGTTCCATAAATAAAATCCTTCTGGCTGGCAATAACTAAATTGTATTAAGACTGGCTCAGACAGCTTCAATTAGAAATAATCGGCAGGGTGGACTGAAATACCCTCCATCAATTTGCTTACAGATGCTCTTTTCCTCCTTTCCCTCCCCAAGCCAATTCTAACTACCTGGTTCAATGAAAGTAGCAGGGAATCCATAACATGCTTCTACTTCTTCTACACGCAATCCATATGTGTGTCCTGAAATCAAAACTTAATATCTAAGAGTAAAAGCTTTAAATACAGAGGGAATCAACAGGTCTTCAACAGAAGATTCCCAGCCATCAGCAAGCAAAACCAGGAAACTTGACAGTCTGAATAACACAGATCCTTCCCCACCATGTTTACAAGATTTCTCTCATTTCTCAGCCACCCGAAAAGCAATCATTTGTGTAGATTACAAATCCATCCTTTCTTCATGAAGATTAGAGAAAATAAGGTTATTCAACCAAACTCATTTGCAAAACTCTACAGCATAGTCTTCTTACAAGTAACAGTATTTATTAAAGCTCAAAATCTTACAGAAAAAAGACATTTAAAATCTGTTGCTAATCTACCTATAATTTTTCCAAATGCCAAAAAAAGCTAATTTTTTTCTGTGCTTACAAGAAATAAGTTCTAAAAGAGACACATTCCTGCTTTTGCCCCAGCATACATTTACTCTGAAACCTAATCACATATTTAAGATTAAACATTAGTGAATTGCACAATGATCAACTGAACAGAAATAGTCAAGTTTTTGTATTTTCACACATGTGAGAACTTAATTTGATTTTTCTCAGGAATAAATTGGCAAATATTAAATTATATAGATATTTTAGTGTTTTCTCAAAAAACTTTCTATTTGTCCTTGGCCAATGGAAAAATGTTCTTAAAAATATTCAACTTCTCTTAAAAGGAAGAGTAGCTCAACAGAGAGCCTGGGTCCATAAATCCAAGCTTAAATTTCACTTCAAGTAAAAAAATAAAAACACTGATAATTGACTGAATTGATTGACTGAATAAGTCAATCTTGCTCTGAATGTGCACAATTTCAAGACAGAAAAATAAAACTCACAACAAAATCCAATTACATTATGTCCTCAAACCACTCACTTCAGAGAATAGCAAGGAAAATATGAAGAAAAACTAGGGGAAAGAAGTCCAGGACAGGGGAAGAAGGCATCAATTTCCACATGAATTCCAAAGGGACTATAATCTTTGTACATCTTCTAAGGAGGTACTTGTGAGAACAGTCGATTGTAATGAGCCATGAAAAGAAAATCCTCAGTTCATGATATACAGCATGCTCTCCTGTCAGCAGCAACTTGTATTCTTTAGCACATTTTCAGTCCTCAAAAAAACATCTTCTTTCTCTTAAGCCTGGCACATGCTGCTTGGCACAGCCCATGTTACCAGTGTGGGAGCTTGAAAAGATAATTCATTGCAATCATAAAGAAAACAAATGCACATTCTTCAGGCTGCATTCATGCAGTTATAGCAGCCCTGATGAGCTGATACTTCAGCAGGCAAACAGGCCCTTGCCTAACACATCCATGCATCAACTGGCCACATTAGGGAGACAAAATGTTGTTGCTCTTTCACAGACAGAAAACTGAGAAGGTAAACAAATGCACTGAGGAGTAAATACATACCTGGCAGCAAACCTGTACTGAATTAAAAATCCTCAGGCACACAGAAACAGCCTGCACCACACAATGTTCTCCATTTACATACAATGGCACAGCTGAGGATGGAACAACAAACTCATCAAAGGGATGGCATAGGTCATATATATACATTATATATTTACCTTAATAAAAAACCCCTAAAAAGCAGCAGAGGCTGCTCAGGGTTGTGTGGGAAAGGACAGGGAAAGGGGCTGCAAAAGTAAGGAAAGGCAAATGGCCAGAGTGGGAATTGAGCAGGGAGAAATGGATTAGGGTAAAACATCAAAAACAATATATCAAACTATATATCATCAGTTAGGAGATGAGGAAAGAACAGGTTCTCCAAATCACCAAATTGTCTTGATTTGCTAATCTGGAACCGTTGAGAGGGATGAGGGGAAAGGGGTGGTGGAACTGAGGGCTCAGAGGTTAAAAAAAATATTGTCATAAAACCCATAGCACAAAAGCATGCAATCTGGAATTCTTGGGATTGAAGTTACAACTTCAGATATTATATGAAAGACTTTTCTAAGCAGGATGATGGTCTTCTCTACTTTACCTATAACTTTTATGCCATGTATTAAGTACTTTTAAAAGAAGTATTTTTTGCAGATTTTTTTTCTTTAAATGCAATATTACTGTAGCTACAGGCAGGAAATGCTTTTGTTGCTTATGTATAACATTATATAAAATCATGTTACAGCAGAACCCCCCCAATCAAAACAGGTCTATTGAAGCTCCAGTTATTTCCTATTCTTTATTAAACACTCAAATCCCTTTGTGAAAACACAAACCAAAGACTGCTTTACACAGACTTCCTTGAAATCAATGCACACTATTAAGAACAACTATTTTTTTTGTCCCCAAACTCAAAACATGGATCAGGCTCTCAAGGTTAACGTCCTTGTCACACAGCAGCTCTCATCCACCGCGCACTGGCCACTGTTGCAAGTCAATACTTCAAATACTCTACAATTTGCAAACCACAAAGCTCTATGCCTCCAGGAAGCCCCTGTGGTGTATGTTTTTACTCAGACTTCAAAAAGCTATCAGAACAAACACTGGTGGAAAGGGAAGGTGAAAGGCCCAGGGGATGAACGATCAAAATCAAGTAAATGAGCACAAACAGTTTACAGAAAGGGAGAGAAATTTCATGGCGAGGGGGCAACCTGAATGCATGAGTGACCCTTGTGGAGACTTTTAATAAGATCAAAGATATGGAAAAGCTTGGAACCTAAGTATTTTCCACCCAGATACCACAAAGCCGCGAGTTAGAACTGTAACATCCAAAAACCAGCATCCCATTTCACACACAAGCAAGCAGAAATAAAGATGAAGGAAATAATTCCATTTTTGGTATTGTATAAGTAAACCACAGACCTGGCAACACAAAATTTAGATTCATGGCTTCCACTTCCTTTCTCTACATAAACAAGAGGGCTCCTGGAGAAAGCTGCCCACTACAAATAGGACAGAGGGAGCTCCTCCTGACCAGCTCATCCTGAAACCCTTGGTCCACCTGTCTACACTGCATTTCAGTCATCTCTCACAAAAAAAAAGTAACCCCTCAAAGTAAAATTCCACCTTGAAAATAGAAAGAAGCATTTATAAATTGTGTAAATCCCCTGCACATTTTTTGGAGAATAGAAGGATCACTTTAGAAAGTACCATATCTGGGCAGCTTGGTGATGTACCTGCATCCATAGGGATCCTCTGAATCCCTCACATTTAGCTCTACTGACATCAGCTAAGGGCTCAGCAAGAAAAAGGGCCCTTCCTTCCCAGAAGGACAACGCTTAACGGAGCAGCAGTAAACCAACAGAAACTTTTATAACATCCATGTTTTTTCACTCTTCAGAATAAACTGTACTTTGTTCCTTCTGTACTTTTTTCCAAGGCACTCATTGAAGCATCCCAAACCCACAAAGGCAAGTATATTAGAATGAAATTAAATATATATATGTATTTGTTCTAGGAGATACAAGGTATAACCGAATTATTATTATTTGATGCTCTAAGGTTGCTCAGCCAAACTGTATAGACACATAATAAAACCCACTGTTAGTTATAGTCTTTTTCAAGGAAAAAAAATGTTTTCACACTTGAAATTACAGCAAGTGTGTATTGAATTTGCAAAATGAAACACCTAAAAAGGACAACAACAAAGAATGGACAGAAGGCAGCACATGCATCCTGCTCTTGTGTGCAGGATGTGTGGTACACTAAACTTCTGTACTATTTCATGAAGGTAAGAGCAATCGTGTTGTTCCATGCCCTCTTCTAATCCAAATTGTTTGCAACTTCAGCAGCATAAACCCAGTGAAGCCAAAATTAAATGAAGAACTTGGTCTGCAAGGAACAGGATATTCGGGTTGTAGTGACTGTGCAAGGCATCTCCACTTAAAGTGAAAAATATCCAAAATAAAAATACAGCAGAAATTTTAAAACCTGAATATAGTTGTATTCTGCAGCTGTGTGTTTATGGAACCATCACATATGCAAAACAGGATAGGATTGCTTTTATAGGGGAAATAAACTCCTTCAATTCCTCATTTTGAATATTTAATTTTGCCTCCCACCCACAAGTTGGATTTTTTTGCCCATTTTTTCTTCAAAAAGGTAACCTTCAGCAAAGGAACCCCATTGAACAAAGGATTCCCAAAGCACATGAGACAAGACTCACAACAGCCCAACAGGGGCAGTTTACATAACAGCAGCATGGAGCCAAAAGATATTAGACAATTTGGAAATGGTGCCCAAGGAAGTCAGTGGTGATGTGATGGCAAATACAAGCACAGAACAAATACAGGCAAATAGAGCTGCCTGCTTGGCCACATCCACTGCAGACATGTCCTGCCAGAGAGCTGCACTGGGCAATAGGCTCCAAGAGCTTACAGCTGCTGTCATCATTATTCAAAATTCAGCAAAGTAACAGCCCTAAATATGCAAGATGCTTATTTTCTCCCAGGGAATGCAACTTTCCACAGTAACTACATTCCCCCAAAATAACAAAGCCTGGATTAACTGGAAAGACTTATGACCACAAGAGACTCTACACAGAAGTAAGGTTATTATACATAGCAGCATTTCCAGCTCTCAGTTTTACCACAAATCTCAAGATAAGTGCACCTCTTTTGAAATCCCAGATCCTAAAAACATGCAACTGAGTGCAAATCTCAGTTTGTTTAATTTATGTATCTAGCTCTTGTGGCTTAGGAGAATCTTATATACGACCTGAGTTTATCTAAGAAAAGAAACAATCTTTACAGATTTTTTTTTTTTTTTTAATAAAAAGAAAATCATTCTTTGGGGGCTTACCACCATGAGTACTTTGGACAGCTGACTACCAGTGTCACTGCCAACTGAAACAACTGTTCCGTTTCAAAAATACTTATAAAAACCCACAGTCGTCTCCCAAGCTCTCCCTACACTATCAGATCCTGATTTTATCCTCAAATTAAGATAAACAAATGCTATTATAGCATCTTTGTATTTTGCAACAGGGATTTGAAACTTAACTTCAGGATAACCAGTAAAGCAATTGCTGTTCTTGGAGGCAAAAAGGGAAACTTAATTAGAATGCACTTGGAGCAGACTATTTTGGCAGCTCAATTCCCAACAGCCTCCATCTTCAGAGGGCAGTCTCAGGCACAGAGCTAGACTGGGTTTTCCCTTCAGCCCTTCCTTTCAAGAGCTCAAAATATTGCAGCACTAGAACATCCACAGGTCAGAAAAATCGCCTCTACTCTGCACATCCCTGCAGAAGCCAGAAAATGCTGGTAGAAATATTTGAAGGCAAAAGAAGCTGTTACTGGCATCCAACTTCAGGAACCAAGAAAAATGGACAGGGGATGCAGTAGCAGATGAATAAAGAACAGAAGCAAACAGGAAAGAGGTGAGAGCATTAGCACAAACTCAGTCAAAGTGAAGGGAGGCTCAATGGAGATTGGAAGCAAATATTAAGAAAATGTATGTAAGTGATTGCCAAGTGGGGTTTCTTTTGGTTGTGTTTTTTTTTCCTTTCCCAAGTGGTAGAATCTGTAGAAATTAAGATACCCTATGGTCACAAATCCCATCTGATGAAATTCTTTTATTTTCTTAATAGGGTTTTTTCCCCATAAATAGCACAAATAATTAATTTCATATTTACAGCAGGACTCCAGTGAAATGCAAAAAATAAAGGAGCTGATT
Source organism: Rhipidura dahli (assembly GCA_013399225.1). Classification (NCBI taxonomy): domain Eukaryota; kingdom Metazoa; phylum Chordata; class Aves; order Passeriformes; family Rhipiduridae; genus Rhipidura; species Rhipidura dahli. The sequence continues at coordinate 2,639,261 of VXAC01001091.1, forward strand.
ACTCACTGAGGAGAAAAAAAAATCCCTCAGTACAGGACAACAGGTCAATTACAAAGTGCCATCCAAAACCAGCAAAGTTTTCCTTGTGTCTGTCAGCGTGAGCAATCACTTAATCAGAGTTGGTATCATAATGCATCTCACAAGGAAGAACTAATTAAGATTTTTTTTTTATATCTGAGGTTGTAAATGCTTAACTTCACCGCCTTGTCTTTTAAAGGTAATTTTCTTTATAGATTGAGGCAGCACCTACATCCTCACTGCTTTCCACATACAAACAGGAAGCTCAGAAAAAAATGCTCTACTGAGCAGTACAGAAATAAAATAAACACGAACCCAACAGGCAGCAAAGCCCAGAGTGAAAGCTCAGTTTGCTTTGGGGCTGAGCTCACACTTGTGCAAGTGTGAGGTGCTTTGCTACTCAGGGGAGCAAAAAGGGTTTGGTACACACTGCTCTTTACTGCCATGGAAGGATAGGCCAGAGAGCAACAGTACATCTTCCTGAAGGCCAAAACCAGCCCTGCCCTCGAGGGGAGTGTGATGGTCACTGGTGTGATGTGGTGAGTAGGGAAGAAACACTGCAATAACATCATGTGCTGCAGAACCCCCAGTGTTCCTTCTGTAGCACCAATGACATTTCCATCAAGCTCCTCTTGCACAAGAATAGAAAGGGTGGGTGGCAGTAAAATAAAAGACTCCCTCTCACTCTTTCCAGTGACCCAGAGGATCACTGTGTAGCCTACACTGTACCCAACACAAGGGCTTACACAGGAGCTGGACTCTTTTCTTACAGACACACTTGAAAGGCTGTTACATCACCTGATGCCTGATAATTCCATAACCCATGTCTGCTTGATCCCAGAAAACCAACCTGCTGGACACACACTCCAATGGAAACTTCAGATCCAAAGAAGAGTCATAACCTGCCCTGGGAACAGCACCTGCTCTACTGTGCAATGACCTGCTGCCCATGAAACCAATCTCACTATCAACACAATCCCCCTTCAGAGCTCTGAGTTCAGAGATTGCTGCATTTCTGTCATTGCAGGCAAGACCAGGATCTCCCAATCCTAACACGAATAAGGCAGATGGGCAGTCAGTAAGTTAACATTTCTTTGACTTCTGTTTTCATTCAGAAGGAATGTGCACAAATCTTGACTTTGATTCCACAAGAACACTCTAAGGTCAATAAATCTGGTTTATTCAGCTTCAAAGGTCAATATGGGCTCACATGATGTCACTACTCAAAAGGTAGGCTCGATTCCTTCAGGCCATCCTTTCTGTGTAAATGCAGTACAAATTCCCAGTTCCTATGTGGTCACCAGGACTTTCAAACATCACTACAGTTTAACCTGCTCAAGAGGGGATCACACAAGGAAGTGATGCCTCCCTGGCAGCAATCCTCTCCCAGCCTCTGTCCATAGTACACCAGCCAACTTTCACAAAACAGAGAGAAGGAGATTTATGCCTCAAGTACCCCTTAAGGATTTTAGGTTTTGTTTGGTTTAGAGGGTAGGGGAAAAGAGACTGTGAAAGAACAAGCAGAGCTAATCTCCAGCTTTTAAATAAAACACAGCTACACAGATTTCTTTGCCCTTGGGCTTTTGTTTCTCCTCTTGACTGAAATCCTGCTCAGCCTCACCTGATTCTGACAGGGATGGCAACCCACCAGACCCTTGCAGCCAACAATTTTTTATTTTCCTTTATTAAAACAGGAGCCAGGCTGGGAAAACAAGGACATTAAATGTGCCTAAATTCCATTTGGCCTAAGAGAAGATTATCCTATTCTAATGCAACACAAGCAAAGAATTCCAAATGTCAAGATCTCCCACAAAAAATAAAAATTCATAAGTGACAGGATGTTTAATTATTCTCAGTGCAATGAAAAGGTTTAGACTGCCCCATTCCTGCTGATGTCAGTAAGGAGCACCCTCTAAATCACAGAGTTGGGAATATGACATTTATCTACAGTCAACCATTTAAAGCTTGTCTCCTATGGTCATTAAGAAAAACCCAAACCCCTGAAAGTAATATTCCACAAGTGCCAGCTATGTTGGGGTGTTGAGACCTACCTGAACAAAGCAACATATGCCTTGAATAGTAATAAAAAACCCTGAATATCAAAAAAGAATACAATTAAGACAGCTTTTAAGGAGGAGATTACAGAAAACAATGTGATACACAAATTATTTTACTGTTGCATTTTTCAAACTTCATATAACTTTAATTTCCCTCATGCTATTCAATCTCTAGTCAACTTCCTTGCTTAAGTGCTGAAAAAAACTGAATTCCACTTTTAAACCCTCAGTTTTTAAATGTAATTGAAATTATGCAGAGTAGTGCTGCTCATGTACAGCTCTCACATCCTAGCTCTCCCACTATGTCATTAAGTACTTTGCAAGCCAGTGTGGGATCTCATACAACGAAAAAAGTGGCAAAATATAAAAATACCAAAGATGCACCAAATCCACAACATGCTAAAGGGGAAACATATTCTGCATTTTCACCCTTGATTCCACGTGTAAGAATACAAGGAATTTTCCAGAACAAGACACTTTGCTTAATTCTGACCCCTTTATGCCACATTATAGCAACACTGCAGGATCCCAGAGGTGCTGTGTCCTGGGTTAGGGAGCACATCTGTGCTGTTACTTCAGAACAGACTTTTATGGCACATTCAATCCCTCTTAGCAAGACAAGCAGTGGAAACACTGAAATGGACTTGTTCTCTCAAGTGCAAGGCAAAAAGTTACTGGCAACAAAAGACAAAGTCATAAACCAGTTCGTCTTCACCTGTTCTAAGAAACTTAAAACTCCTGTTATCCTGTATGGCTCAAAAGAACAGCAAAGTCAAAAAGCTTGTACTCCAATATTCTCATTTGTATCTCTTATGAAAAGTGTCTTTTATAACATTTAAATTTGCTCAATTCAGAAATGTGTTCTTAGGCGTGTTAGATATGCACTGCTTCTTTCACATTAAGAAATAAGGTAGCTCTTAACTAAGTCATGTATAGCAATTTTTAGTTAAAAAGAGGAGAGTGGCAGTCGAACACATTGCAGTGCCTCAGAAAGGATGAACACTTCACTAACAATTAGACAGAAGAGAAAGTGAATCATGCCTGAGATATCACACATGCTCCAATTAATTTAAAAAGTTGCTACGTTTTACAATAATCAAGCACAAGACAAATGCAATGAGCCCAAACCAAAGAAACAGCTGTATCTAAAGTCAATCTTTTAGAAGATGTCAAGACACATCAACAGATCATGATTTTGCAAATCAAGCAGAGTTTTACAGGGTCAGTTCTTGGGTGAGAGATAGTTAAGTAAAATCCACAATTAGCAGTAGGTTACTTAAATGATTTGCTGAACTTTCCTCTAAATTTCTTATCAACTGGCACAACATTCCTTGGTGCAAGGTGTGTTGAAATAAGCGTTTTCCAAAGACTGTCATTGTTAGCTTTTATCTTCTTTAGAGTAAGACACTTAAACATACAGTTCCTGCCTCCCCAAACTTGTTCTTGAAAAACACTTTTCACTCATTTACCCTATACAGTGTTCCATTTACAACTAAATCAGCTGCCACATATCACCCACCTCAGCAAGCAGTGCCCCACCAGTAGCTCACTCCCTCATCCACACAAAGAATAACTTTAAAAGCAGTGTAGTTTAAATTGCCTTTCAAATCCTGTTTGCTTTTTAAGCAGCTTGTTAAACTAAGCAAAACTTTCTTGCTAGTGTAGAGATTATGCCCCCTTTTTTATGCATTTGATCATGCAACCAGTCTGGAAAGGAAGCGTCATCCTGTCAATTAACAGACCTTGAAACTTTGCCCTCAGTTAAAGCACAAACAGCTCCACAACTCAGCCCTGCAGAACAGCAGATCTGCCAGCAAATACTTTTTTTTTCTTTTAGATGCTGCTGCAAACATTCTAGAAAGTAGGTTATACCTTGTCATTCAAGCAATAAAAGCATGCCTGGACACAAAACCAGAAGTGAGAAGAAAAATAAACTGTACTTTCACCCACCACCCTGCTGCCTGCCCGTTTTACCCTGCACTAGAAAACATCCAGGCAAACGACACGTGAGTATTGTCAAATTGGAACTCATCATCTTCCTCTGCAAAGATGATATGGCAGTGCAAGACATCTCTGCTAAATAACATCTCTCAATAGCCAAGTTACACTTTGCTTTATTTCATGTTATTAAGCTTTGCTTCCACCTCCTTGGACCACCCTAAGGGAGTCTTCTCTGTTATGTTCTTCAAATACTTGCAGATAATCATATCTCCTGCTCAGACATCATTTAACCATGTTTCATGCACTTCTTTTCATCTTCTTTCCCTCATAAATCAATCCTTTCAGCCTCTCCAGCATTCTTGCTGCTCTTCCCTGAATTTCTTCCAAACTACTGACATCTCTCAGCGACTGAGGAACTTCCAATTGCATGCTGTACTCTAGATGTGCTTTTTGTACTCTAAAGAAAGATAATTACATCTTTTCAAGAAATATTAATGCTCTGAGCCTGGAATAAATCTAAATCATTATTTTGGGTTTTTTTCCAGAATGGATAGTAATTACCCCAATTCACAGAGCAGAGAGAAGTATCTGCCTTATTGCTGCACACAAGCAGTGCCAGAATAAGAAACAGATCCACGTTCTGTCATTCCCAGTCGTGGTGTGCCAATTTTCAGCCCACAGATGACATAAGACAATGTTGCCAGGCTGATCCATAAGCAAACACAAGCCACTTCCAAGTGAGTCCTGAATAACACTTGGGGAGCCCAACACTTGCTCATGTGAGTGGGTGCTGCTGGAATCAGTGGGACCATGCAACACCCTAAGATGTGCCATGGTCTGTCATTGCCTTTAGTAGTCAGGACACAAATCTCTGATACATCTACTTGATTTTTACTGCTAAGGAGATGTTTGTTTCTAAAACCAGCCATCAGCTATCATCAGGTCAACTGGCTGAGCAAGCTAACTCTGTTCCAGAGTTCAAGACTGGTTTTAAATGAGTACTGATTGAATGCCAGGCTGAGGTAGTACAAGGCAGTTTCCAACTTGGACATTTCTTTCCCTTGTCTCCCACTCTCTGATACATTTCCAAAGGAACAGCAGAAAAACTACTTCAGAAAAATTTTAGAAAAGATCTTCACAAAAAGATCTGTACAAGACTGTATGAGAGGAGGCAAGGATGAAGAATAGGTTGGGGGGGTAAGGGAGAGAAAAGTCTGACCAGTTAAATTAAAAAAAAACCCAGCCCACAAGCAGGATGCAGACACATTAAAAAAGCAACACTGATCTAACAAAGGAATGTGAACTGCAGTTGACTCAAGCAGCATCACAGCAATGGCCCTCCCCCTACACCCAAATCTCTGCAACTCTTAAAGATACAGGTTTTTAGGTTCTTTCCAATTCTGTGCTTCTTTCCCATTCCTTGATACTCTTAACCTGAGTTATTTAACCTATTGCCTTTTCTTTCCAGACAACAAGAGTACCCAAGTTTGACCTAGACTAAAGCAAAGCAAACTAAGTTGTATTATTCTGCCTACCTTAGAGAGGTATTAAATTCTAGCATTCTGCTACATATTCTTCTCATTGAAAGAACAAACCATAAAGGGTCCTCTGTTTCAAGGTCTGCTGTTAAACATGAGTGTAACCAAGATTAGATAACAAACACCTTGGTGAAAGGTATCATTTCTTCCCACTAACTCAATAGACAGAGCAAAATGCCATTATCTAAATCTATATTCAATTTTCTTCATGTAACTACTGGTTCACAGTTACAGTTCCTGCCTACATCCACAAGGGTGCCAAAGACTCCTTATAAGGCTTCTCTCTGTCCCAGGAAGAACCATTTCCTCCATCCAAAAAGGTAGAAATGGCAATGTAAATGCCATCCTCCTGTTCTTTTTGTTCATCAATTTTTTGCCTCCAGAAGAGAAGAGTTACTAAGAACATTATTACATAATTACATTTTAAAGCAAGACATCACCTTGATTTTCAGCTTTTCAGCTCTGAGGTCACCTATGCATCATCACCTACCTAAAAGTACCTCTGTGAATCCCTACAAGCTTTTCTATACCAGATAACTAAAAGGAAACATGTATCTGGTGCAACCTTTTTCTTTAAATGCGTGGTTTTGCTAATTAGGCTCTCAGACCAATTTGCAAAGTCTAGCATTTGGTGACAAAACTAGCTAGAATAGAACACATTAGGTATTTTATATAGCCAGAAATTCTTATCTTGTAATAGGAAGAAGAAAGGAAACTTGCAGAGGGTCGAAATTAGAGCAGTTGCACCACACTCTAAGTTAAATGGAAAACAGACCATCTTCTGCAAGTAATCAGGAAACTTCACCTTTCTCTGTAGATCAATTGCTTTGTATATTGTTTGTTGTCATAGAACATTATAATTTTTTTTCTCCACTTGTTCAACAGAAGTAATCTTTCTCATCTCCCTAAAAGGGTGGGGGATTAAGTAGTGAGAAATGGGCTGAAGACACAACAGAAATACAAAAGTACTGCCCAGTATCCTTAAAATCTTATCCTGCAATCTGAGTTAAACGCAACACCTATTATTGCCTCTTGAAAAGGCTCAGAACTACTCTCCTGCCTTAAAAGAAAGAGAAAAAAACCACAAAAACAAACAGTAATGACACTTATAAACTCTAGCACCCATCATTTCCCATGCCCTAACCTAAGGAGGCATAAATCCTTCCAGTAATTCACCAAGGATGAAAAAATACTGTCACATATAATATTATAAAACCAGGAGACACAAGCAATAAAGAACTCTCAAGATGTCCAAAAACCCATTTATCAAGCAGTTTTTGCTTGAAGGGAAGTTAGGTAATAACATGCAGAAAAGAGCCAATTTAGGGAACTTGCATCCAATATACTATATTTAATAAGTAGCTACAGGTAAAAATGATTGCAGGTTTGCTTTCTTTTATTTGTTCAGAAGGGCTCTGGTGCAAATCATACATACATTAGGAGAGGAGAGATTACCACAAACCTTTCTGGGCACAGCATGATTTCTGTGTTACTGCCACTTAACAAGAAGTCATTTTGAGACCTGGGTTTATTGATGCAGGGGATGTGGCTTTAGGCCATTCAGTCTCACACAAAGTCACAGCCTCCATCATGTAATTAGAAGAGGTACAGTCCCCACCAGATCAGTGCTCCAATGGGGTATGAGCTGATTTCAAAACTTCAGGAGATTACTGGTAGCATTTCACCTTGCAATATGGATACACCCTCTACACTCGACACAGATTAGTATTTGTTAGCTGCTAGGCTAGGCACCTACCTGGAATTCGGATTTTAAATTTACCACTTTGCCCAAAACCACCATCTATTATTCCATCTTCTCCTGTAGACAGTTTCACTTTCAGACCCACAAAAATCTGGATGTTTGTTTCCTTTTTAAACAATGAACGACCAATCACACTGTAATCATCCATCACCTGCAAAAAAAAATAAAAATTCATAAGTCTACAATCTAAAGTGACAAGAAATTATCCATGATACATGCTAAGTTTGGCAACTTCTACCACTCTGCCTTTGACAAACCATTTATCCCCAAATGAGCAAAACTCCAGATGAGTCATCTAAACTGCTGAGTTTAAGGTAATTTGTGTCTAAAACCATAGAAGACTTTGTGAATTAACCTGTTTCTGCTTCTACCTCCCTTATCAAAATATAGGAAGAATAAAGCCTGCATCAGAACATGCTGTAAATATCAGTTAATTAAAATCTTTTTTCTGCTTTGAAACCTTTCCATGATAGTCACTTAAGTATCTATGCTCACAAAAAGTTTATTCCATTATTTATGCTACAGCTAAATCGCCTATATAAACATTTTTTCTCTTAGCTCCAGACCTGCAGTCCAACAGCTACACTTCCAAAGAAAGACAGTGTCTCTCAAAAGAGCCTTTTAAATATTCACCTTTACATACATCTTGATTTGTTAAACCAACAGCCTTGTGACCATTGTATCCAATTTTAATTTCAAGGTTTGTAACCCAGTGGGAAGAACCATTCCAAGTTGAATTCTTAATTAAGCTATCAGGAACAAGAGGCAGTGAGGTTGGTGGGTAAGGCAAGATAAACAACCCTCCCTTAGGCATTACAAAGTATAAGGTGCAGTCAAGTGAGCCTAATCCTGGAGGTGTGAATATCCTTGTACACCCAACGCCTGCAGTTACTCTACCTTGTAGATGTGGAAAGAACATTTATTTATCAGAATAAATATGGGGATATTACTGAAATCTTTCCAAGATTATTTTTTGTGGTAAAAGTTGCAGCTCCTCTTCATATCTTAGGAGCCTTTTTTAGCTACACCTAAGGGTTTTAAAGACCAAAGTAACTTAGAAGAGTAAAGAATTATAACCAGTTTTGAACACTTCCTTTCCTTCACTTTAAATGTACTCAGAATATTGATGACTCAAAGTACTGCTGGTTTATTAAGCAACTGTTCTTCCCTGAAACCTCCTCCATAAACTACAATGCATATACAGACTCAAATCCCTACGATTGTTATTATTTTGTTACATATATATGCCTCTACTTTAATGCCAATCTCAGTATGGTAGTAAATCTGGCATCAGAAATTTCATTTTTCTTTTATTTTAAACAGAGCTTCCTTGCTCAGCTATAAACAGCCTTGAAAGGGCTGTGGAGTATTAGAGAGCACTGGCAGGTCCTCTTCCTTTCCCAGACCAGATGCAGGATGAGAAATATCTGCAGCCCTTCTTGCTTTTGTCAAATGGACATGACAGCAGGACAGGCAGCTCTGCTCTGGGCATAGCCAAGGCTGGAGGCAGAAACACCCAGATGCCTCAACAACATTCACTGTCCCAACATCCGCTCTTCATCCTTCTCCAAAATGAAACATTTCTGGTTTTTTGTTGTGTTTGACCTCTCCCACTGCTTCAAAACAGCTTGTGAACCATTGATGGCAGGATCACTGCTCAGCAACATCCTGGCTTAAATGTAAAAGTGAATAATATCTTTTCCTGATAATAGGTGGTGGTAGAGGAGGGAGATACGCTTTCAGGCACACTCACCTTTCTTTGGGTCCAAAAGAGAAGACCAGAAGAAAAAGAAGCTGTTAATTCCAACCTGAAGCAGCACTTACATTCTCAAAACCTACATTTTTTCCAGTTGCAGTAGCTGGAGAAATTCAAATGTTACTTCATCCTATAAATCTTTTATTCCTAAAGCAAGAATTTCAAAACTGTTCATCCCTCTTGTTCACTGCTGGGTTTCTTTTCCCCGTGCTTGAAATACAGATGGTACAATACGCTCCAGGGAGGCTCTCCAATATATCTATTATTTTTGTAGTTATCCCTCAAATGGCCCAGGAAGCCAACTTTAAAGGCCACATAAACATCTTTTATTTTTCCAAGAGCACTTCAAAGTTATCGTTAACTTAATTAAAAATGGAATTACAGGGTGAGCAACCATACTAGGCTAGCATGGTTCAGTTTAGAGCCTCCCCAGCAAAGCTGTCAGAAAAAAACCCAGGGATTTCTGTGAACAAGTGTTACAGCATCATTGTACCTTAGAGTAAACCAGCAATGATAACCTTTAATTGAGTATTAGAACAGAAACAAAATCTATCACCGTTTAGTTATGCCACACTCACTTAAAACCTTTGAATTAAAAACCCTTCATCTTTTATAAAGAAAGGTGTTTTCTAGAGTCTTGCTCTTGTACATTCAGTGTAGGAGAGTAACCAAGGGCTCCAGCTGCACTGCTCTTTTCACTCTAATGGTCAACTCGTTAAAAAAAAAAAATCCCTCCTCTAACCAATCAATATGTTCTGTAGGTATCACCCTGATTCCCTGGGCATCTCTACAGGCCATTAGAAACAAAACCACTTCAGTGGTGCTGAGATAATAAGTGATCAGTGACTTGCCTGACTGGCTGTTTGGAATAAAATCTTTATGACCCAAGGTCTCAGTCTGGCGCACTGAATACTACACACCCCATCCTGTGCCATCCATGCCCTCCGGTGAGCCTACCATCAATTTATCCCTGACAAAGACAAAATAACTGGAGAATGCCTAACAGGAACTAAGATAACTGGATCTGTCTTTGCATTAAAATAAATTAGTGTAGCAGAGAATTGCTATGAAGGAAAGCTCATTTTCTGAACTTTAAGATTGCATTAGGAAAAAATTAAAGAAAAATTAAATTTTTGGTTTAGCTTTGCTTTGTAAAAAGGCAGAGAAATGCATGTTGTTCTGTCTAACTGAAACGCAACACTTCCAATTACTTTACCAGCAATTTACCTCCAATAGTGGGATTTTAAGTTAATCCCCTTTGAGTTCTCAGAACATCTACAATGGCAATCACTTTGTCTATTAGCTGAACAGCCTTTTGGGAGAGCTTTCTGCTTTTCTCTCAAACATTCTTTTTTTCAGTATAAAATATTATGAACTTACAAAGCCAAATGCCACAAAGACAGTAAGGGATACGCAGTCTGCTCTGAAGCAGCAGCAAGGGGCCTAGCAATGAGGGCAGACTAATTTTATTAACTTCAGGGAAACTTCAAAAAGCTTTAGGGCTTTAATGCCAGACAGAGACGACCCCAAAAGTCAGTTTAAGTGCTGCATAAACAAAGGATTAGGGCAAGAAAAAGCTGAAGGCTCCTTGCATTTCTTGTTTATATTGTCATATGACCTAGTAGGAGTGGGAGAGGGCTGCCTCTCTGACTTTAATCCCCCATGGTGTACAGTGGCGTTTCAGTTCACTGACCTACATTACGATAATATTTTTTTAAATTTATGGGCAGAGGTGCAGCATCAAACTCACTTAAGGACTTTAAAAAAAGAAAAGGGGCGGGAAGGGAAAAATACCCAGAAGAGAAATTTTCTGGCTGGTATAGTCTCCCCCTCTCACTTAGGTTAGATCAGCAGCTTAGAAAGGGATTTCGAGTTCAAAGGGAACGTCTCTGTTACTCTTGTTTTATGGCTTAGACCAGAGGACACAATAGCACTGAGTTTATGAAATATCCCTTCCCAGTTGGCTTTTGTGTTTGCACAAAAAAAGTAAACAGCACTTTATAACCATAGGTGAAGTATGTGCATCTCTGGCACATAACCCTTGTGCTAAAACCGAGAAGTTCACATAAAAAAATAACCAACTCGCACTCCCCATCTCAGGAGTACTTACCCTGCCTTAGACTGTTTGCAAAACCACACTTCATGTTAGGAGTTGGAATTCAGTGCAAACCATTGTATTAATTCCAAGGAAAAACAACTCCAGGATTCCCCTTTGAGTGGGATAGCAAGTTATACTGTCCAGCCTGTGAAAGGACCCTCCTCTTTAGGATAATTTAAAAATTACTGTCATCTGAACACCCTCTGTAACAATCCACCACACACATTTTGAGAGCAAATACCTCTCATCTCTTAATGTATCTGTAGGGGAAACAGACACATCGAACAGAAATACACAAGAGGAAACAAAATGGTGCCAGTATGAGAGGGAAATAAGGAATGGTTTAAGGCAGAGAAAATAAAAGCAGTGAATATTAAATACTAGAAAATATACAGAGAAAGAGAAGGAATAACCTTTTCTGATTTAATAAAAAATTATATGAGTTTAAAAAAATACTCATTTTTAAAAAGCCTAAGGATTATTCTCAGCAAACTGATAAAAGGTTCATTGAAACTAAAGCAGAAAAACAACAGGAGAGGAAAAAGAACAAAAAGAACCCGTGACTAATACTGAAAATACAAAGTATTTTTATTACTTTTTTGTACTTCAGGAAAAGTACACTCGAGACATCTTCATCATGATCAGTGACAGCTCATTTATTTCTAGAAAACAGTTTCAAGCACTTTCCATTTTTGTGTCAGAAATGGGAATATTTTTGAGGCTGCAAATTCCTATTCTTTTTTAAAACAAAGTTTCATGCATTGGGAAAATTATGGTACATGAGGCCACAAAAAGGGTGAAGGAGAAAGGAACTCAGAGGATTGCACTAATGATTGAGTTTCCAGCTTTTTTGACTGTACAAAGACTTGCAGTTTATAGCTGGTTACTGAGAATTAGGTGAACAACTTGGTACAAAGAAAGAATGATTTGATCAGCCACAGCTTTTCCTCAAGAGCTTACTAAGAGCAGCATAAAGACTTTTCTTTCTGCAACTCCCTCCAGCACTAGAAGCCTTCAGCTTCACATCTCATTACTGCTGTTTTAATAGAAGCCATCCCATCAACATCTCCACATATCCATTAACTTGGTTTTCAGATGTTCATCCCATCTCTCACCAGCCTGTTTCCTGTATCCAAGACACATTTTCCTTTCTCTGCCTTTCTGAGTAAAGGGAAAACTGTTTCAGAATATTTAACAAGCAGCCATGAAATCCCCTTCTCTTTGCTGAGCACTGTGCCACCCCTTGAGCCTGGTAAAATTTTGCATGGCAGCAGAAAAAAGGAGTGATGAGTACTGAGTCAGGACAATGAGTGAGAGGTGCACAACCAGACTGCTTTAGGTTCTAAAAGCTCTGTACCTCCCCAACAGCATTCTCCAGGCACATACAGGGTACCAACAGGGCACTATTCATCTTTATAGTGCAAGTTTCCTTCGCCTCTATTTAAAGCTTAGAAGGGTTGAATCCCAAAACAAACACAGGCACTGAATTCCTGACACCATCTGAATGAACACAGTTAGTTTTACCAAGTAAGAAGAAACTGGTTCATGTCATGATTTCATTTTTTATTAATCTATGCTGTGTTCCCCTTATGGGGGAAAGGCAACATCAACCGATATGGAAAAGAGAAGGCTTAAGTGTTACTACATTCTACACCATCCATCTCCAAACCAGCCAGCCTTGGCTTGCTACACAGATTAAGAACCCTGTGATGCTTACTATCCAAGAAAAAAAACAAGAAGCAGGCTGTTCTGCAGACAAGATGGTATGTACAGGTCTTGACCTGGCTTTGTAAGCACAACACAGAGAGTACTGCCAAGCTGAAGAGGGCTCCTCTTCCTGGAGAAGGCTCTGAGCAGCCAGGAGGACTCTGGTGGTACCTCCATGCCTTAAAAATACACAGGCAATTTCTTAACTATTTTAAAGCATTTTAACTGTGGTGATTTCAGGTTTTTAGATCCTGAACATCCAAAAGGAGACATCAGTGGGACACAGCAAGTTTCATTTGGAATATTGCTTAGACATGGCACATAGCAGGAGGTCAGGTATAGTGACAGTAAGTGAAATTTCTTTCTAAAGGAAACTGCCCACAAATAGATTGAGGAGGGCAGGGGGAACAAAGAGCAGAGGCTTACAAAACCCACACTGGAAATTAAGCAGGCAACAAGAACAGGACAGGCCTGGTAGGAGCTGCCTGAAGCAACTGATGCTGAGGAAGAAGAGATAGCTGGCTCTTGACAGACTTGCATTCCCCTCTCAAGACACAGCATAGATACATAAATAACCTGAGTCTGTCCCCTCCCCTAGGGATCTGTAACTCCAGCATTGGATCTGCTGCCCAAAGCCACCACCTCGATCAGGTAACAGCTTCCTTCTGCCATTTGGCTAACAAGGTTTGTGCTACTGAGCAACACAAGCCTCTGCTACACAGTCAGATATTTGCAATTCCAACCCCAGTGAAGGTGTGCAAGGCAAGGCTATGCTTCAGCAATATGGGGGTTTAGTTTTACTTTATCTTTTTACTTTAAGAATACCTAGGAAAATAAATAACTTAGGTTTTGTATAAATGTAAGTTGCAGAATTGGGCACTTAAGAAATGCCAGATGTCCATACAACCTTATCCCTGTTCCTCTTTGATATGCCCCATGATATAGTCTTTACATGACCACATCCAAAAAACTTCCAGAGGAACCTTGCCTTATTAAGTGCACAGGGTAGAGGCACAGGGGAACAGAATTAATGTTGCATAGGCAACTGTAAATCTGGTATTTCCTAACTTTCAAGTTCTTGATTTTGCAACCTAAGTAACATTCTTAATTTATTTTTGTATCCAATAAATAAAATGGTGTACTGGTTGCCTTGCTGACAAACTGATTCCCCCACAGGTGACTCTTACACAACCTCAGAAAAATCAAGACCAGCTGTCCACACACTTGCAAGACTCAAAAGCATGTCTGCATTTTAAATTTAATAATATAAATAATAACCATAGGTGTTACTCAAACCTTGCAAAATTCTACTACCCAGTCACATGGAGCAAGCCATTCTTTTGCTGGTGAGTGAACAAAACATTATTTTTCCTATGGGCAAGAAAGCAGATTCTGCAACTTACCTGGTACACTTTTATGCCAAATTTATTGTACAGTGTTAATCCATATGCTGAGTTAGGAAATATCAGGAAACATCACCATCCTTTTCTTAGCAGTGTTTACCAGAAATGGTATTTCTGTTTAATGGGCAGTAAGCCCTCCCTTCCCCCACTAAGCTTCTCAAACTCTTTTCTCAAAAACGAAACAAGAGGCAATAAATAAATGCATCTTTTATATTCCTATTTAACAGTGCATTTTAGCTAGTGAATGTGCTGTGCACTTTTATTCACCTGATTGCCTTAATCTCTGTATTATTACTGTATTTAGCATACCATCAGCAGCCAAGTAGAACCAAACAAACTCATGTTCAGACTTCAAAGCAGGAAAAATATTAATTGTGGCGTCTGCATGTTTACAGTAGATGATGGAGTGACATCCACCACTTCTACCAGCTGGAGTCACAGAGGGTTCTGCAGACAGCCCAGGTCACTGCTTGTGCCTGCAGGCAGCACTCAATCAGACTTCACAGTTTGGCCTTGTTACTCACTTTGTGCCCCTATCAGTCTGCACAGCCCACCTCAGGCACCCAAAAAGCATCATCACCCAGCTGATATCCCTGGCACTGCACTGGCACTACTAAAAAAAACAGCAGATGCAACATTGGCTCCAGTAAGACAACGAAACATCCTTTCCGTAGAAATACGTTAGATGGAAGATTCTAACTACCCAAGAAGGTAAAATTTAATTCTCTTCATTCATAGCAGCACCATGCAATCACACATTGCAAATTCAAGGAACAGTATTTTCTGTTGCACATGTTTTAAAAACAGTCTATAGGCACAGCTCTTTGAAACAAATTCAAGTATTACAGGTATCTGGAAAGGATTCAGTGAAAAAAAGTACCAGTGTTGCTTATACATGATCCACCTCCCAGGAATGTTTCCAGACAGGAATACTCTGGTACTCCCACATTAACCTACTGTCTCCCCAAGCAAAGGTAACCTGCACAGAACTGGTTACATCCCTTAAATGAATCACATCAGATGCTCCTATTCACTCATGGGCAAGTCCATTTTTCCTCCTTTGCACCTTCCCTCAGCAGTCTGGTTAAAGTGTGTGGCTGAGCTACTACAAACTTGGCATGTGCTCACTAAGTAAATGTTGCTGTTTCCATTCATAAAAAGCCATAAGAAATGAAAAGATAATATGGCTCATACTTTTTAAAAACCCATCATTTTCAAAACTGCTGCTTTTGAAAATGACTGGCTCCCCAAGGGACAGTCTGGGTCATCAACAAATTTAATACCATTTTGTCACAGTTCCTGCAGATGCTGACTGGCACTCATCTCCACAATATCCCATCCTTCTTCTGAAAAGCCAGAGAGATCTGAGAAGCGATGGTGACAAAGACCTTCCCTTTGACCACTCAGGTAATGCACTTGCTCTGACAAAGCTCTTCCTATCCTGCTGTAAGAAGAGGAAAAACCCAACACTTTTAAAAGATGCCAGAAGATAAGCTTTCTGTCTTCCATTCAGGCTTCAGAAGAGATGCACTGATAAAGATCTTGATAACTTACCCTGCTTTCACATCTTGCTCTTGCAACAATGTGTTTCTCCTTGGGGACACTTAGATCACACCAATATTCAAACAATTAGTTAACATGTTGTTATAAAGCAATAAGCATCCCTAGAAAATAAGCATGCTGGCTACATGATGGCCTCAGTCCCCCGGAGAATGGGCACAACAAGAAAATTCACTATCCAGCAACCCACAAAATCTGTGAACAGTGGCTGTGAACAAAACCAGGACATCATGCACCATGATTACCATCACGTAAAGCCTAAGAGCAAGGCAAATAATGAGAAAGATACATTAAAAACTTTGAAATAAAGAGAATTAATTCTTCTTGTCAGAGGAACACAGATAAAATATCTTTAGAAAGGACAAGCCCATTCTGACAGGAAAGCATTCCAGCCAACACGTGTATTTTTCACTACACAAGCCTGGAAGTGCAGAAGGTGCAGCTCACACTGTGCAAGGCAGAATTTTCCTTCTCCTTTTGTTCCTGCCACAGAGCTACTGATTTACGAGTACCCTTGACAATAGGACCCTGTGGCAACCATCCTAAGATAAATCCTGCTTGTGCAAACATTTTCAAAACAGGCAGAATATCTGAGTCATGCAGGAAAGCATGATGCACTCCTATGGTTCACCTTTCAGTTGAAACTCTCTGCACTCAACCTGTATGTTCATTGAAGCTAAAGAGCAAACAGTGTGACAAATATCAAGGATTTATCCCAGGAACTGAGTAACTGCTTCATGAGTCAGACTGGAATTAACCTGCAATGCTGCACAGAGGTTAAATTCAAAGATGGTATTTCAGAGATGATGTTAGGATTAATACAAGTCTCTTTGCCACAGAACTGTGAAGAGCTGAATGGTGAGCAGCCTGTCTCCAGAAGCACAAGAACAAGGACAACAGTGCTGTTTATCTTGGTCATCTGTCTCCAAGTCCAGGAGCTGCTGACCTGCTGCAGTTCAGCAAACCCACACCCACCGGGAGCACTGAATGCTAAATCAGAGGGACGAAACCTCCCTCACACTCATTTGCCCTTTTTTCACCAAGAATCCCACATCACACTCCTTAGAGCCACACTGGTGTTCACAATAGCACTCTCTTTTACCTTTTTATCAGTACAAGCCACTTGTTGCCAGCCTAGCTTTTTCCTATTGAAAGCACATTTGTCAGGCAGCCAAAGGTTTGCAAAAATAAAGTGTCCAGAGGGCGACAGTCTCTGCCTCCACATAATCACACTAGAAAGATGCTCTTGACAGAAATTTCCTCCCACTGAACTTCTCCCCTCTCTCAAGTCCTCTCTGCAAGAGAAAGCTGGACTAGTATCTCATACAGTTTTTGAAACCATCAAGTTAAATACAAACCTCTGCCACTGTCCTCTCAGTTCTGATGGAATAGCATGCTTCGATTTTCCTTAAGACTTACCATACTTACTTTAACATAAAAAAACACCACCTGGTTTAAAGCAAAACAGAGCATTCACACATTTCCATAACAACACAAAAATATCAAATTATATAATATCAGATAAATATTACTGCAGTAGAATCATGCAACTTTTTCACAACCAAGATGCAATCCCAGCACCTCAGCCAACACTAACTTCTCATATACTAATTTGTTATGGAGCACAGCAATACATATTCCCCTTTACCCTTTTTTGCCCCCCAAAAAATCAGTAGATAAATAAGTTTGATTCTTTCTCTCCCAATGCTCCACTCAATCTTGGCATTAGAGAAGTAAGATACCAAAAGGCAAAAGTGAGCAGTAAAAATTGCAGTGACAGGGCACTTGAATTTTTGTTGAGTATTTTCCATCACTTCAGAAGATGAGAAAAAACAGGAACCTAACGCACAAGATTTCAGTAAAATGTACTACTTAAGTATGATTTTTTACTTTAAAATATAGTGTAGTAAATGCCATATTTTCCATGGATTTGATTTCTATGTGAAACAGGACAACTGTCACACTTTCTTGCAAAGAGACAAAAAATTGTTGGAGAATAAAAATTCTTGTTTTATTAAAAAAAAAATTAACCTTACAATCCAGAAGGGTGCTGTGCACAAGGGGCACACGAAAAAAATACTGTGATGTTGAAACTTAATGAATTTACAGTTCTTGCTATTCCATCAGTGCTAGGAAAGTAATCAGAATAGGAACAAACCACAAATGCCTGATTTCTCCTGGGTAAACTGGTAGTTAAACTGCAGGGAATTTATTTTCATTCCAGCAGCAAGCAGGGGGGCTTGGGAGACCCCACATCAGATTAGCAGCAATGTTTTACAAATGGGCACTATTGAATTGCACTGCACCCCTGTTATGGGAGCGTGTTTCTATCCTGAACATGGGAAGGCGGGCGTTACATGCCCCTGCCTCCCTCTCTCCCAGCCTTTCAGGAAGCTATGAAGCTTATTTTCCCCAGCAGTATTCTCTGAAGGAAAAGTTCACTTCTTGTGAAGGTAATGTGTATTTTTTAATTATTATTATTATTATTTTATGCCTCCCCAGGGAAGGTGAGGAGGGGGGAGCTTCCTTGCTCAACAGAGAAAGAAATTTTCCTGTATCGGTGCCAAGAATAGACACCCTAAATTCAGCGATCCTAATCTCCAGCCATCCATCAGCAGCAGGGTGGGACCAGCTGATTCAGATTTTCTATTAGCTGGTGACTTTGTGTACTAAAATAAGTCTCTGTACCACCCAATTGTTCCTGCTGCTGTGCTCTGCAAAGCACAGACTTAACCAGCAGCTACCTCGGCTCTAAGTACTTCCCCAGCAGGCCCTTTATACCTGGCACAATCCCCTTCCCACCAAGTCTTCCAAGTCCCTGAGTGCTCCTAGGACTTTACACCATGAGCCTTTCTTATATTATTTGCTCCATCATCCCTTCAGCATGCATCAGGGAAAATGCCAGCTCCAAGTATCTGCAGTACCACAGAAGGCAGAATATGGGTGCAAACAAAGCTGCAGAAACTCCTCGATGGCAATTGTCCCTTTACAGGACCACTGAGTGTCCATACACACAGTGATCAAGGCACATATGTAGGGCATGCTGTGGGACAAAGGCAGGGTAAAATAATAAACCTCCCTGATCTATGTTTTAAAAGGCACAGAAAGATAAAACACTTCACTAACATAGCCTAATAAATTACTCTGTTGGTCAAATATTAAATAACCCATGTTCATTGGTTATTTTTTGGGCCAGAAAATACAGTATGTGTAATTGATTAACATTATTCCATTATTTACACAGTAAAATCAAGAGCAGAATATATAAACTGGCACACAGCTTGAAAATAACACTAAATAAAAACAATTAGAATTGTATGGCCAGGGCTAACAGCAAACTCTGTTAACCCCATCAGACAACTCACACAGTTGGTACCCTGCAAGTTTTCAAGTGCCACAGATCAGTGCCATGTACAGGAAGTAAAAATAAAGCTGAATGTGAGACCAGCTCACCTCAGTTAGAGAAAAGCATCTGTCTCCATGGCTCACACAAACTTCTGTTTCCATTGTTAGTGTAAGCCAGGTCTCACTGGATCCTGGCAGCATGGGCCACACACAAGTGAGTCAATCTTCAGCCAAGATAAAGGCAAATGTTTCATGAGTTCAGAAAGCTCCAGGGTGCCAGAAGAATGACAGACATATATATTTGGTCTAGAGCTTCTCTGCAGCTTAGAGCTCAGAACACTCTGGAGTCCTAGTTCTATACAGCATCTCCACCAGCTAGAGAGAAAGGCAGCTGGACATGTCAAACAAAGGAGACAATACACCTGCTACCAACACTGTGAGGACTGACTGTGGATTTTGGGTGTTTCGGACAACTCATATAAATAAAGAAAATTTTCAGAAAGCTACAGACATCTCCCTCCTAACTACCTGCCTTCCTGCTGACAAAACTGGCATCCAAAAAAACCAACACAACGCCACAGGTCTGTCATTCCTTTGAAATAAAATGCCTCCGAAATCAGAAGTGGAAATTCAAAGGAGAAACTCATAACTCATATTTTCTGGTTGGTGGGGTTTTTTTGTTGTTTTTTTGGGGTTCTTTTGTTGTGTTTTTTTTTTTTTTTTGTGCTAAAAATGCAACAGAAACCTCANTTTTTTGAGCTAAAAATGCAACAGAAACCTCAGGGGGAAAAAAAGGAAAAAATACGAATTGGCTATTTGATCAATTAATTTAGTGAGGCATTTTGAAGAACTTCACTAATCATGCCCTAGCAGGGATCTTCCTACTATTAAATTAGTAAAGCAAACAAACAATATTCAAGAAGTCTGCATTATACATTGTAAACATGGTATCATATGCCAAGTGTTTAGTCTTCTATAGCAATTTAAGCAGAGATATTATGCAATCCTCAACTCAGCTTTATAGAATTTTGAAAATAAGAATGCTAAACATTTTGTTCAAACAACAAAGTTTGAGTTAGAAAAAAAACCCTGAAAGAGTTCTTTACCCAACATTTAATAGATCACCTATCATACCAATACATCAAGTAAACAAACATTGAAGTTTGCATCAACTCTGTTCATTAAGGGGCAAACAATTAAGTTATTTATATACTGTCCATCTCCACCTAAACCATTCATCATGAAAAATTCCACTATGCAATGTATAAACAAGTGATTCTCCCCTGTTGACTGAAGGGTAACCACCACCAAGGCCAAACCTATGCCAGCAATGTAACACCAAACCACTACAGAGAGCACATCTCTGTACTGATGGCACAGTACAAACAAATCCCCTTTAATTTCCACTGTAGCTGCTAACTCCTCCAGAAAGCACCTCTGTTTTCTGCCACACTGAGATGGGTCAAATACAAGCACTACAGAAGATGATGATGAAGATGATGATGAGGATTACTACCTGTGTGACATAGAAACAACATGACTTAGGCACAGCTTAAGTTCTCCATGTCATGAACCCGATTCCAAATTCAACATGCTATCACTTGTAAGGCACCCCATAGGAAATTGCTTTTTTTTGCCTACTAAAATAAATGCTCTTACTTATTAAAAATGTAAAAGTACAAAAAGATGATCACTTGTGCTCTTTGTGTTATATAGTCAAATGCTACCTTGTGTTTTCGACTGTCTTTACATTTTCAGTGTACTCGAGACTGTGTAAAGTGGAAAGCTGGAAGTTTTGTCGCTTAGGAAGGTACACAAAGCCAGTCTCTGGGAGGAACACTCTGATCAGACTTCAAAAGGATCGGGGAAAAACCAGCCTCAAATTACTCAGCACTGCATTGCACTGAATAAACCAGTCCCTTTAAACAATGATTTCTGCTTGCAAGCAGACCAGATGTAATACACCAAGTATACAAACGTTAGAAAAACCTGTGTACAGGCTCTGGAACACAGCAGTGACAATTCTAGCCCACCAACATATGTACTGACACAGGACAGATATTTCCAGTTCCCATGTATAGCATTAGACAGACAGCTTACCCTTTCCACTTGTCCTTCTTTGTGCTTCTGTTTGTACACTTTCAGCTTTGGAAGGAAAGTCTCTGCGTAGTTCTTGTCTTCCATGCCTTGCAGCAGTACCCCATGGAATGCCAGCCTGCAGGTATTGGCATGAATATCTGTATCCAGCTTAGAGCCGATCACAAGGCACAGTTTAGGACAAGTGACTGGTTTTTCAAATTCCAGCAAAGCCCACTGTTGTTTTGGGAGCTGGACTTCTCCTGCCTGGTCATTTTCTTTGTTCTCCTCCAAAGAAACTGAGTCCTTGGACAAATATTCCTCTTGATAAAGATAATCTTTTTCAAAATCAAAAACATTTTCTTGAATTTCTTCATTGAAGTCAGCAGGGGCTGGACTGAAAAACATCACTCTTCCCATAACTGTTTCATGACCGACTGTGATGTGGAACTTGGACTTAGTCTGAAGAGCTCCTCGAAAATACTGAATTTTCTTCAAGGAAATTATGGCAGCATGGATGGTGTGAAGTGAATCTGGGGTGCAAATGAGGCCTCGTTCCAGCAGTTTGGGATCAAACTGGGTCACACAGACACCTACTCTGTCACCCTGCATTGCATAAGTCACAGGAGTATGGAACATCTGCATGGACTTGACCTTCTTTGTCACCTATGGATGAAAAAGGAACAAAAATAATGAAACAATTAATTGCACATGAGTGCATCATACACGTTTATGTCACATGATATGTGTTTATATTGTGATGTATCAGCCATATATGACACCCTGCTGTGTTGTAAGATGACTGACGTTCTAGGAGAGTCCACAACTCAAAAAGTAGAAAGCCAATAGACTGAGAACTCCACCATTAAAGTTACCACATATTTGCACCCCCCTACCTTATTCTTCTTCTGTTCATGGGACTGGAAGATTGGCATGACCACAATTATGCTGATATTTACATCATCTCAAGTTGCATGCAACCAAAATTTTTTTCTGGCAATATATTTATGGTGCCACTTGTTGCATTTCTGCTAATGCTGGATGCTTGCATAGGTAACCACTCTGCTTCAAGTCCCCATATTAGGTAGCTTTCAATACTGAAATTGTATTTTCGGCAATAAGAAAAAAATATCTATCTCCTAAATAAACATTATGTACTTACTATATAAATATTATGTATCTTGAACAAAAGAAAAGTTACATGCAGCATTTTTGAAGGGCTGAGACCTCAACAGTCAGATCCAAGAACTGAACTCTCCATGGGAATGCTCAGTTCCAGAGGTAACTTTTTTAGTATGCTTTTATCTATATAAAATAGATTATACTGTGTGGGTATAGAACAATAACAATGCTAGGACAAATCTCAACTCCCAGTACAGTTTCTTCTTCCATCTCCCTTTACTTAGCATCAATTTTACAGCTATCAAAAAGGTTCATGCTGAATGCTACTGTGCAACTCTCAGCATTCAAGCCTTTATTCTCTTACTCAGCTGGAACTGTTCTCAAATCAATCTCCAACTTAGTTGGACTTAGTTCCTTAGTCTCATCTTCTAATCCTAGCCCACCCATTTATCTTCTGACTCCTGACAGTAAAAAACCAAAATATGCAAGTACTGATGAAGAGAATTCTAAACCAGGGGACTGGACTCAGCAGAGCTGGGCTTCATCCTCAGATGTCACACAGCTTCAGAGCACAGCATTTAGGCTGGACAATTCAGAACAGTCTAGAGAACTTAATTATTTTAATCACACAGCTATTTACTTATAACTCATTAATTCATAATACTGAAAATATCAGCTTTTTTTCTGCATCTTAGCTGCAAGGCTAAGTGGAAACAAAAGGATGTTTTTCACCTTCTTCTTTTTTACAAAGTCTGCTGCCCTGTATGGAGGACATCTCACCTGGCTCCAGATAATCTGTCTATGCCTATTCCCAATATCACCAGACTCAGAGGGGAACAAATTGCAGAAACTTAGATCAAAATAGAAGAGCAGATGAACTAGAACCTTCAGTAACTGAAATATAAAGAGGCCTCCAAACAAGTCAGCAAAAAATGGTCACAGGCAATATACAGAAAGCTGTTTAAAAAAAACAGAGAGAAAATCTACCAGCTACATGCTTTCTGGAAAACAACAAAAATCCTGTATTCCTTTTGGAAATCATAACTATACAACTAACAGTACCCATGAGCTTCACCACTACAAATATTGTTTGGGTTCCCTGAGCCTCTGGCTGCTAACCAAAACCAAAAGAAACACCCTTTTACAAATTATAATGTTATGATTACAACATTTTTCAAATCAAATGCCACATCACTGCCTGTGAACTCTTGAAGAATCCACAAAATAGTATGAGAAAGGAGATCAAGAGGTATGTTCATGTAAGAGAAAAAATCCTCACTATAAAAGCCTGAACCAAAATAGTTTGTCAAGATATTAACTGATGTCAAAACAGACTTAAAAGGCCACTGTAACTACTTGGTAGTTTCAGTTTCAAGCATTTTTTGTCCTCAAATATATACTCATTAACCCTTTAGCTAAACCTCCTCAGCAGTACTACCCATATAGATAAATTGGAAATTTAGCATTTACCTCCAGCTTTCTACTGACTTCCAAAATTGTATTTTTAAAGGCTGTAAGTACAGGGGCTTGAATCAAACCCTTCCCAAACCCTTCTTTCTTTCATCCTCTACCCCTCCCTCTCCAGTTTCAATCATTGTTAGAGTTGTAACAATGGTGATAACAAGTAATGTTTAAGAAGAAAAATAAAACAAAAAAACCCCAAGGTTTTCTGAACGTGTTTCAGTGACGCTGCAAGCACTACAAGAATAAAACTGCCACAGGTAAAGTACCAGCCCAACCCACTTTGAAAGACTTCTGTGATTTCATATGTCATAATAGTGACAGTAAATCCTTCCTCTTCTACAACCATGGATGGGGTCAATAAATTGGCAAGAACCAAGGAATCTACCAGCAGTGTCACTCTTCAAAACAAAACTGGAACCAGAAGATGCACAAGAGATCTGTCTGGTCTTCTATTTTAAATGAAGTCACAAACACTTCATAATTAGCATTCCAGTTTATAATATAATTTTTTTAGAAATTACCCACCTAAACAGATGAATGAAAGTATTACAGAAACAGTCTACCTATATTAATCTGAAATATCTTTAACAGAATTTAGATAACATTTAAGAATAAAAAATATTATTAGAAAGCACAACTGTGTGCATATACTCAGAAGACATCTTGGTTTTTAGTTAGGTATCCATGAAACTTTCCTCAGTGTTATGCCTACTCTCTCCTCTTAAATTAACTCAAATGATCAGGACTGATGCATCTGACACGTGGCCCATAAACAGTGATCAGAAGGAGAATGAACAAGACTTTTGAAATATCCACTTCAAGTGATTCATCTTTTTTTATGATCATTTGCAGTTCTCAACCATGGCACACAGAGCTGGCTTGTATGAGAATATAAGGTGTGTTCTGCCACATTGCTCAGTGTTCAACTACACTAAGCAATACACAACTGAAAAGCATCGCTTCCTGTGACAGAAGTTTGCTGTAATTCCTGTGTGCAGGACAAACGTTGGAATATGGACACAGAAGTGTTCTCCAGTGCTGAACAAGGCTCCTGTTAATACACTTGCTCATGGTCTTCATAGTTTCAAATGCCAGTTCAAGAACAGTTTGGATCCTGACTAATTCTCTTTCAGAAAACATTATCCTAATTTAAAATACATTGAAAATTCGCAGAATCATGTAAAGATCCACCCACCCCACCCCTGTGCTGCCCCCAGCTCTCTCCGAGGAGCGAAGCCCTGCACATCCTGGCTGTGCTCTCCCCATGCTCTAAGACTCACCTGATTTCAGTGGAGCTGGGTCTGCCTTTCAGACAGGTCTGCTTGTCCTCAGACATGAGGAGAAAATGACACTGCATCACTCAACCTACTGAGAATCACCCCCTCATGTTGATCTATCCAGGACCCTGCACATTATTCTAAAAGCCCATCTATATTTGCTCTAATTAATATCTACTATTGTACCTAATGTGTCCATAGACCTATCAGAGAAAGAACGCATTCAAGCCCATTCCTTTCTCCCCTTCCTGTTCTCAGTGCCAGAATTGTCAAAGGAGCACACAGCACAGAATCTTAACTGACCATAACTCTGTTCCAAGAGCATAAAGTTTGTAGGAATTTGAATCTGACCAGAACAATGCCAGAGTGTGACTGGAGGGTGGATTAGATCACCCAAAGTGAGTTGGAGTTGCATCTCCCTCAAAAGGTCAGACACAGAACCAGCAGAGAAGTGAATCAGGGAGCTGGTCTGCACCCACTGGATCAAATAACGAGCCAGAGTAGCTTTAAATCACTGATTTCCTGTTTTCTGAGCAGACCATGAACATCAGTACAGTATTTCATTCCATTTCACTCTGACCCCAACTGACAGAGACTTTTGCCCACAGTTTAAAGTACTCCAAATGTAGGGTTTTTCTTCAAGAGGCTCAAGTACATAAGTAAAATTCATCTTTGTTTTATCTGGCCTTTAAAATACAAACCCAGAAGCACTGAAAAGGATGCAACTGACCCCCAGTATTAGATTTGTTTCTCTTATGCATATCTAGTTTCCCTATGTAAGGGATCCCTACGAGCTATAACACAGTTCTAAGCTTTCACATATTTTTCTTTAGCTTTACAGAAATGGATTTTTCAAGCAAGCAGTTGGGGCTGGATCACTCAGTCCACCCCTCCACCACCAGAATGAGGTAAAATACTTCAGAGCACTGTCCTGATCAACAGGAATTTGTAACTGAGACCAGCTACGACAAGTATCTTGGGCATTTCTTTGCATTTATTTCAAGAAACCCATTTTAGTCCTCCAACTGCTGTCTGGAAAACAACTTCTGTCTGGTATTGTCCATGAAAATTGCACAAGGCCCATTTTAGCAAGCCTCTCAAAGTGGGAAAATTAGGTCTTCACACACAGAAAGTGAACGATAATGACAGGCTTTTTACTGCGTGTGAACCATGTAGGTAAACATGGAGAACTTGGATACCATTACAAAACTTGCCACAAACTTTGCTAAGAAATTAATTTTGTTTTCTTGGGGCACAGGGGAATTCATTATATGTCAACATATAAATCAAGAGCCTCATGCTGAAATCTTACATCATTTGAAGAGATTTGCTTCCCTTTTTTCATTTTAATTTGTATAATCACATTAATGTTCCTAAAGCATTCTGTAAAGAACCCTAAAAAGGGTGAGAAAAAAGTTTGTGTTCAAGTGCAGATTGAAAAATGCAAAACAGAAATCAAAAGCACCCCAAACAGTTCAGCCCTTGAGATAAACAAATGTATCCAATATAAGAGAACCCGTTATTTTAAGACCAAAGGAAAAGCCCACTACGATTTTCAAAGCAGTTTACTACAGACTAATAGAAAACAGGATACAGAAAAAGTCCACTAATGACTTTTTGCACTGATATGTCAGACCTTTTTTCCTTTATTTATCCAACTTCCATTAAGTTATCAGCCATATGCCATTGCTCATAGCTTCTTTAGATAAAAACCTAGCCATCCTGCTGTCTCTCAATGCTGTGAGTGCATCTTTCTGATATGAGATACAGCAACCATGCTTCCCTGTAATGCTGATGAGAAACTGTAAAGTTAAAATAATTAGTCACAATAATGTGTTAGAGAAAATACTGATTATGAGTGCAGTATTTATAAAAGAAGTATTGCATATACATTATAAAGAAAGACCCCACTTCAAATACTGAGGACCCCAACAAGTTAAAAAAAAAAAAAAAATCACACTTCAGAGCCCAGTCAGTAAGAGCTGCATCTTTAAGCTTACATCCAAGAATAAACTGAAATTAAGAAAGCACCTTTTCAGCCCTGAGGTTTAAAAACACACCACGTGCAAGCCTGCCTGAATCAGCAGCCTAGCAAGAAAAAACAATTTTGGGAAGTATAAGCTGGCCATACATTGTAACAAAGTGCCAAACACACAACACCTCAGTATCATCCAGAAGGGGAGCAGCAAACTCCAAAGTGCATGACCAAAATGCATCCCATACCTGCTGCTTTTGAAAGCAAGAACGATATTCCTCCCTATCGATCTGCTACAAATTCAAATAAAGTATCTCATCTTCTCTCTTCCAGTGTCCTCTTTTGGTGGTCAGAAGATACCAAACTACACTGGCCTCTTGTCTGAAAGGCTACCACAGGTTTTAGTTTTGAGTTGTGTTTAAGCACATCAACCGAAACTAAGCAAAGCTCCAATTCAGACATAAAACTGCTCCCTACATGTAAGCAGATCTTTTTACAAATTCTCTTCTAAACGTGAAGAATGTCGAATTCTTTGCTTTATGAGGGGTGGCAAAGCCAAATCCCATAGATGAGCAAGCAGCCATATATTTAGTGAAGCTGGCAAACCACTCCTGCTCAAAAGCATTAAAAGGACATATGGCCTGTGAAGGCACAGGAGAGCAACAATGAGCCATCAGAAATAACAAGTCACATCCTCCATTCAAATATTAAAAAAAAAATCTTTTATTTTAAGAAATAATGTACCAAGTATTTTCTAGATTCTCTGAAATGCCTTTGTGGTTCATGTTGTAACTTGTGAGCTCGAAAACTTTAACCAAGATTTCAAAACAGCATAAAATGGACATAAAACAGGCGGTGTCAATAAACAGGAGCAATCACAGAACAGCAAATCACACAATGCAAACTTTGCCCACTGCTCAGGTTGTGGAGAGCTTTCTCTTTTGAGCCAGCATCAAAAAAGCAGCTAGGACCAGCCACTAAGAGTAGAAACCTCAAAGAGTCAGAAATAATTCCAAGTTTGTGGGTTCCAGCAAGATCATATGGCTTAGTAGCAATTTTCTGAAAGACCATGAATATTTCTAGAATCTATTATTTCTCCATGGCCTCACCTACCTCCATGTGGGAAAGGAACTTAGCATCTGGAGAAAAAATTATTTCACATCGAATGATTCTTTTAACTTAATTTTTTTTAAGTGAGGTTTATAAGGGCATTCACCATATGACCACTGTGGTGCTTATGTAACACCACACACATGCTATCTGATTTTATTTAATATATTCCTCCTTCTGGATAAAATAACACCATAGACTGAAAAGCCTGCACTGCAACACTGGAATAAAGCAATATAAAAGGGGATACGAAAATCCATTTAGCTTATTTCCTTTCTTAGCATCTAAAATATGACTACACACCCAGTAAATAAAGAAGCAGGTCAGTGACCTTATTCTTATGCTACTCTGCTTTAATACCATAATTTTAATTTATATTACATGTATGCTATATTCATGTAGACAATCACAAATCAGAAATTAGGAAGTGTTAAGATTAAGAATTTGCAGGTAAACTTAAGTGACCTGTGCTTAAGCAGTCTGCTCTAGCCTTTAAACATATAATCCCAATTTTTTTCAACAGAACCTGATTTATCCCATGTACAGACTGGACAAACCTCACCAAACAAAAAAAACCCTATCCTCTATTTATTTTCTTCTCATGACTGAACTGCCCGAAAATCATTATTTACTGTAAACCATCAAATTCCCACTGTATTACATGCAGGCTATCTTACTGGAGTATTTATTTGGTAAACTCCAGTAATCTTGTCACCCTTGTGATATAACATGGCATTACGCCTCACTGCAGATAAACTCAGCTGCATCATTTGTCACAATCCTGATTCTCAAGGAAAAAAAACCAATGTCCAGTTTTGAGAGCAAAAGGCTGATTTTTTCAGAATTATTATAATTTCATTATAGCAATTTTCATAGCAATTTTCCTCATCCACAGCAAAGCTCCCAATAGACTCAACCACTTCAGGCAACTTTTAAGTCACACCGAACCCCCCAGATCCATCCCATCCCTCCCCAGCTGCCCAAACCTCACTCAAGTCATGACTCCCCCTGTCTCTGTGTTCTGCCCCAGGAGACAATGAGGCTGCTCCAGCACCATTTGCCCTCAGCATTTCCCAGTAAAACACGTTCTTAACACACTCCTTGGCTCCCACCCCTCACCTCTGCCCGGCATTCAGCAGGAGCATCAAGCCCCGCTGCACTTTTGTTTTCCCTCTGCTTTGCCTCGTGTAGATTTGGGTGAATCTTTTCACATCCCATTTTAGTCCTCAGGCCAGAAGAGCCAGAACAGCCACACACATCGAATGTCTGGTAGGGAGGGAACAGATCCCAACCGTCCCTGGATATGTGGAAAGATGCAGAAGGCAGACACCTACCATAATCCTTCCATCTCCAAATGACTAAAATATCTCATGGGGGGTTTTTGGTAACAAAAAAGGAATATTAAGATGTCAGGTACCTTAAATTAAGTGGCAGTGCTTGTGCCACCTATCACTACAGATGACAAAGTATGCATTTTAAAAGCATAGTACAATGCCAGTGAGTTTAGGTAGCAAGTATCTCTGCAGAGAACATCAGACCCATAGTAAAACCATGACACAGAAGCAGCTTAACATTTACATTCCAATTAAAATTTCTGCAACTTAACAAAAATATTTCAATAAAACATTTTTCAAAGAAAATAAAAGAAGTCAAAACCAATGCAAAATTAAAGGTTAAATAAAGGCTGTCTGGAATTTTCTTCGTCCAACGGAACAAACTGAATTATTTTTTCCAAATAGATTTAGGTTTAGAACAATAATAATACTTTTATCTGAAGACTTCAAAGTCACATGCAAAAGAATGTATCACAGTAAACACAGGGTTGAAGGTTTTATAGAAGAATTTCTACCGGCATTTTTTTTCCTTCTTCTTTAAAAGAAATTTGTTTACTACCAGTCTTTGAAAAGCATAAAAGGGAGGAAACTATAGGGAAAAGAAGTAAAACTTTTACGTGTAAGGAACATTTGGAGCTTTGTGAGAAGGCTGGTTTTGATAGACTGTGCGACATGTAGCCCAATGTGAGTAATATTATATCTCAAATAAAAATCAGCCCATGAATATACATAATCCAAAAGGTAATTCTCCCAATCTCTGAAATGTAATGGAGCCACTCTAGATCACTGAGGCATGAATATTTACCGTATTCAGGCTTTACTGCTCTCGATCTGGGTTCAATTTTGCAAATTAAAATGAAGGCTCTGTGGATAGAGAGATTAAAGAAGAGCATCCCAAAGCCTGCCTGTTTCCTTGGTGTGGTAGCAATGATCTGGTTACCCTTCTGTTGGGTTATTTCTTTTTACTTACTGGAGTAGGTCAAAAGCAATTGAGAGTGGAAAAGGAGGTCATTATTGGGTCACAACCTTGGAGTTAAAGGCTCACTAAGGAAAACAAACACAGAGTGAACATAAAGCTGCATTTAAAAATAAAACCTGGAATGAAAAATAATATTTTCAACTCTTTTCACTTCTATTTTGAAAAGTGAAGGGGAGAAATATGAAAAAAGTTGTTTTGTTCATTTCTTTCTCATGAACAAAGTTCTCCTGTCCTTTCTCTAAAATAAGCTTGTTAATAGAAGCCATGATTTATACAAAATGAAACAAAGGTGATGAATAATTATGGAGAGATCTGGTAGGCTTCATTAGCTATGGCAAACGTTAACATTAATCGTGATGATTTGTACATTTTCTAGGAAACGCTTGGAATATAAATACAGCAGCACTCGGCTGCAGTACAGCAAACAAGCAAGCACAACACGCACAACAGTACAAATCAAATGATATGGTGCTACTCCTGGTGAATTCCTTCTGCTAATTACAATCAAAACAAAGGCTACCTCTGCTAGAAGAAGAAAAGAAAAAGGAATTAATTACTATCAGACATGTATTTTTTGCCATACTTTTTAGTTTACGAAATAAAAAACAATTGGCATACAAAATCTTTATAGCTTTCCCTCGAGGCAGGATTTTTTAGTGGCAAATTTTAAAGAGTTCAACTGGTAAGCAATTTTCTATTACAAGTCAGTAACAGTGATTAAGATTAGACGAGTAAATTTATATCCTCTGGACTGTAGGATATTTGCAAAATCTAAGCAGCTAAGTCGAGAGTAAAGAACAAATGGATTTATCCCTACCACCTTGGAAAATAATAGTAAGCTATTAAAGGAACAAAGCACTACAGTGCAAAGTTTGATGCAGGAAAAATAAATTCTAATGCAAAGATACCTGGTAAAAAAAAAAGTCAGGTTTACAGTAATGATCCTGATTACTTCATTCAAATACAGCCAAGGGAAAATGGAGGTAAAAGGTCAGAAAAATGGATGAAAAAAATTGGGGAAAGAATGAAGATATTGCCTCTTATGAAACTGGACATAAAGGCAAAATGTAGTCGTCATCAGCTAACAAAAACTGCACTTACTATATAGAGGTGCTATGTGATAGCTTATGAAATAAGAAATTCACACTTTTTTGCCTCTGAGCTACATCATGGTACCAAAGGGTTACTGTGCTTTGAAACCTTCACCAACAGCCTTACTAAACATTTAATATTTTTCTTTCTGCTTTCTTAAAGGCCCCAGATGTGTTCTTGCAGATCAAAAGAGACCAACTTATAAAGTTAAACGAAATCAAGGGCTTTTGTTCCGAGGCATCGTTGCTGAACTAATTATTCCTGGATGTTGTTTAATGAAATAGCGGTGCCATATATTAAAACAGTTAACAGGATGAGTTGCGTGAGTTATAGGAAAGGTCTGATCTGGGATTATAAATTTTAGGTTTTCTTCAAAGGAGATGAAACAAACTACTCACAACTCCCCAGTCCTTTCTGTCACTGCAAGACTGAAACAGAAGAACCCAAAAATGTATGGAAGTTGAAATATCATTCTGCATATTTACCCTTCCCTAAATGATAGAGAACTAAAGATGGGGGAGTTCAAAAACCTCCCAAGATTCTTTGAGATGGGGAAATGAACATCTAAGTTATCCTGTCTATTCTCTAAGTGCTACAAAGCACAAGTTAAAATAAATATTGTTAAGTCCTAGAAGAAACTTCATTTTAGATGTACACACACAAAACAAGAAAGGACTCCCATCTTAAAGCAACCCAACACAAACAGTTACCAGAGCAATTAAGTATATTTATTACCAGGGGGAAAGGCATGGGGATAGGTAGACAAAGAGGTATTCCAGCATCAAATTATTAGCAGAACTAGATCTTTTACATTATTCTGCAGCCCCAACCGCACTACTATTTTTGGTAAAATGCATATTTAACTATACAATTACCTTACTGAGAGAAACAAAAGACCCTTAAGATCCCTAAGGACATCTCAGGCTAGGAAGGCAACTTTTCACTCTTATACATTCAGACAATAAACACTTTTTCTTCTCTACTCGATAGTCTCTTCTGTGTTTGTATTTTACAGCCTGACACAGGCCAACCCAACACTTGACACCTAATTAACAGACCTAGGAGCTGGAGGTCCGTATATTGATCACACTAAATGGGATTAGTGTGAAATAAAAAGTTCAAAGGGTCTTGACCAAACTTCACCACAGCCCAGCTGTGACAGCTGCTATGAATTTGTGTATCCAGTGCCTCACATTTTTATTAAGAGGGGTCTGGTGCACAAGAGTTTGCAGTAGCCTATGAGATCACGAAGGTTCACTAACAATGTCAGGCTCTGTAACTGTAGTGACTGACTGAAGAAAAAATCCTCTTGCTTGTTTGCATAGGTCTTTTTGATTAACTCATGAAAAGGGTCCCTCACCTCTGATACAACAAGCATTTACAACAGACGTAGAGTAGTGACTTCTCTGCCTTTCTCAAGGATTTGTTAACTTGCTATGGAAGAGCTGTCCAATTTGAAAAACCCTAGGTTTGACTATAAAAGAAATAATTCCCAATACATGCTGCAAGCACACCTAGTATATACTGACAATGACAGCCAGGAGCTGTATTCAAATGATAGAAGTACAAACTATTATCTTCTAAACACTTCTAATCTTCTATTATCTTTCTATTTGCCTAAACCTTTCAGCTGTCATCAGGTGAATAAATATTTCTATATTTTCCACACAGGCACTTTCTACTGGCAGTCCTATTGACATGATTTTTAAAACCTTCATCAAGATTCAAAGCAATTACAACTATCATCAGCATATTTTAGTATTTCTGAGTACCTATGCAAATTCAGCTCTTATTTGAAACAAGCAGCCTCATTTTCCAGTACCAGGTATCACAGACACCTGTAACAAACACAAGAAATCAACTGCAGCTCAGGGAAGGGAACCAGCCCATCGTGAAGAGATGTGCAAGTACCACTCAGGTACAGAGAATGCTCAACAGGATTCTCTTGGCTGATATGATGTCTACCAAAATATTCAGGATAAACTATGAACAAAATGAGATTTTGCTTTTGTTGGTGTTTTTATTTATTGATTTGTTTTAGAACACACTCTATCAGAATATTTTCTGGCAAATATGAGAAATATAGGTTCTGGGCATTTATAGTATCAATGATAAGGAAACAGGCATCAGTCAGGAGAAAGAGTTGTCAATTTATAAATCATTTTAATCCATTTTGGGTCTTTTAAAAGGAAGCTAGATGTGGTCCATGAGGGAACCTTAAAAATAGGCTGACTGGGGTTGCAACATGCAGGTTTAACAGAGGAGGCAGCTCCAGAGCCATCTGCAAGAACACCTGACAGCAAATCACCAAGCACAGAAGCTTGGTAAAAGTAATGGGGACAACTTGAAACCTATGAAAGATCAGTAGCCTGTCAGTGCTGGCACATAAAGGTATTTCACAGAGTAAAGAACAATTCTTTAAGTGGTATTGCAGCATACCAAAATCCAGCTTCCCATTTCCTTTTTCTTTTTTTACTATGTATCTCTCTTCTGTCACTTCCTGTCCTTTAGGTCTCAGGACTGCAGCTGCCCAATCACACCTGCTGAGACAACCTTCCCTAAAATGGCCAGTGACATTTTGAAGTAACACAATCAGGCTTAAAAATTAACATTCCAAGACTGGGAGAAGATTTCACACGTGAAATGCTCTGTATGCACTCAAGAAAGGAAAACTGCAACTGTCACTCCCTTCCAAGTCCTGAAAGCTAGAACCTTTTCTTTTTATATTAACGTTTAAATTACATGTAATCCAGAGTGCGCAGGCCACAAAAAAATTCTTTGAGATGACTGAATCCAGTCCAAAGAAACTTATCTAGACTATGCAGCAATGCAAAAATTTTTCATTATTGGAAACTAGATAGTTAGGCTTGGGTGTTTGGATTTTTGGGGAGGTGGTGTATTTTTTAAAGTTTCATCAGATTTTTTAAAAGTACTTCTTCATGATCAGGCTTCCTTATTCGCAGATTTTTTTCATCCTAGTCACTAGCTCTCATAGCTCCAATACAGCAAAAAGCACTGTGCCTTCCTATGTTACCCATTTATTTTCTCTGTATTAAAAGATGCAGTGATGTTCATCTACAGTAAATGTAAATATAGAAGATACTCATATCACAGTGAGACTGCAGGATTCAGTTACTTGGAGACTGAATAAAGATATAATTTGGGATGCACCATCCCGGTCCTGTATGAGTTTTTTAGCACAATGCAAGGGGCTTGACAGGAAAATATAATTTCATTGGAAGTGACTGAACACATTTAGGAAGTAAAATGTCTACTAGAAAAGCCTATGACTAAGTCCAGAGTGAATCTGAAACTAAAAACTGACCGTATCATTCGAAAGAAAAATGTTAGAAACTCTTGCTACCACAGCCAATGCTCCTTAGAGGAAATTAAGTCAGCAAGTTGGTACAACTGGTGGAAGTTTTATCACTGTCTTTCAACAGCAGGAGTGCAGGAAAGATAATTTAAACAGAGATGAAGCCAAAGATAAACAGAAGAATAAGAAAAGCTTTTAACTTGGCCAATAAGCCAAGTTTCTCAAATCCCTCTAAGGAGATCCCTGCCTCAAACTGATGAGACCAAGCTTCAAGAATCAGTAAAACAAAAATGAGAAAAAAATATACATGCAATACTTAAGCATACATTTATATCCCACTGGCTCTAGATTCTATGTATAACATATGTACATTTCATATTTCTGCAGAAAATTAGATTTAGAGGAGAAAATTTTTTACATGAAGTTCAACAAAACAGCTGCCATTAGTCACTTAACATTTTCATTTTTCCATCTTTCTTAAAAGGCAAAACAGTACTGTATCACTGAAACACTCTCTGTTCAGCCATCATAATTTTTTGCATCCCCTTTGGATATCATATTTTAAAAGTATGATAGTTTTTTTCTCCCTTTTCATACAAAAGGTAGGTACCATATTGCCTTTGGGGTTTTTTTATTTTATAAAAATGGGATAAATTGCACATTGTTTAGAAAACATCCCATCCTCTTATTTTTATGAAATTTTTTTTTAAATCCCAAAAGGATGCTAATATTTAACAAAAAGCATAGGGTTAGCCTTAGAATACCAAGTCTGACAAGTTACCTAAGGCAAATATGAAAGTTTATACATATAGAAAGTTATATAAGGAAAAAATTTTTCTGAAATGACTTATTTCAGTTGTTTCAGAAGAAAAACATGGAACCCCAGCACCTTACCAACCATGCAACAATAGAAATGAGATTGCAATGAATTCCAGTCTAACCCTCAACAGTGGATTCCAATTACCATGCTCAAAGGAGAAGGAAAAATATTGACAAAGTACAGCACCATTTTTTCTGATAAAGTGAACGCTGCCACAGAAAACATCACACAGATGTACATCTACAAAGAAAATTAGGCTCCCACTCAAACTTTAGTCTTTTTAGTCTGGTTAGACCCCTGGTACCTGAAGGGATGAACTCTCACTCTGCACAGAGACAAGGGGATGATGCTAGTATGAGGTTTAGTGCAAATAAATAGCTTTGCTGCTATAAATTTCAGTAGAAACATTATTAGTTAAACTTAGTGGGCTTTGTGGTTTAATATACATTCAGCACAAGTCATTTTTCTACAAGCCTTTGGCTCCATCTGCTGACTTTTAATATTAAAAATAATTGACGAGGCTGAAAACGTTCATGCTCTTGGAACACATAAATCACCTACGTTTTTGTAAGTGTGGTTCAAAAGGTACAACTAAATATCCCAAGTGTGTGGTCCTGTAAACTTGTCAGTTAAAATTACCTTGAAGCAGCAACATTCCAGCCCTGAGGAGAAGGTACCTGAGTGAGCCTTGGATGTACAAGGGGTAAACAAGTGTTGCTTGGAAGACTGGCTGGATTCAGATTTAAACAACAGGTAGACATCTGGATGTGTGTGCCACAGAATCATCCAGCAATTAAGTACAAACCTGAGAAGTGAGATTCTGAGCAGACTAATAAAAAGAATCAAAAATCTATAACACAACCCTCATGAGAGCTCACTGGAGACATTTGCTCAACACCTGCCTGTGCTGGTTTCAGCTTCTCCCATTTGCAGAGAAATGTCCGCTTCAAAGAAACTAAAGCTTGTTTTATTTATGAACAAATAAAAAAAGATAAAAAATAACCTTGCAGGTTCAAAAGCAGAAATATTTACCTGTTCCAACTCTGATTTATTTTTCATTATTGCAAAATTCTGATCATTATCAGAGCACTACAAAATCAATCTAGGTAGAACTGCCACATGAAAAATTGCATGTGAGAAATGCATCTAATGTGCTCTTTAAATATAACAGGGCGAAAGTCTTAGTCCCAAAATAAAACACATTTACAATATTTCATGGGCCATTTTTTACAATTAAAGAACTAAATTCATCATTAAATCACAGCAGTCTGCTTTATATGAACACTGAGCTCTCATGGCTGCAAATTATTTGCATGGGAACTGGGATAATCAGCATCTCTGGGAATTTGTTTTCCTTTGTGACTTGAACTTTGAGTATTTGTATTAGAAAACTCTAACAACCACACTCCCACAACCATCCCCCCGCCCCTCACACCAAAAAAAAAAAAAACCACAAAAACCAAAAACCCAACACACTCAACTTCCAAAACTTGCTGTGCCATCTCTGTGCACTCTGGAAAGTACTCTCCTGTTACTATCAGTGTAAGAGAGAAACTCAGCCTCTCAAACCAAATCCCACTTGTTGCAATTGCTACATTTGGAGAAGATTTTTTTTTCACGTGCTGTTCTTCGTTTCTATATCAACCTACTGGAGTCTTAGGATCTGACTTACAAACACAGCTAAAAAACAATAGATGGAATAAATTATGTTGGCAAGGGGATTTAAACACAGAATGAAATCTTAAGTATGTTAAAGCTAAGATTAAACAGAATCTGAAACAGATCCTAAAGCTCACTCTCTACTACAAAAAAAGGCTCATCTTCAAAGCTTTCTAGAAAAAAAAAACCCCAAAAAAGGTCTTCTGAAATGAAAATATATAAAAACCTCTTACATATAGCACATGCCACAGATACTGTAGTTTCTAAAAGTTTCTTTTAGAACTATTAAATGTTTATAACATCTCCTTCAGATCCAAGGCTGAACCTAAGAAATCCACTACTTTCAAAAACTTAAAACACAGGAATCCTAATTCTGAACAAAGATTACCAATGAATGTTAATGGTCTACAAAACATCAGGAAGATACAAGACTCATTTCTGCATGGCCATGCTCAGATATAGGTATGGCTCCAGTAGCTTTAAAATAGTATTTATAAAAATATTTACACAGGAAAATTATCACCACACAACTAGATTGAGGGAGACATTAATGAAAACTTGAAATATAATCACATTTCAACATAAATCTAACCTGCAAATTTGAGTCTTCAAATGTAGGAAAACAGTGAGAAAAATCAGTGTGTGTACTGTAAGGCACTGCACATAACTACAAAAATTTAAATCACATCAAGGCATTCTCCGTCCAAGTGCATCTAAATCCTGACTCAAAAAGCCTTGGTTGGTGTAAGCATCACTAGATGACACAGAACAAATGAAAGGCAGGATTAAAACTTCACTTCTGAGCTGATCAGAAGGGACGCTGTCCATCGGGGACAACAAAATAACGTAAAAGAAAAAGAAGAAATACAACGTTTGATTTGCAGTGTTACACTCTCTGTGTCAGAAAAAGAGAACGTTATGGATTCAAAATAACATTAACTCAGCCCACTCCTCATTCTGCATACCTAATGGCATGTTTTTACAACTGTTTGTAATGTACATGTCAGATGGACTAAGTCTTTCTTGTGAGTCACAGTATAACCACAAAACTATGCCTGAGCATTAACTTTTCTTTCTCCCATACTCCGTTTAAATCTGACATAAAAACTTCTTTGCCTCTTTCCCCATATATGCACCTTCAAAGCACCTTGCCAATACTGAATGCATGCAACCCTCAGACAAGAATTAGAACCACCCTTATTTAAATAAACAAAACAAACAAAAAAACCCAAAACCCCCATCCTCCTGAAAATTAAAAAACAAAAAACCACTAACAAACAAAAAACCAAACACCACAAAACCCCCACAAACCCAGTGAATGGAACCCTTACCTTAACATTCTCATTTGTGTGTTTTTACTAGAGAATCACTGTCATTTTTAAAAAGTAGTGCTTTGTTTCCTGCCAAAAACACCCCTTTAAAATTAAGAAAAAACGCCTCAATGTTTCTAGTAATCCCCCAAATCAGTTCAGCACATACACATTTTACCGAGGTAGAGGCTATTGAAGGCACAATTGCCCTCCCTGAACATGTTCTCCTTACTCTTATGAACCCCATTCTCTCTATACCTAACAGTAAATCTCAAGTTGGTAAAAAAATTCCCCCCTGCCCCAAAGACTTTAAAATCTCCAAGGACCTCTCCAGAAGTGCAGCCAGAGCCTGTGATCTCAGCTCTGACAACCAGGGATGTGCTGCCTGCACAGATCACACCTCCAGAAAACGGATTTAAAAATGGAAGTTCAACAACCTCCACAGAAAGGATGAATAGGCAGGAAAAGTGAAGATGGATACAAAGCAAAGACAAGTAAGAAAAACCTGAAAAAAAATCTGTACTACAAAAAAGTGTTTGACCACAATTGTATTTTAGAACTTTTGACTAATCTGTTAGTGCTTTCTGCAAGAAAGAAAAACAGACACTGTGATTTTCTAACAACCTAGCAATTTTCCACTTTTCCTATTATTTAGGGAAATACATGCCTGAAAGATATTAACACACCAGAATAAATTAAGTTGAACTTCAATCTTATGTAACATCTCAGACTCACCAGAGGGTTCAGAACAAGTTGGGGCCTCGCTCTGTATCCTGTGTTGGAGAACTTTCTCCACCTCCACTCATAAGAGATTAAAGACCTACCCTGGGGTGAAGATATCTGATAACTTCCTCTAGAGCCCAAACAATCAAACAGCCTTTGACAAGAGTGGAAAGAAGCATTAAGATGAGGGTCTCTTGCCACCTTAATACACTTTGTACACACAACTTTTCCCCAAACAGGAGCATCATGTCAACAACAGAAAAGGAACATTTGAAACAGAAACACATGTTGTACAAAACATTATTCTTGTTCAATCACCACTTGACTCCAACTTTCTCCTAAAACTGAATGCAAAATAGTTTACACTGGGATTTATTGTTTTATTTTACTTTATTTTACAAAGATTTGCATTTAGACAAAACCAACTGGTATTGCTCTGTCCTGTCTCAAGACCAAACTGGACATTTATTTTAGTCTTATTGAGCATTTACTCCAATCCTTTAGAAAAAATACATATTTTCAAGCTTCCCTTCTTCTGTGGTTTTATTTTGAGTGTTTGTGGTATACCTGCATATTCCTTACTCCCTCAAGACTTCAAATTATTGTCAGCTAATCTCCACAAGCAGGATTGACGTCTTCAACTGGGCAGGAAAATACCACATGAATAATACCCATTTTCCAAAAATGAACTGATTCATAACAGTTTTTTCCCTAAGCCACCATTTAACTTTTTGCAGTCCTATCTACTAGGTGTTGCACATCAGAGAAAAACCTCCTCTAGGGATGCTTAGCATAACAGTCTATTGAAATTCATTATATAATTAATATAGTATTAAGAAAAAGCAACTACAACACAGTAACTGAAATTAAGAAAATAAAGTAAGCTAGAGGAATATCAAGAAAGAGCAGAAAAACTTGTAGACATTCTGAAGCCTCACATAAAACTTACATGACAAACAAATTTCTGAATTGTTTTCCATACCTCTATCCCCTTTCTGCTGAAGAAAAAACCTTGACAGGTGTATATATACACCAGGGTAATTTATTCCAATGAGTTAATCTGTTCTCATGGCTAATTGCTGCCACCCAAACTGCACAAGCATTAAGGCCACCTCTGCCATTCTGCTGCAGAATCTATCACACACTCTATACACATATATTGAGAGAATATATCTTAAATAGAGGTCGCCTAGAGAGAAACAGCTCAACTACTAAATCTAACTTTCACAAAGACCTGACAAATTTTAAGTCTACTGTTTTAGTATTTAAAAATGTATTAGCTACAGAGACTCTTTAAAAGGCTATTTGACCTTTCCTTGTTATTTTTAAAGTGTGAAATGTTTATTCTTGATTATTTATTCATTAGAGGAGAAAGAAAGGGAAGCCAGTTTTATGTCATATGCTGCTTTGAAGCTAATCTTTACTCCCATGAAGAGCCTGGGAGTTTGTAGCTTTCATTTCAGACAGCTGCAAATGAAAATCTGTATCTAGGCATTCATATCATGTTCATCACAGTACTATCTGGGCAGCTAAACTAATTATATCATTCCAGCTGATACTGTAAATATTGGCTCTCTCTAGTATTAACTTTTCCAATTCAAGCTGCACTAGCTATTATAACATGGGAATATTTTAGTGAAGAGATGCATCTTACATTTACTTTCAACAATACATGTTATTGTCACAGGCATATGATGACAGATTCAGGTGATGAGCTGAATAAACATTTAAAGAGCAAAGTAAATTCTTGTGTCATTTTCATAGCAGAATCAAAGAATAAAATGTAGAAAGTTCTCTAAGTGAAGGCATCTCAGAAACACACTCAGTACAAGGCATGAAATCCAGATGACTTGCTATGGTGTCATAGCAATACTTCAAGAAAGTATTCCAGTAATGGAGTAAATAGAGATTTCCAGGCACTTACTCACTAATCCACTTTCTTCTGTCTCTTGGTCAAATTTATTTTAAGCAGCATTGGTTAAGCAATGTTTCCAATATTCAGATCTTTTCTTTGTCAGTGGCCAGAACTGAGCAGAACTTTATAACATACAGATCACAGCTTAGTTATTGTGGCACTTGCTGAGCTGTTCTGCTTCTAAAAGCCTCATCAAATGAGGAACTTTACTGTGTATGGATGACCAAGGAAGAAGAAAAGTGACTTTCCCTTCCTTCATTCTGGTTACTGAAATTTTGCCAAGGCCTCCAGCACTTGAATTTAAATATTTAAAACATGAGAGCTCCTCTCTGCCCTAGCTAAGCTTTCTCATAACATTACAGTCCCAGCAGGAATGCCATGTGAAGGCTGTGTGTACCAAACAGGAGGATGCCTTCCCAATTACTAATCAAGTGTCCCTCCAAGATTCCTGCTCAAAAGATTTGTGTACGTGCATGCGGGTCTGCTTTCAACTGAACTGCACTGAGAACAATTCTACCTGAAAACTTAAAAGAAATAAAGTTAATGACCTGGCAGCAGCAATGTTTAAGCAAACAAGTTATGCAAACACAATCCAGCCATCCTTTGCTTTAAGGAGTTACCATAAAGTTAAACAAAAAGGCATTTGGATGAAATTTGTGATTACTACAGCAATGTCCATTAACTTAGTTTCAAACTGATCTTGAACCCCAGGGTACACAAAGCCAAGAACACAATACTTGATCCCTGGAGCTACAATGGTTCAACAGGAAAGATGTTACCTACTAAGTCCCAGGATAACACGTGCCTTTTTGTTCAGCTGCATCCCAGTCATGGTTTAAAATTGCAACAGTGATGAGAAAATGGAGGAAGAAAGAGATTTCTTCAATCTGTGGTATAAGTAGAAAAGATCAATCACTTTGAAGAGCAAACTCTGAGACTAGAAAAGAAGCTAGAAATGGAAAAAAAAGGACAGGCAGGAGAAAAAGTAGAGTGAGCAGATAAAGGAAGTTGAGACAATATAGAAAAATCTAGATACCAGAAGTAATCTTAACAGCTCATTAGATGTTTAGTTTTCTTTTCAACCTTGTTTTGGAGTAACAAACCTGCATATTTGTTTATCCTTATGTGTTGCTACACCAGAGCCAAACTGCTCACTAATACAGCATACAAGAGCATCATCCATTTCTCCATTTGCAGCACACTTGTGCTCTGGGATATGGAGGCATTACCATCACATCCTGCAACCCAGTATGTTGGTAATTCCAAAAGAGCTACAGAATACACGGCATGAGAGACTACACATGGATGTCACATCAGCCAGCAGTCTCCAGGAATCAGGGAGGACACTAATATGGCAAATTAGTGGGCAGAATGCCTACATACATGGGGCAGCACATGCAGTCACTAGTGGAACTATCTCACTTCAGTGCCAAGACCAACCTCAGAGGAACACTGCCTGCATCATTTTCCTGTCAGTACAATGGTTCCTTCTTCTTCAGCTAAGTTTCTTTCCCACCTTGCATTTGTGTCACAACTTTCTTTAGCCTTTCTAACAGTTCTCATGAGACAGAACATTTACTGATATCTTGACAGAAAAAAACATAACTTGACTTATCTAAGAACATCAGTCATTATATCGAATGAAAGTATGACATGCATATCACACAGTATTTTCTTCTATTTAGGGCTGAGATCATCTTGCATTATTTTTTCATGTTAAACCCCACTGAAGAGCGTACCAGTTCTTAGGTAGTAACAGCTCTCTGCACTAGCTACTATTAAGGCAAAACTATCTGCATGGCAATGGCACAAAATACACACTCCAAAAGCATCTCACACATTAACCACTACCAGTCAGCATTGCAAATAACCCTGCACAAGCAAGCAGTGCCATGGAAATGCTGCAGAAGTTAAGTCTACCTTGGAGAGCAATACTGTTTCCAGCAATCCTGCATATCCACGTGGATGGAGCCTTGATCCCAACAGTCATTTCAAGCTTATTTAAATGGATAGAAGCAATGCAGAAGTTATAAATCTCTTCCTTTTCAGATTCACTGTAGGAAGAAACTCTCATGCTCTGCATTCTAATGGATGAGAAAAAGTACCCAATCTTGTACCCCCACATGCCTCTATCTGGCAGGAAGCACAGATACACCCAGACCTCCAAGAAAAGCTGCAGATGTATTTCAGTATTTGAAGAGTTAATTGGCCAGCACTGACTAGGCCACTTTTCTGCCTACAGAGATCACATTAGACACACAAGCTCCAAAAATACAGTGTATGGTTTGGATTAGCACTGCTCAGGTTGGCTGCTCTCCCCTGGCTTCCTTCCCTTCTGCTCCAACCAAGTAGAAAAAAATTAAAAGCCCTATGATATATATATATGAAGATCCCTTTCTATTATGTATTATCCCTGGTCCTGAATAAAACAAACCTTAATGGACAAATTCCTTTATCTTGCTCTCTCACTTTACTGTACCTACATGATACTCAATATAAAATTGCAAGTGGTATTTACTCAACATTGTACTTCAGTAACAGGCAGTGAATAAATAGCAACATAGAAATCTCTTCCTGAACATTTTTACTTCTAGGGATTTTTTTTAAGTCTAAAGTTTTTTCTACAATTTTGTATGGTTTTAAATACAAACTTAAAATGGGTTTTGTGCTTCGCAGTCTTGAGGTTTTGTTGGCTTTTTTTTTTTTTTTTGAGGGCTTGGTGTTGGCTTAGTTTTTTTAAAAATTTTAACTAAAACAGAAATATAAAACAAAACCAAAAAAACCCACACAGTAAAAAGTTACAGAACCATACTTGAAAATAAGGGAACTGATATTCAGAAAGAGCTCAGCATCTGCTACTCTTATTCTCTTAAGAGATCAAGCCAAAAAGATTTGAGAAGTTTTTATTGCCAGATCTAAATTTCATTCCACAGGCACAGGATCAGGTCTTTAATCCTTTACTTAACCACAAAGAACTGTGCAGAGCACTTTAGTTCTTCCAAAACAACTGATAATATCCTAAATGCTGAAAGCAGAGTACTTTCCAGTATAAGCCAAATCCTGCATATTTTGCTTTTAAGTAATGCCACAGCAGATGCAAAACCAGTAGGATTCACACTGATGTTTTCTAGGAAAGAAGAAAATCTCCAAAAAAACACAACCCGTGCTTTAGAAGCAGCAGACAAATAAAAAACCAGTTCAATTCTTGTACTGAATTAAACTGCTTGTATAACATTATGTTTATACATTTAATTTATTGCTTTAGGATTTAAGATTCTTGCATTTTTTCACCCACAT
This sequence comes from Rhipidura dahli, assembly GCA_013399225.1. Lineage (NCBI taxonomy): Eukaryota > Metazoa > Chordata > Aves > Passeriformes > Rhipiduridae > Rhipidura > Rhipidura dahli. Next base: position 2,683,915 of record VXAC01001091.1, read on the forward strand.
CTTTTAATATGCACCATGAACTGCCTTTTCACCATTTTAGCAGCTACATTTAGGCGATTCTCCCCCAACCCTGTTCTCTGAACTACCCTTCTTCACAGCATTCCAATGAAAAGAAAATGTTCAAGGCAAGCAAAACTCCCTCCCCAGCAGAGGAACTGTTGCATTTTAAAGACTGTTTATATTGGTATTGGGCAAGAAAAACCCAAGCAGCACAGGAAAAACAGATGCAGAAACAGTATTCAGACTCTCAGAAAATTCAGCAAGAGTTCTCTTTACTCACAGTGCAAAAAGTAGTCAACATTGACTGCAATTTGGAAGGGGTATCTTAGGAGGCTCAAAGTGATCAAAATGGTCAAAGCAAAAACTTCTCCAAGATTGCATCATGGAAGTCCATATACAAATGTCTTCGTGATCCAGTTCAGTGGGGTTTGATCTAGTTCATTTTCTGAGATTTAAAATGTCCTCTGACAAGGCTTAACTGTACAACTCTGATAAAAGTCCTTAAATGAACTAAAATTAGTTCTTACTACATGTTTATACATACTAAAGCCCACTTATCAGAGGTCCTGGGACATCAGATAGACTGAAGTACTCACATGGACAAAAGCAGATCTCTCTGTTACAATTTTAATAGCTACAGTGGTTTGAAGGAAATAGTCTTGCAAATACTATTTGAGTTATTCTACCAGACAGTGGACAATTTTTTTGTTGTATTAGCCATAAAAGCTACTGAATGTTTGCCAAAACACAGAACAAGGTTATCTAGCCAACAAAAAAAGCTCAGAAGAAAACATCTCTTTTGATATGGTTGAAAGTGTATGAAACCACAAAGCTTCTCCGTATCACACTTAAAAAATGATGCTCCTTGAAAGTTCATAAAGTCAGTATAATTTGACAGTCATCAGGCTCTTGCCAAGACAGAACCACTACTGGTTTAAACTAACACTCTCATTTACTAGGAGACTTGACTAGATAAACAGAAGCAAGTTTCTCACATTGCTTATACCTGAGTCTCACGTGACCTTTTGAAAGTTCACCTGAGTACTGAAACAATCCGTGTGACTACACTCCAAATACGAGGGGAGCATTTCATAAATGCACTTGTAACTTTGAGACTGAGATGCTCTGCACTAATAATGGCAACTGGCTACTGCTACCCTCCAGGATGGCCAAGGTTGGAGCTGGTAGAATATTTCTCTTTCCTTTTCGTGAGCTTTATTACACAAGAAACAACTTTGTGCCATACAACACCAGATATGTTATTCAGATTCAGCACAGACTGAGAATCTTCACATGATCCCCTACAGAAAAACATGAATGTATCCACTCAGCAGGAACACAGCTACTCAGCCTTCAAGACACTCACAACTTCTGACACACACAGAGCACAAATGGCAGCACACTGGACTTTACAGACCTTCCAAGTCATTTGCTTACCCCACCAGCCACTCAGCTTGTATCAAGCTCCAGCATTTGCCAGCAATTCATTAAACAGGACCAACAGGAACCTGACTATAAGACCAGGAGAAAAGTTTCTACTTCTTACAATTCCTGAAATAGAGTCCCAGCAGTGGTCTTCGTGCTTGGCTGCCATGTACATGCTCTGGCTCTTGTACACCCACAGCCCCTGAGCACAGATAAGGCAATGCCAAGTGGACACTTTCAGGATGACCAGATCCATGAGTTGTGCACATCTCTCTCTACCTCCTCACCCAATCCAGACTTAACATCTTCTACAATCTTTCACAGCTCTTAATACAGAGGGGAGCAATTCTTATACACCAACCTGGAACATTTTCTGTGCCCTAAAACATCTTCATATGATATGTTAATGTCTTTGTTTCACCCAAACTTCCAGTATTTCTAATGTGCTTGCAACTATGAAATGCAAAGATAGAATCACAAACTCTGATTTCCCCTCCCACCTGGATAAGGAAGGCAAAAGACACCTTTCCCCCACTGAAAAGAAAACACTTTTTTTTCAGTTAAAGTGTGCTGTGAAATGACCCAGCAGCACTAGAGTTTGACATTCATCCTCACTTAAACTAAAATCTCTAAACAACATATACTTTAGATATCAGTAAAATAAAAACCCATCAGTAAAACAAAACTAAATTGCAAAAAATCCTTATTATTCAAACTCCAGTAAGTTTTATAAAGCAGAAATACAAGTGTCACAAGTTGTTGCAGTTTATAAACTCAAAGACTATAGAGATTGAAAGACCATTGAAATAATCTTAAATGACATCCAGAATTCTGCCAACACTATGTTTTTGCTGCAGAAATCCTAGGTTCATGCTCTTCAAGGTGGATTTCAAGTGCTAAGGAGCAAATAGTACTAACTCAATTGGATAGTGAACTGTTTGCTGTGTCAAAGCTTTTTGCCAAACACATATATATAATTTTTCTTTTCGCTATATGGATAATCAACCCCAGATGGCAATTTACATAGGCAAAGCATAAAGGAATCCATGCACTGCTGGTGCTCTCAGCCTCAATCAGAGCAAGCATGGGCGTTTGAGAATGTCACTGTTTATTTTTAATTGCTGTGTCCCTCCTTTGTGCAGGTTCAAGCGGTCAAAGATGTCGAAGTCCATTAGTAGAACTGGAAGGTGATGCCACTTCATTTGGTGAGAGGGTTCTTCAAATTTAAAAAAAGCAGCTGGTTTGTAATGTCCCTAAATGCCCAGCGGGTACCAGCTGTCAATCTCAGTTACCACTGGGTCAGGGCAAAAAAAGGTCAGAGAGAGTCATAAACCACAACGTGTTGTGAAATGTGCTTCCTCCGTTACCTTGTAGGCCTGAGAAAGGTTTGACCTTTCATAGGTATCCTAACCCAGCTCTGCATGATGCTGGCAGGGGTAAGTACAACACACAGCTCAAACTTACAAACATTGCTTCCTTTTACTGTGCCTTGCTTTCCATACCTGTGGCAACATGAAGGTGAACGTCCACAAGTTGCTAGTGCCACAATACAAAACTCTGCCCACCACTATTACCATTCAGAGGCATGGACATATCTTCTATCACACACATAGCAGAGGAAGGTTTAATTTATCAACAGCAACTGGGAAAATAACTAAAACTTTAAGGGAAGTTGTTAATGCCATAAGAGCCAAGTGATCTGGCTTTTCTTTGCAAATGACCTGTTTATCTGCTAAGTTAGCTGTCACTTCAGTGGCTACTCTCCCAGTCACCCAGGAAAAAAGCCCACTAAAAAAGTCACACTTAAAGCCCTTTCCACTGTCCTTTTAAACACCCATTCACAAGTTATTCACTATATTTTTGTCATTTCCTCCTTCATATGGATTCTCAAAAAGCAGACTTCCTACTAAACATATTTCTTCAAAACATTCTTGGACTGTACATGAAAAGCAGAATAGTCATTTCCAGATATAATCTAGTGATGCATTCTTTCTTTGCAAGAAATACTTAGTCTGCCCTGTCTCCCCCATCTCCTGGAGCACAAAATGACAGGAAGTTTGGCCAGTGCTATGCCAAAAAGAAAAAAGTGAATTCACTGTGCAAGGCCCTGTTTGGGCAGGAGCCATCTCACGCTCCTTGCACTCCTAACTTCTTGTCCCTCTTTGGACCCCAAGCACAGGCAGGCCCAGGACTGAGAACAGGACACAACAGAAAAGAAAAGAATACTGGCAAGTGGAAACCAGGAGAGGTTGAAGCCAGAGCTACAATCCCAGAGAGCATATTCCCTGCAGGAATTCAAAGCATGGCTCCCAAAATAGGCTGCATGCTGTAAATAAGAATATGGGCAGTGAGGAAACCCATTGAGGAAGCAGAAGTGACAGAGTACATATCATACAAATCACTTCTGTGCAAAGGACAGTATGATATAAACTAGATGGCCACAGCTATCACTGAAGAGGCTGGTCAGAAATGAATTGTCAGCTATTAGCCAAATACTTCAGATGAAATCAGAATACCTCACTAATCCTTCACTTGTCCAAACAGTACAGTCAAAAATTACAAAACAGCACATTCACTCAATGGAACAATAAGGTCCTTACAGTAAATGACTTGTAGATAGTACTGGCAGCATCAGATGAGTTCCATCCAGGCTTGTTAGGCCAAAACTTGCCTGCCCACAGAATGTAATCAGCTGGGTCCACTTTTAAGTGGTAGCTGTGAAATACTCCTCAAATTCTGATTCATTTTGGGCAATTAATACTAAAGGAAAATCAGAGCAGTGCAAAGCAGCATCTGTGAAATAGATTTCACATGTTCTGAGCAAGAAGTCACTTTGTTTTCTTTTAAAGCATAAATATATTTTAAGAAAATTAAATAGTAACAACAGTTGAGCAATTCAAAGGCCACTGAAATGTCTCTTTGACTTTCTACAGGTTCTCTAAAGAGCCCAATGGCAGCAAGCCACCTACTGCATCCCAGCAGTTCTCTCAGAACATGCTGACACCAATTAAAGTCTCAGCAAACAAAGAGAATGTGCATCCAGCATTTCAATGCCCTCTTCTTGTCATTTCCTTTGCTTTCAGACATTTCTGGAAGCCTCCCTACCTGGATTCTTTTGCAAACCTTCTCACTGCAGCATATCTCAAATAAAAGTAACCTCCCTCAAACCTTGTTCAGTCCTTGGGCGCTTTTCATCTTGGAAACATGCCCACCTTGCTTTTCTGAATTTGGAAGCCTAACATGCTAATCTAGATCAGTCTTCTCTTCATCCAACTAAATTATTGAGCAGGTAACCTTACTCACTGCCTTATTTAAAAATCACTATGCCTCTTCCTGTTATAAGCTGGGTCATAAGAGAGTACAAAAATAAAAATTGAGAATAATTGAGTAATTTCAGATTGGAAGAGAACACACTCTTCTTTGTTGAGTGTCTCTTTCTATCAGGAAAACCAGGGGGAATGAAAATGAGAGACTCACCTTCAGGGCAGGAATCTCCACATTGTCACCAAGGCTAACAGAGCCCGAAAGAATAGTCCCTGTCATCACTGTGCCTTGACCCTTGATAGAGAAACAGTGGTCGACTGCCATAAGGAAGTGTCCCGAGGGGTCTCTTGATGGCAGGTAAGCCTGAGACTTCAAGACCTGAAAAAAAAGATAAAAGCAGCACCATGCCTGGGTGAAAAGTCATGACAGCAACACAGCAGAAGGCAGGCAAGTGGATGATTGATTGAACAAGCTTGCAATTTTACTGATTTCAGGCATCTCCCACTGAGCTTAGAACTCACCAATGTCAAATTAACTGTGTGTGCCATAGAGGGGACACACATTGAGCAGCAGGAACAGTTCGATTTTCTGCCTTAGAAAGATTTGGTGCTGCACATTTAGCTTGGTTAGCAAAACCTCACTGGCGATAAAGTTGCTGCCAAACTCAATATAAATACTGCAGCAAAGCAAAGAGAAAAAAAATAACTGTGCGTATGTCATCTCCCCCCTTTTCCCCCCTCCCTCAAAAGTACAATTTTACAGTGCATTTTGCTACTTCAGCTTTTTTGGATTTTGTGAAAATGAACTTATGTACAGATATTAGTGCCCCATAAAGCCCATCTCTGCCTCCCTCCCAGAAAAACTATAACACTGGGTTAAGTTTTCAAAGTCAACTTCCCCTTCAGATTTCTGTTAGCACTTCTTGAAGGATCAATCCACTAAGAAAAGCTACATAGGTACCATCTTCTAGAGAAATTCTCTGAGTTTAGCATTTTTCTTTGGCTGACAAATACTACGTTTCTTAAAATACATCATCAGACAAAAGACTTTAATTATACAAAGGCAGTCATGTACTCAACAGTGCTTCAAAGGAAGTGGTTCACTCCTGTCTCAAATCACTTTTGATCTGCCTCCGTTATACCACCTGCACATACACTTGGTATTGCCTCCAATGGCTGTTTTTAAGGTCAAAAGCTGCAGCTCAAGCCCAGGTTGTAATGGCAGAACAATGGAGAGTCTCTTAGGAAGGACAGAGGGATAATAGCTTGAAGTTCAATGGCAGGGCTCACACAGCATTTGCCAGCTCGTCTAATATTAGGTCTCAGTTGACAAAGCAGCTGCAATGGGTGATTCCTTTAAAGTTTTTAACCCTGGGGAACATCCCAGTAGATCTAACAGGAACGAGATGAAGGCAGAAGTATTTGTGTATCTCCTCGTCTCTAGAAACTGCTGTGGGCAGACTGGTCCTGGCTAAGTCTAGTCTAAGGCCATGCTACATCCCATGCCCATGCCCCTCCTGAGTCACACAAGCCTGGGAGGTGATACAGCATTCAGCACTCAGCAGCCCTGTGGAACATCCTGCCTTTTTCCAAGCCTGGGTGCCCGCGGCCAGGATGCTCAGGCATCCTGAGATCTTTTTCATGACTGATGCTGCACATTAACTGCAATTTACAAGTACTTTAAACCTGGCAGCATCCAAATCAGAATTTGACAAGTCTTCAAAGAACGATGCCTTTGTTTTAGGACTGTTTTCTGCTGTCTGAAGTAAGAGTTGCATCCCTCCAGGGCAAAGATGTTCCTTTCCCTAAGCTAATTACAGAAAGGGTGGCAAGTCTATTGCAAGCTACAAACTGCTCTCAGTCATTTCAGGTGTCCTGCCCTTCACAGTATAAACTTCATGGATGTAACTATGGGTTTTGAACATCTGAGAATGGATACTTTCATGTTATTATTACATTCTTCAGCAAGTACCTCAATTAGTTCAGAAACACCCAGTGGATTCTCAGACTCTGGGGCTTCTGGTCCACCAGGCTTTGCTGCAACAGCAACAATAGGACAGCCAGAGAACCTGAAAGAGAGAAAGACTTTCACCATTAGACCACAGATCTCCTATATGTGTCAACATAAAGAACTTCCAGGCTCATCTGAAGGCTAGGAAACTTCCCTCAAATTCCAACTTATCTGCTCTTTCCCCAGTGTGACTAACTGACAATTTCTTCTTGAATTACCAGCAGATCAGTACTACTGGACTTCACTATGAAAGCTTCAGTCCTGTTCCACATTAGCTACTGATTCAATCCTGTAACAGTCAAATGCAAGATTCAGTTTATCCCAGAAGCAAAGGTCTGTTGTTACCCAGTGTCAATGCAGTGATTTGCCTCCAAAGTCATTTTACCTGGAGACTAGCACATTTTAAACTTTCATTAAAACAATTATAATCCTAACTATAAAGTCATAACCTTCAAAACAGGAGCCAAATGCAAGATACCACATGATGACTACCTGAGTCTGCAAGATCTGTAGACAACAGAAAGATGTGAATCTACTGAAATCAAAGCCCGCAAAATTCACAAATCTCAAACATGCAAAGGTTCAGAGAGGAGCAGTACAGCCAGCTGACCTCAGTTTACCTTTTATCCTACAATCAGTTTTATTCTTCAACTTACAGCACATTTTCTTTTTTTTTTTTTACAAATTCAGCCAGTAGGCTTAACTTTTGCTTCCTAAAAAACAACCTAGTGTTGGTAATTGCATTTTTGCAAAACTCAGAATTAACCACATAAAATACATATTAAAGTAATGGAATAATAATCAGTAATTACACCAAAAAGTGACTGGTTCTCATAGGTACTTATTTCTTGCAACAGAATGAGACCAAAATTTATTATTGTGGTCATGCTCTTGACACCCACTCCCCACTGATTTTCTCCCAAAAGGGAGCAAACTGAAGGGAAGAGACAGTGCCTTGCTAAAGAAGAAATGTTAAGGTCTGTAAAGGAAGCTCACTCAGTGACCCAGCTGTAATCAGGCACATAAGGTATTTTCTTTGTTTATGTGCCATAAGCCTGAGGCATCTAGGGAGAAGGGGTAACAAAAATGTGCACTGAAAACTCCTGGGATTAACCAGAAAACTTTTGGAAATTTATTTTCATACAAATATTTCAGAGCACTGTCCTGCAATAAACAGAAATTTATGCTGAACCAGATGCTTTACTCCTCTTCCCATACACCAGAACAAACTGGAGTAATTGTATTGCCTTTGGAGGCACTTCTAAACATGATCCAGCCCTACTGAAATTCTTACTCCATCACACCAATTTTCTCTCAGCAGAATTTAGATCCTTCTGGACAAAGGGAGAAGCTGACGTGTGCAAATTTTTTTTTTTTTTTAATAGAAATTCCATTCATAGAGACAGTTTGCTTTTAGTTTTTGGTATTAATTCACAGAAAACCAAGTTCTGATTAGGCAAATTTACAAGTATCAAACTACTCAAATATACAAGTTACTTTCCTCTGCAGTGGGTTTTTTGGGGGGTTTTTTTTGCCTTCCATACAATTTTCTGACAACACTACAATAATTTTCCCAGCACTAGTGGCAACATCTACTCTTCAACAGTAACAGCCTTCAGCTTTGCTTACTGCTATGGAATTGCACATGCACACCTGTGTGTGTAGTGAAAAAAAAAACAACAAGTAAACTATTTTAGAAAAACCAAAAAACCACTCATTGTTTGGGGTTAGAGGCAATTGTCAAATAGTATCAGCATATATCCTCCTAATAAGAATAGTTTAGAAATAGGAAAGCATTTTAAAACCACCCATTGGGAGATCCAAAGTCAGGTGGGAAAAAGGCTGGGAAATGTCACATGTCCAAGATACAACAGGACAAGCACTTGGCAATCACACCCAGGTCTGCAGTGCTTTCAGAGCACTGCCAAGCACTGACTGCACATACAAAAACTGAATTTTGGTTCTCTCTCCTCTGTACTCTAAATCCTGTTCCTTAGATTCTTCAACTCAAAATGAGACCCAACAGTTATGTCCTCTTATATCCCTGAGCAAAGCAAAGATGTGCTGCAGCTTCTGTAACAACAAAATAAATATTGTGTGTATATTTTAACTTCCCACTTCAAAACAGCCACATTCCCACTCATGAATTTCCCTGCAGTTCACTCATCACACACCTCAACTAATGTACCTAAACAGGGATGACAAATACTGTACCAGCCAGAGCCACATGACAATATATAAACTTTCATCATTCTGCTTTCCCTTTTCCCTTTCTGGGGGACGTTTGTCATCCTCAGTTAAGGAAAATTCCTAACACTTTCTTTTCCTGTGGAATGAAACAGTCTTAAAGATCATAACAAAAGTTGCAAGCCCATAAGCTAAAAAAACCCCAACCAAACCAAAAAATCCACCATAAACAAACAAAAACAAAACTAAAAACCCACACAGAAAACACCCACCCCCACAACAAACACAGCTAGCCAAACACACACCCAACAGTTCTACACCTGGATATTCTGGCTTTGTATTATCCTACCCCAACTCCAAGCAGCTCTTTACATCGAAAAACTTAATTACAGGAAAATATTTCTCTGCACAGGGTACTTGCAGATGTGAATTTGGAATTGCACCCGAGTTTCTGTAAATCTTTTCACTCTCATCATTTTTGCTTGATGTGCCAGTATGTTTAGAAGCACATTGGAAGGGAAACATTGGTTTCTTTGTTAAACATTTTGTTACAAGTTACCTGTTAGTATTACTGTTCACTTACTTGGTATTTTCCAAGGTCTTCTGCATTTTCTTAGTCATCTTCTCAATGGCACTTTGTCTCTTCCCCTCTGGAAGGAGATCTATTTTGTTCAGAACTACCACCATCTTCTGGCAGGCAATTTGCCCAATTACCAAGCACTCTGCTGACTGTGTCTGCATCCCTTTTGTCACATCTATCACAAGCATCATTAAATCGATAATCTGGGCACCTGGAGGAGAACTCACAGTCAGTATTGCCACAGCATAAAAAGATTAAGGATCATTTTCTCATATAGTTTTCATTTAAAATTGTCAGCATATGTACAAATGCCCAGAAAGACAAACAAAACACAAGTCAAAGTAAGCACTGAATGCCACAGCTCTTTTGAAATTAAGACCTTGGGAATTTAAGCTATTACAGGCTACCATCAGGTCATAAAAACCAGGGAAGAATGTGATAGTTCAAGTCTCAGGCTGTTATCACTGCATTTTAAAAAATACTAAGAAAATTAATCTTGCAGCAACAAAGACATGACATTTGCCTCAATTAAAATGATGATCTAAGCAGCTAAGCAAGAATCTGGTACAGCCAAAGAAACACACAGCAACACTGCAGGGAGCTGCACACTCAGAGCAACCCCAACAAGAGCCAACCATGTACCCTATAAAAATATCCACAAGCCTCAGACCCTACCTGCTTCCCACCATTTTTCTTTCCAAGTCCAAAATTTGATAAAAGTGAAAACAGTGATCGCCACAAGAGACAGGTTTATGCAAAGTCTAAAGAAATTCTTGAATTCCTCAAAGTTAGGAAGAGGCAATTTAAAACCTGCAACACATCATCATTCACTCCCCATTCAGATCCACGTAACTTGAACATGTAATTTCAAGCACAGGAACAGAGATCTAATTCCTAGATTGCTTCATGGAAAAGCTCCTACTTTTTAGGCTGAAGTTACCCATCATGTTTATGGATTATTTTTATTTTTCAAAGCATTGTTGTCATGAACCCATAACCTTTTGATTGAAACAAGCTGAATTTCATGGATTTAAATGAGTTTTCAAGGAAGATTTGACAAATATTGGGCCTTCCATTAATTACATTCAGAATTTTCTTGTTTTGAGGTAACTGAAATACTCTGAATACTAAAAAAGTACAAGACTTCGATGTTGAGAAAGTTTAAACATAAAGAAAAACAAAAACTGAAGCTGAACTACCAAAAAAGCACATTTTGAAAGACGACAAAAGCTAGAAATCACATAAAATTCCAGCATTCTAACTTAAGTACTTTTAATATTTGCCTTAAGATCAGAAAAACAAGAAATCAATACAAGTGTTCCTTGTTCCTTCGCCCTCTCCAGCCCTCCCCTTGCCTTTTTTTGTTTTTAAGGCTTTTACAATGGCTCTGACAACAGCTACCCTTGTTCTTAATTCCCATGAACTCAGGATAGGAAATTATTCCGAGGTTGAAGTGCATGGGTGAATGAGCGGGTGGGAACTACAACAAGAAAAAAAATTATGGTTACAAATGACTGTTTCAACCTACCAGAGCTTTCATCTTGTAATAATGAATGTTAAGCCCTTCAGAGCACTAGTTGGATAATTATGATATTTCCAGTGCTCCTGCAGAATCTTCTCCAATCATTTCAAGTATCTCTCCTGACAAACTGAAGATGGGCTTTACATCTTCAAAAGTAGTTTGCATTTTTATTGTTTTGGGAATTGTATTGATTTAGAGCCTGCTTAAATTGCAACACAAACATCATCAAGACTGTACAAAAGGCTCAGACTTTATACACCATCCGAGTGCAGACCTAAAGGTCAGAAACCAAGGGAAACAAATGACATTAAAATAGTTTGAGTGGGACAAAGCACTTAACAATCAGAATGGATGCACTTTTGTGAATACTTACAGCAGGGCTGCTAAAACTTAACTATAAACTTAAAATATTTTGTATTACACTATTCTACACTGCTGACGTCCTCAATATGAATTGGAACAAATAATTAAAACAAAACTATCAAGTCCAGTTCTTTATTAATACTATGAAAAGGACATTCCTGGTAACACAACAATGCTGCAGCTTGAGTCGTACCAAACATTACTGTGACTACTAAAGCACAGCAATCCTCATGGCTCCAGAACTAAGCCAAAGCAACCAGAACCAAACCTGGCCAAGAAAAGGGCAGCTGATAAGATGCATTATATACAGTGTGGTATCCTTCCCTCCAAAAGAACACAAAATCTGCACTGAACTGCTATATGCAATTTCAATAAAAGGGGTCACTTTACCTTGAGACTCTAAATCAACAGCTTTGAATGCATTTGTTACAAAGCAAATGCTTGCAGTTGCTGTATTTATGAATCTATTAGCAAGACTTTAAAAGAGCCATAAAAATCATCAACCCAGTTGCTAGAAGTCTGAGAATGTCTACCTCGGGGCACTGCATAGCAACGAAAAGATGAACAAAGAAAAGTTACTGTACAGTCCATGGAAAAACTTCAGAAACACCCAAAGACACACCATGACACTCCAGACAAAAAATACTTGAAGTCAAGGAAGGAGCAGCACACACAAATTCACAAACACTACTGGCACAATTATTGTGCCTCCTCTGAAACCCCAACATGCTGACTGGCCACAGGTCCTAAGAGATGGCACAAGATGGCACAGAAGGCATGGCAGGCAGGGCTGGCACACAAGCAGGGTGGGAAGCTGCTGCCCTTCAAAGGAGTCGTGGAGCCAAGGCAAAGATCATGACAGCATTGACAGAAATACTTGAACTGCATTCTCCCCGAGGCATGGGGATGTTTTGTAATGTTTTGTACGTGTCTACTCGTGCATATCAAGGCAGGAGTGCTCAGGTTTACAGGACCCTTGAGTAACAAAGCAAAAAAATAATGCTAAAATTTAATTCCTTATCTTTCCTGTTTGAGCTGTTTAATAAACCACCTCTGACAATTCACCACCTTCCTCCCAGTCTCCCATATTCTCCTACACAGTTTTACATTTTGTTTTATTCTAGAACCCATTTCCTTCATTGCCCATCATCCATGCATAATAGTTCATTAAATGCTAAAACAAAACCATCTAGAGAAGTGTACAAGGATTCACCAATGTCACATTTGAAATCAGGAAAGTTGGCAGGTTATTTGTGTAACGCTCCCCCATCTACCATGGAACACCCCATTCAGTACATTTTCTCCTCATAACATAAAAATGATAATAGCAGACACAATATGTGTAACTTTATATTCACTACTTAAATAATCTCTAGTAAACAATCAGCTCACTATCATATGAGAGTTCAGTCAACAAAAGGAAAAATATTTCTGAATAATTTTTTACATCAGAGAAAGATTTAACTAGGAACAGTGAAGGGAGGATGGATTATATGAGTATTCTCATGAATACAATCTCACTTGGAAAGATTTTTCAATTGGGGCATAAAAATATTACAGAAATACTCTGTGGAGACTTCAAAAACAGTAACAAGAATAAAAGAAGGTGAAAATACTACTCACACCTGCACTATCTGACAACAAAATGCCAGCCATGGTTTCTTGTGCAAAATGGAACAGAAGAACTGAAAGAACAGAGAAGTGAACTCAAAAAAGGAGACAGAATTTGGGCCTACACAGTTAGGAACAGTGATAGGGAAGAGGTTCTGGATGATTTGAGTATTCCTAAAGCCTTCAGAGCAAGAAAATGGCTTGAAATTACTTTGAACAAAACAGAGACACATGCAAAGGACAGGTCTGCATACAAGGAAGCACAACAATCAAAAATATTTTATCTGCACTGAAGCAGGTCACATAGAATCAATGAAAAAGTTAAACTAAGATACTCAAATTATTTCTACTACATAGAAAACAGGGGTGTAACCTTTTATTTGCCACTTCATCTATGAAAGACACGTTCAAGAACATTTAGAAAGATAAATCCTGACGTGTGATTTCTCACTTTACTTGAAAATGAAAGATCAATTATTAGAATACCCTTTGTGTGATGACACACAACTCAGATGAAGCCCTATAAAAAGCAAATGAAATAAACTAGTTGTCATCAGAAAACACAAGGGGGTGGAGAAAGATGGGAATTATATTTCAAAGATAAGCAGCTAAACCATAGCAAAAATAAAGTAGATAGTCTGAGTGAAGAAAAACAAACAAGAAAGATAAAACATGAACTGAAAGATTCTGGATGACAGCCAGATACAGGAAAAACACAAGACCAGCAGCACAGCATCACAGAGACTGCAAATGCCAGCTAAACCTGGAGGCAGCAGCACTCATTTGTACCACAAAAGTGACAGGGAACACAAAACTAAGAAAATAAGAAAAACACCTTCACAGACAAGATAAAGCCCAGCTGCTGCTTTGAATACACAACCCACGCTCAACTCCTGAATTTTGAGGAGTATCTGATTATAAAAAGTCATCAAGGAAGTAATTTATTACTCTTTACTGAGGAGATTAGTTGAATCACAGATGTCAGAGGTTATGACAAATTTCCAAAGAGCAGAAGGCAGCAACTCAAGCTTCCCTAAAGTGGCCATCAGCTCAATTTCTTCATGAGAAGAGCAAAATGATACCAGTTGCAACGTCATTCCTAGCTAGCTCTCACTCTTGGATCCTGAAAGAGCTCACCAGCTGCTGCTTGAATACACTGAAAAAGAACAGTATGCATTTTCAAAGTAGGTATTGATGAACTTTTTTAGTCTTTAGGAGAAAATTCACTGCATTCTCTACATTTGCATTACTTAGGATAATATCTCTTCAAACCTTTGCTGAAAGAGGAAGAAAAGCCTAGCCAGAGTTCTAGGCAAAAAGGCTGCAGACCTTCATCCCCTCCATCAAACTCACTCCTCATAAGCGTGTTTAGTGTCACACACAATTAGCAAAAACCAGCTCTTACATCAGTGCTCACAGGGAAACACCATGGGAGTATCCAACACAGCAGCTGCATTTTCAAAAACAGCAGAGCACTGTAATTGCCATGCTTTATTCTAGAACAGAACATTACACCTTAAATAACAAACCTCCTTCAGCCTCAGTCACAGAGGCTGCTGTGGCTCTGCAGGTTACATGAACTCTGAACACCTTCCATTTGTGCAGCCTGTTGCAGGCTTGTGATTTTTATACCCAAGCTCCCACAATGAGCTGTGACCCTACAGCAAAATATAACACTAATTTAGAAAAAGTGGACATTATTAGGTCTAGGAAAACAAACAAACAAACCCCCAAACGCTTCAGCCTCATGTATTAGTTTATCAGCTCCAAAAATGTATTGCTATTTTATTATACATGCACTGAACCCATTTTCAGAACTATCTCTAAGCACTAAATTAGCTACCAATTCCTTACTGAAAAGCCCACCCAAAAGGCATTTTCAGTAAACAGGCAGAATCTCAGTCGTTTTGTCTTTACCAAATGAAGATCAAAAATATGAGAGCATTTTTAAGTTGTATTATTTTGGCAAGCACAACTAAAGTATTGCATTAGATTCCCCATAATACATCAATATAAAGCTGATTTGTCTTCAAAAGGTAAAAGCTGATGATTGGAGGGAAGAAGAGGGGATCAGGTCCCTGTGTGAACAAAGGGGAGGTTTTGCATGCCACAGAAATATGGAACACAGGCACAGATTCTGACTGGTGGCTTCTTTAAGCTACCATGTCCTGTCCTGTTTGTGGTAATCTTTTTAGCTGACTTTGCACAAACAGTGCAACTCTTGTTCACAGGCAGCAAAAGGAAGCAGAAAATGGAATTTGAAATGTAAAAATAAAATAACTGTGGGCCATGGGCTATAATTTGATTTCATGCTCTACAAGGAAATGAAAGAGGACTTCCTTAAACATACTTTTTTTTTTTTCTTAAATATGCTTTTTACCATGTTAGGATTTCCTCTAGTGCAGAAGAGAAAATAGGATTGTAGAAAATGTACCATTCTCAAGTATCATTGCTACTCAGGGGCAAAGCTCTGTTTTAATGTGCACTTCCCATTCTGGGGAAGAGGAAATTCTTCAATTAATAAACCGGGTGGACTGAGGCGAGTTTTTAAGGTTTAATCAATTTCATCTGCACATGGGATAAAAAGACCAACTATTCTACCATTTTTACCTCCACTATTCCACTTTCAAAAAAAAGAAAAGAAAAAAATGAAATCAATGTTTTATTTTAAATTCTTTGAGGTTAGTATCTCCTGTCTCAGGAAATATTGTCTATATCATGCAGTGAGTATCCAACTTCCCCTTTCCCAGCCTCCTCCCCCCGCCTTTTTTTTTGTTAAGAAACTTTATTCAGAAACAACTAAATTATTCCCTGTTTTCATATACAGTTACACCCTGGGAGATGTTACAAGTCACACAGGATTTTGCTAGTTACCTTAAGGGAAGCACTGTGATGAATAGGGAAGATGTTTTACAGGATATGGAATCTCCCAAAATTCCAACAGAAATAAGAGGTGCAAGGCAGGGAGAGGCATGCACTCCACTGGGGAACATGAATTACACATGAAGATACCTTCTGTAAAGCAATGCAAATTGGGGATCAAAACCAATACAACTCCTTTTTGGAAACACTTTGAAAAGAAAAGGAACTCATGGAGTTCAAGTGTCCCACCATCATTTCCGAAGCAGCCATCAGCAGCTCGGAGTACAAACAGGGAGCTGTGCAGCTTCAAACTCAGGATTTCTTGTAGTGTCTCTGATGGAAATCATCAGACTGGCAACCCACAACACTTCTGAGGGCACAGTAAAGCTTAAAATTAGAAGCATTATGTCATTGCATGAATTCTCTTCAGATGAAAACCAGACACTATGGTTAGTCTGTAACTGAGAGCTGGAAAGTGAAAGAAGTGTGGCCATAAGGGCATAATTGTAACAAATCCATTTCTTGTATGTCAAATAACCCATCTGTGGCAGTGATTTATTTGTAAACGCGAGTTCAACTCAACTACAAGTAGTAGGTGATAACTGCTAATAAGAAATAAAAAGGTTCTTTTGCAAAAGACATCATACAAGAATCCCCTTGAATATACTTTATACTTCATCTGCCAGAAGAAACTGTGTGCCATATTGTTCTGGAGAGGACAAAGGCATGAATGCCTCTACCATATCCTTTGTCAAGTCACCCAAGGATCTATCTTGTTTGAGTAAGTTCTAACTACATGTCAGAAACAAGTCTCTGTTCTTCAAAGGGAGGAAATGCCTGTAATGATTAGAGTATGTCAATAAGCTTGATAAGTCATGCTGAAGTAGCATGAACAAAGCTGATAAAGCCTCTATGAAGGTCATGCTAAGAAAGACTGAGGAATATCTTCCAATAATTTATTATATGCTGGTCTAGCTATTGCAATATTGTACACAGGATGAAGCTTATATTAAATGGATGAGTTATTGAGAAAAAAAGAATCACAAACAAACCTTAAAATGAAAACACTCTCAAAAAACACAGTACAACACAGGAAGAAGGGAGGCTATCAAGAGAGCCTTTGCAAGGATTCACAGAATATAACGAATCCCATGTTGTCTTCAGCCTCTTCAGAGGAAGGCCAAAAGCACGAGCCTGAGAAATGTCTGAACACCTTGGTAGCTTCCACAACTTATGGAAGAGACACCATTCTTAAGACAAATACTGGATGCCCTTATTGCAATCTGACTAAATTCACTGGTTAAACACACATTAAATTTACATACAGTTTTGTAAAAAACTAGAATTATAAAGAAACCTCCCTCCAAAGACTTCCAAACAGAAATTCACTACTAAAGAGAGGTTGCTATGAAGCTTTTTAATTTAGGTAACAAAATAATTTCCTACACTTGTCCTCCCCTCTCCCCAAGACAAATGGAAGCTAAGTACACCTCACCTCCTCCCAGCCTGAGCATAAGCTAGAGCAGCACAAGTAATGGCCACTGCTAAGGATACATCCTTCTACAGCCAAGGAAAGGCCACCACTAACATCCTTCACTTCCATGGTAAAGACAAAACATGCAAGGGGAAAAGGCATTTTTCCCCACGTGGCTTCAAGCCAGGGTAATCACACACTTTACTTTGTTACTATGCTGATCTACATCACCACCTGTACATAGGCAGTGATCTAGAAGCAGCTGTCGGTGAAGCAGAGCAGTGAAAAGGCTCTGGCACCTGGTCTTGGAGGCTGCAGTTCCTTGAGCTGGAAGTTCCTGCCCCCAGCTTTGCTTCCCCAATACTGTGTTTATTTGGCCTCCCACAGTTCATGGAGGGTCTGATGAAAGGCAAAGTTGAAGCTCAGACCAGCCAGTTCAACCCAGCCACAGCAGAGAGATCTCCCCAAGGTGACCCAGCAGCTGCAGCGAGAGCCAGAGCTGGCACAAGGGAGGCAGCAGGACCAAACAGCCAAGAGCTGCAAAGAGAAAAAGGGAAAGAGCACTGCAAACCTCCTGTTTCTAGGGACAGGACGCTGCTGCAGGCCAAGGGGTTCCATGAACAGCAGCCTGAGGAACTGCAGAGAAACTTAAAGCTGAATAAACAGTCCATGTATTGCTAGGAAGAATTGAAAGAAATTTAAGTACATGTGTATATATACAAAAACAGTGCTAGTACTTCAGAAAATTTTGAAAAGATACAGTCATTATATGCTGTTCAATGCAAAATTATTTTAAGTTTAGAAGCAGCAAAAAAGGTAAAGTATTAGACTTTACCTATATACAATGTAATATTAAAATAAAATACTGCATTTTCATCTGGTCACTTTCTGAAGAAGGAATCTTAAAGTACCTTCAAAAAAGGAAACAAGACAAATGCAGTCAGGTCCTTCACATACAGCTTCACTTACAAAGAAAAAATCCATGTTAACAGCACACAGTGACAAAAGCAAATGAAGTCAAGTGAAAGATGGGAAATAAAACACCTCCAGTAAAAGAGCACAATCAATTACGTAATTTTAAGTAGCACAACAATTCAAACTTAGTGCTGCTAAATACCATTTGTCTTTAGACAAATAAAAACACAGCTGTGATATTTACACCATTAACATTTTTAAAGTTACATCCAGCTAGATGAAACTTCATTTTTTAATAAAAAATGTATGATTTTATCCTGTGTAAGGGGTATTAAGATGAAACTTAAGGAAAGGGACACTTTATTCCATCACTAACTTTCTTGTCTGTTCCTCCAGAACATTCACTTTGACTATTTCCAGAGAAAATGTAGCAAACCAGATGAGTGACTACTAGGGTCTGGCATTTAAATTCCTGTTCTTTAAATAAATATTTCTGCTGAAAACCAGAAAATCACTCCAAACGAAAATCCTACAGACAATGAGGGGAGAGCAAAGCAAACAATCCTTGCCTTGTAACAAGAAATGCCATGTAATACATAGCATGTGTAAAAATGGAGGTAAAGCACCATATGAGAGAAGACGTCATCCTTCTTCCATATGCACAAAAGTCCTTTTCTGTAATATTACCTATTACAAGATCTGAATTTCTATATTGACAGGGCACAAACTGGACAGAGTCCAAAACATACCTCTACTTATTTTAATGCTGAAAACATTAATTATGGTACAGTTTTCAAAAGCCTACGTATCTTGGAAGAGCAACAACCATTTTGAGTAGACACAGATGACTGCTACAAAAAAGGTAGCATTTTCTGAATTACACAACACCTTGGTATTTCAGCTGCATTAATTCCTTTCTTGGCTTGAAGTCGAAAGTGCATAAATTGTGAATTAGTTAGCAAACATTAACTTTTTAAAGTGTCATTCATATATATGTATATGCAAATACAGACACCAGTAGAAGCTGAGAAGTTAAATGTTTAGGATACTGGACAAAACTACAGTGCAGTTACTTAGCATTTTAGATTGAATGCCATTATGCAGCTCATCAGCCCTGGAGTACAAGCAGGGGCATATAGTAAAAAACCTATTATTTCATACACTTGAAAGCAAAAGAAAGCACAGAAGAAACCAACTGGGTTATTACTATCCAAGTAGTAAACCTGGTTTGTCCAGAGGTTTTTGGTAGGATTTTGTTTGTCTGTTTTTTGCACCACCTGCCAGAAAAAAAAGTTCAGTTTCATATTTTGGAATTCAGGCTATAAATTATTTCAACAAGAAACAGTCATGTCAAGTTTCTAGGTTCCCACTGTCATACCAAAATGGAACCTGTAATTCCACCAATTCGTCTCAAACCCAAACTTAAGAGATTTGCAATGAAATGCCCTGCCCCTTCTTCCTGGATTTTTTTAGTTCATAAAACAAGGTTTCTGAAACAATGTGACAGTAAGTTGTGTAATAAATCAACATCTGACATTCTTATTTCAGGAAAAAAGGTGCAAAGTAGAAAAAAATGGAAAATGGATACTTGTAAAACCCTGCTTTGACCTGCTTAGACAATATTGTGTGTTCAGGGTTCTCGTAAGCTTTCCTAGGAGCCTAATGAGTGATTAGGTCAAGTTTCAGACTTGTTATTCAGAGGTATTTTGTTTTGGTATCAATGCCACGTGTGTTTTTGCACTGCTCTAAAGAGTTAAATGTAAGGTAACATTACACTTGGGCCTTACAGAGTGACCATAAATGGTCCCCGATGGTCCATAAAGTCTTTACTATAAACACTGAAAAGCAAACAGGTCAGAGGACCAAGAAGAAAAAAAATACCCTTTTTATAGTCTCGACCAATATCAGCTTTATGTTTGCTCTCTACAAGATCTCCTGCCAAGTTTCAGGGGAAAAAAAGTAATTATACTTGCATGTGATAATGTTAAATACGCTGCAAAAAATATAACTCCAAGTATGACCATTCTGTCCTTTGCATCTTTCAAAGATTACAGACACTATCTTTGAAGCTATTTCCAAGACCTGAAAGAGTGGCTTAGAGTTATAAAAAGAATCAAAAGTCTGGAAGAACTGCAAAGGCACTGAACCTGCACCAACGAGGACATGAGCCCATCCCCAGTTCTGACCGACTTCCACACATCTGGAGCCTCCTGCTCCATCTCTCATTACTCAGTTCACACCACACAGAAACAGACTATTCCCACCTTCAAGAATGCTGCACATGAGGTTTCTCCACTAACTGGAGTGTGGAGACAAATACTGAGTGAAAGCCCCTGTAGTACCTACAACCATGGAAATTCCTGCTGCCTCCCTGATACTACAGGATTCTCAGGCCAAAGCTGACAGCAGCCTGTACCAGTATGCCTTTCATTATGAATGATAAGTCATGCAAAACCAGGTTTATACTGGAAAGAGTAAAGTAGTACAAAAGTTACTGGAATAACTTGATATATTTTCCAAGATTGTTTCAGGGAGAGAAGCACACGAACAGCCACCAGTGCACATATTTTCCTTCAAAGTAGTGAGCTGTTTCAGTAAGTGAACTCCTGTATTATCTTTTCAGACAATTTAACACTCTGATTTGCAAGAAGGGACCAACTGAAATGTTTCCTAACCCATGTGTCCATATTTTTGTCCATACTTGAATCTACTGTAACACACAGGCCCAGTACGGGACTCAGAGAGGGGGCAAAACCAGACTCATGAACAATAACTACAAAGTTCCTATAAATTCTATCCTCTATCAGTACTATTTCACACTAAGCTCTTCAACTTTTCAAGTTCTTCTAACATTTGTACAAGATGGTATCTTTCCATTAGCATATCTAGGATTCGATCACATCCATGCCCCCATGTTGTAACACAAAGAGAAGCAGCACATCTCAGAAATCCTTACACAAGCAATACACAACTTCAGTACTTGATTATCTCAGGATAAAAAGAATGTGCTATGCTTAATGACCAACTAGCTGGTTTTTTCCTTCCCAGAGGACTGGAGAACTGTTACTACAGTGCATCTATTGCCTCCCTCTGGGTGCTTTGGAGAACTACTGAATTACAAACGTCTTGGAACATCTCTTAGAATTTCTTTACGCATGTTTTAATCAGTTTAATATTAGATGACAAGGAGACTTTTTTGCTATCTTTTGTGTTAACTTCTTCAAGTCCTGCCTAGCCAAAGGATATCTCACTGTAAACTCTTGTTCACTCTTCTGCCATATCTTTGAAAGATCAGTCTAAGGAAAAGTTCCACACAGCAGTCATTGGAGATAAGGACTATCACACAGGTAGACAGACCTGAATATACATTTAGATATGCAACTTCAGACTTCCAAAACCTATAAACAGCAGTTTGCATGCAGTCGAAAACAAACATAGATATGAAAGTTGTACCTGAGAGATACTGCTGAACCACCTTGAAATTCTTGACTCCAATAAACTTTTCTCTACTTAAATTCAATGTTTTAGGCCAACGACTCTGAAAATCATCAAACGCACTGGAATCCCCAAGAAACACACAAATTATCACCTTGATCACAGAGATTTGCTACTGGATTCTCTTCTCTCCATCCCTCAATTCAAGGACATTAATCTTACAGTGCACCTGCAGCTTTAGATAGCTCAACCACCACCAGTAATAAATTGATTTAAAACCTTGTACAGATCAAGAGCATATTTCTACAAGACTGATAAAAATAAATTTTCTTAAACAATTCTGTCACCAAGACCAAAAGTGAAACTCCAATTCATCAGATTCTAAATCATTCTTCCACAAAAAAAGAAAACAATGCTCCATACAGAGCTGAAAAAACTTTGTGATTCTGCTCTTAAATCATTACAAGCCCTAAGCTACCTTGTCTCTGTCTTTGAAATAAAGTAAGCAAAGGTCTTGCACCCTGCACTACGGAGCTTGTCTTGTATTAAAATCCAGTCCTATTACGCTTTTTACCACACTGCATGCAATACACTGTCCTAACAGAAGAGTTATGGTAGAGTATGGGAAGATTCCTGCCCAGGTCTCAGATGTGCTTCATCTGAGAATGTGAAACAAGATTTTAAAAATTAACAGTTTACATTTTGCTTTTCATTTTTTTTTCTTCTCCCCAGTCCTCAAAAACAAAATAAATTTGAAGATTGCTAGGGGC
Source organism: Rhipidura dahli (assembly GCA_013399225.1). Taxonomy (NCBI): domain Eukaryota; kingdom Metazoa; phylum Chordata; class Aves; order Passeriformes; family Rhipiduridae; genus Rhipidura; species Rhipidura dahli. The sequence continues at coordinate 2,706,333 of VXAC01001091.1, forward strand.
AATGAAAAAGGCATTCTTTAATTTTCTCTTCACCCTCCACAATACTGAAATAACATCAGTCAGGGTTATAAACATCTGTAATTGCCAGGGGAATGTACAATACATTCAGAAACTCCAGGCCCACATATCCTGTAGCTGTGCACTTCACAAACAAAAGGTTGGGGAAAGAAAGAGGGGGTGGGGTACAGGGAATAAAGGCTTAAAGATTAAAGTCACAGGCAGAGACAGACGGCTCCGTTTTTTAATAACTGAAAACACGAGTTGTGCCTGAATGTGCTCATTGTTTTATGGCGGGGGGGAGAGGCTCCGCATGCTGGACTGGCTGGCGACAGAACTGCCTTTGCATCAAAAATAAGATTTGGGAA